>JAUTXW010001365.1:1475000-1995000 GCA_030620095.1 Kuschelorhynchus macadamiae
AAGCTTGCTTCACTAGGGCATCATCGAATTGTCTTTGTTTTACATGAACTACTATGGATTCTGTTCTCATTAATTATCACCCATTATGCCCTCGATAGTCATTCCTACCAGGGAGACAGGAGCATCGACCTACATGCACTACTTCATCGTTCAGCTTCAGAGACCAAGGACTTCCCACGAGCTTCGCTCCTTTATTTCCAGACTATCCCGATAATGGAATGTGTTACCAGCAAATGCCTTTCCCTCTTCTTCTTATCTGCAAGTCTTTAAATTCCACATCAACAAACTTTCCCTGTCTTGACCTAAAGCAACCATGATACCTAGTACTTTTTAAATTATACTTTCTATGATACTCAAGAATGTTTTGCGAATAAGTCTTGTATTACATGTTTCCAGGTCTCTGCATTTTTTATCTTTTTATTCAGCAACTTTTGCACTGCTCTAATTTTTTAAGTTCCCTTCTTTGTCCAGATGTGGAACTACAAATTTTGGGCTCCCCTACAGGTTTCGTCAAAGGATCCCCTATATGCACGTACGGAAAATAATTGATAACTAAAAAAGTTATTCATAGTTTTGCAAAATCCTTTTATACCCCAAAAATAGAAAAACAGGGCCGGAAAATATCTGATGACTTAATAGAAAAGGTATCTTCCCCCCTCCCCGCGGTATTGTAGTTCCGCCACTCTCTTTATCTCATAATTTCAATTGGGGCGAGCTTTTTGGCTTTCGAGTAGGTTTTCCTGGTTGCCGATACCGGGGTTGAAAAAAACTCTGATATAGACATTTATTATTAGCTTGTTGTATTCGCTGTAAAACTTTAATAATAATGTTTTGTTATTAGGGTATGTTCTTCAAACTAGTTTTATGTTAAACTAACTGGAAAAAAGTTTTTTTTGTACAGTTTAAAACAAGTGATGATAGAATAGAAAGCTATCTCTTATCTAGTCTTGTAACACAAGAGAAATAAGTCCTCTCCTCTCGTCGAGAATGTCCTTCTCTCAGAAAAGCTATTCCTAATTTGGCATTCTCAAAGCCTTCTGTTCAAATGCAGACCGTCTCTATTCGGACGGCTAAAAAATCATAAAAAGAAATGATTTACACACAAAAAAAACTCTAAAAACTATAAATTAAACTACACAATGTTCTTAAAACTTAAACTTACAACCCTAATTGAGCAGAACATTATATGTAATCAATCAGTACCTCCCTGATTTTGGACTACAGTTACATATAAAAGAAAACTACAAATTTAGGGAGTTGGTAAAATAAGGTGGATACAAAAAAGTGTTTTTGGTTATCAAGCAGATTGCTGAGATTTTTTTCTTCAAAATTCCTCTAATAGCTCTGTTAACTATTATTTATTAGTTTAACTTCCTCTATAGTCATTAGTTTAGGTTCTAAAACAGCAAAGGAAAATGCTGAATTCATCTATTACTGCAGTCTTATTAAATATTTGGGAATAACTTAAAAGCAAAATAGACCAGGCTAATGCATATTTTCAATTAACGGATTTTCTTGGGTTTCGGTTCATGTAATGACACTAGTGTCAAGAAAAGCAACACCAGCTAAATTTTCATGTTTTTATTGGCGTTGAAAAGAGAAGAAACAAAGATCAGTTGTCGTATGCAAGCAAACTTGTCGGTGAGTTTTATCTTAAAAATATATGGAAACCTAACACAATTACTCACCCTGAATATATGTGGTAATGGTAAAACATTAATCTATTGCTAGTAGAAGCTTGTAGAACTTCATAATATATATATATATATATATATATATATATATATATATATATATATATATATATATATATATATATATATATATATATATATATATATATATATATATATATATATATATATATATATATATATATATATATATCCATATGTGCCAGCAATTTCTCATGGCATCGTCTGATTTGCGAAGCGTAAAGGGTAAGCAAGTTGCCAGATCTTTTTTTTCTTAGCGGCTGCTGTGGCAATTGAGGTGATGTGGTCATGCCAGCGAAGATGAAAACTGATACCGAGTAGACTAAAGAAATCTTTGGCTTCAAGCCTTTAATTATTGATTCAAATGGTGTGGGTGCTGGGAGATAATTTGTGATATATTAAACAAGAATGTATCTCAGTGGCGTGACAAGGTTCTTTGCTCCCTATTCTACAATTTTTAAAAGGTCGTGGGTTAGGGATAAAGTCATTAATCTACGCCTATCATCAATTTCAGTCTTGGAGACAGGTTTGGGAACTTGTATATTGGAGTAAAGGATACTGTCGTCAGCATAGCTGTGGATAGGATTGCTGATAGAAGAAAGCAAATCATTGACGTGCGGGAGAAATAGAATAGGTGCCTGAACTGAACCCTGTGGAACGCCTGAGTTGATTCGACAAAAGTTTGATGTATGGCGTCAGCCACTACAGAAATATTTGTGTTGGAAAGAAAACTGGCAATCTAAGTACACATTTTTGGAGGAAGCCTATAGGCAAGAAATTTGTTAAGAAGTGCACCATGCCAGACTTGATCGAATGCTTTGGTTTTTTCGTGCACTTCGATAGACTTATTGCAGTGCTAGGTTACGAAGGTAAGAAGATCTGTTATGCATCTTTTGGTGGAGGAAGTCGTATTACCTGCCATTACCATTCAAGATAATTTAATAGATCATTATTGATATATTTGTTCATTGTCTTACTCATAATTGGGTGGAGGGATATGGATCTGTAGTTAGAGGGAAGTGTTTTTAGGAAAAATGCACTTGTCATAGGACATTTGGAATAACCTGCTAACGATCGCACTTTTTAGAACCATAGCCGGAATACCATCAAGGCCGGAGGACTTTTTGGTATTAAGTGTTTTGAGAATACGTCATACCTCTTTACGTCCTACCTATTTAGCCTTAAAGGTTATTTCGTGCTTAAGCTTACAAAATAATATATCAAAACAGTAATGATACTTAAAACTAACAGTAAATTTGACTAAAGTTGTCATATATTTTCAGTATATTTCTTCTTCTTCACGATTTAATATGAAATTTGTTCCCTCCCCTCTAAAAGAAAATCTCCCCCGGAGGAATGTCTCTGAATTCAACACTGATCATCAACATCCATGCATGCGCAAATTAACTGGTGACAACGAATATTTTAAAAAGAAATTTATTTGTATTCTGGATAGTTTAATAGTAATATTATATAAAAATGTAAACTATGTGGTACAAAATTTTCAACTGTTAATTAAGCTGTTTTATTTGCCTTTAAAAAAATCTCCTTGAGATCATAATTCGGTTGAACCAGTACATCCGTACAGTGGAGTAATCCTTACGTGCTACAGGGAGAGGATAAAATACCTAATAATAAAAGTTTATCCAGCACTTGCTAGTTATAAAGTTGTTATTTATATCATTTTAGGCAAGTAAAGTGAGCAATTACACACTAATGAGGTATAAATCAACTCACTAGTGGGTTGCAAAAAAAAATTAAAATATATTTTTTTAATAGTAATTTATTTAGTAATATTATACGATATTATTATTATTATTACTAAAATTAACATTAATATTAAATGAGAATGAAATAATGTTCGAAGAACTCGATATTGTTAAATCTTAAATCAGCAGAAGGCGACAATGGTTGTATGAGACTCAAACAATTGTTGATGGATTGCTAGTACTTTGAATTTTGTCTGCTATTTCGACTTTGTTTTTTATCGATGAGCTAATTTTTTCTTTAGAGGTAGAAAATAAGCCAGCATGATGTTTTCATGGATACCTTTTTACTTTCTTGAATGCATCCACTCTTCAAAAACTTGGAACTCTTTACCGTAGGAAGTAAGGTATTTTTTAGGTAATATTTACATAGCTGCTGTCTGTATCAGCTTCAGTATATGTATAACATAATTTTCACTGTTTTCATCCATTGTCACAAAAATTGTTGAACGCTTTTTCGCACTGATTACAGTGCAAACTGAGAGTCAATTTAAAAAATTGCTCAACAAATGGTTAAGGATCATAGCAACCATAGAAAAACCTACTAAAACTTTTACAGTTCATATTATTTTCAAACAATAAATTATTGCATTAAAAATGTTTAACATGTATTATTGGCAGTTGTTGGATAATACTTTGTATGCTACTCGTGTGTTATGATTGGTAAGTCACTTGAGAAATTAATCCACTCGGCCTGACCGGCCTCAATATATAAACTTTTCTCATGTGGCTTATTTACATCATTACACACTAGTACCACAAATTCAATGCGTGATATAATGAATGTGACATTACAGGGTTCATAGTAACTTTCCAGTCATGCCAGTTGCACTCCCCCAAGAAATTTTCTTAAGTCCGTCCCTGATATCAAATAATTATTTGAAGGCGTTATGTTAATAACCTAATTAGGCACAAGTTTATATCAGTATAATGACTATAATGTAATATATAAGTTAACAAAATACGGTTCCACTGATATGTTTATATGAACCAGACTCTAAAAATGTGAAATTAAGTGATTATGCTTCATTCAATTATTAAAATGTCTTTATGTAAATCTTCAGATAATTAAAACTAAAAAGGACATATTAGAGTTTGAAGAATGTTAATACTTGAAAGAATTATACCCAATACCCAATTAGAGAGAATAAATAAACATTAAACTTTTAAATTTGAGCTTTCTCTTTATGAAGGCTGAAAACGGAGTTAGGAGTTAGTGCATCGGATTATTTTTATGTTAGTTTGAAAATACAGTAAACGTATTACTTTAGATTTATTGGCAGACATATTCAGTTTTTGATCTATTTTCATAGTGACAGAATGAAATTATTTTCAAAATTTTCCGATTTTACCAAAAAGAAAACAGAAAAGTCCATTTTTATTACGTTCTGGTACGGGTTTCTAAAATTATGTACATGTGTGTACATTATATTAACCCTGACTAGAATATTTAAAAAGGATTTGAACGCTAAGCAACAACATGGGTTTACAAGTAACCGTTTCGGTCTTATTGACAATCCTCTTCAGCACGTAACTAATTTTTTTCAGAGCCAAAAACAAAACAGTATTAAACTTCTGATTTCATTATATTTAATTCAGCCGTACAGGACCAATATTCTTCAAATTTAAGTGCTGTTACCTAAAATATAAGCAATATAGCCGTTATTTAACTTGAGAGTGTGATTTATCTTAAAAACGATGCCTTTTAGAAAAAAATTATTCAAACAAAAGTTGTTTGGTGTCGAAGGAAAAATAAAGTGGCAGTACTTTGACCTTCATTTTATGATCATTTGAGGCCAACTTTGTTTTTTAATTGGACACTCTATATATTATTTTATTTCTGGATTCTACGTAAAATGCTAAACATAGTTTATGTGTAATTGTTTTATGCCTAAACCCAACTATTTTCAAAATATTTATGTTTCAAATTTGATATTTTGAACATTTTAACTAGCTGTAAAATCTAAACGGTTTGAATTAGAGCAAAACGGTTTGCACTTTCCTATCCTAGTTTTTAATTATCTATCGTATGAGACCAATTTCCGGTTCAAAAATTTCGAACTTCCGAAATTGTTGACTTTCGGTTGTTGTCTTCATTAGTTTAGTTGGTCTCATACGTTAGATAATTAAAAAATAAGATACGAAAGTGCAGTCCGTTTTGCCTTAATTCTAACCGTTTAGATTTTACAGTTAGTTAAAAGTGTATATAGTGAATATTATACATTAACTAGTTTAGAGTTTTACGTGGAATCCAAAAATAAAATAATATACAGGGTGTCCTATTAAAAAACAAAGCTATCCTCACTCAAATAATCTTAAAATGAAGGTTAAGGCCAAAAAAAGGAACTGCCATTTTGTTTTCCACTCAACAAATAACTTTTATTTAAAATATTTTTTTTTAAAAAGGCATCGTTTTCAAGATAAATCACTGTCTGAAGTTAAATGACTTACCCTGTATATAATGGGTTTACGAATTGTAAACTTTCTTAGTTTACCTAAGAAAACGAACTTAGTTTAACGTGCGATCTGTTATAATTTTTTTTTCTGTAAATCGTCTTATATTTATTGTGCAGTATTTATGTTTGCTGTTAATATTTGTTCAAAGAAGTTTATATGACAGTAATATAGTCCCTTTTATTTAAAGCATTTTGTTTTTCAATCTCTCTTCTCGGATTATTTTGGTCTTATAATGCTCTATACTGGCAATCTCCCTACTTCGTTCATAATTTATTTTGTCGCTCGTTTCCTGATGATGTCGGAATAGGGCAGAGGCAGCTTACTTATTTTTAATACTGAGTTTATGCTCTCCTCCTCTTGCTGATATTCGCCTGTTAGTATGCTCAACGTACAACTTTCACAGTCCTGGCATGCTGGATACTCCTCGGTTTTCCAATTTGATTTTGTTTTTTGGGTTTCCAAGTGTTTACCAATGGTTGTTTCTGGCTTATGTATTGATTGTACGTTATGTTCTCTAAGAATTCTCCCAATTCTGTCTGTTGTGCCTTTTACATGTGGTAAGACTACTTTTTGCCTTCCAAGTTAAAAAGGTTTAGTGTTCGTTATTCAAAAACTATGTGTATTAATAGTATATTCGATATGTCTGTTATGTTTTGTCACCAGAGCATCTAAAAATAAAAGTTTGTTGTTTTCCTCTAACTCTATAGAGCATACAGTAAATTATATTCTGGGATGGATTAACATTATGTGAGCTCTGTTTGGCTGTTGATTATATGTTGCTATATAATACATATCATCGGTCGTAACGAATAAAATGATTTGGGCTTCAAATTTGTTTTCTGAAGAACTTTCTTCCCGAAGTATATCATAAATAGATTTGCCACTAGTGCGGATAGTGAAGACCCCATTGGAGCACTATCTATTTGTTTATAAATTTCATCGTTAAATGATGAGTTATATATGTGCCGGGAAATCCTCGTTCATACCAAACCTGTCCAATGCTTCGTCAATGTGAATACTAGGATACAACGAATTGACATATAGGCTGGCTATGATATTATCTCTTTCAAGAACGATTTCTTGTATAATTCGAGAGAAATGTTCGAATTGTTTACTGTTTTGAATCTGCTTTTTCGACAGTCGGTTGCATAATCTCCGCAAGATTTTTCCAGTTTTTACAATTGCGAATAAGTAGCACTAACACTTGGTTTGATGGGTCCACCTGGATTGCGTAGTTTTGGTAAACCGTAGAGTTTAGGGCATCTGCTCGACTTTTCACGTGGTATGTATGTATGTATTGTCAACTCGAAGTATTGTGATATCGTTACATTTGAGAACAAGGCCCTCTGTTTAGTGGCATTTAGGTTTTGTTACAGTGGTTTACTTAAAATTATTGCTCCTATATTCCTCTGCTTTCGTATCTTCAGAGGAGTCGGGGACAGCTTTCATTAGAGCTAGTATTTCTTCTTTAGGTAATTCTTTAAAGGCTATCACAACACACATTTTTAGGACATTATCACACTTTTTTGAAAATGTATCAGTATTATTGCACTGATTTGATTATGCGCGCCAAAAAGCGAAAGTTTCTGTTTGGTTCTAGAATAAAGGGTGAATATAAATAATAGCCAATGGCCACACAGATTTGACCTTCGGTTCCGGGTGGGAGTAATAAAAAGGTCTAGGCAGCCACTAACACTGTAGTCTTTATTTTCACGCGAGAAACAAAGCTTGCCAAAATGTGATTTTGACAAACCGTCAGCAAAACTGTTCTTTTCAGAACGACAGTATTTAATTGATGTACACCCGGAAATAAAACACCTCCTATATATACATATAAATATATATATATATATATATATATATATATATATATATATATATATATATATATATATATATATATATATATATATATATATACAGTATAGAACAGGGGGGACAAGATGAAGTAAGTTCCAGCTGTTCTACGTGCATCAGCAAGTTTTAAATGTTCCTTATTTCCCATAATCATTCAAACGATAAACTATTATATAGTTACTTAACCGTAAACATTAGGCACTCTCACATTTCTTCTAAAGCGTGACCAAATGTGACTAAACTATCAGCTTAAATCAGACTAGACTTAAGACAGACGTGCAACTGAATCACTTTCCATTATCATACCACAATTATGTAATCGCTTTCGCGAGTTTGTAAACATCGCCACGACGGGAATTTATCAATGAAAATTATAGCACTGGCTTTGAGCATAACATTTAAACATGCGCGGATTTTAAATTCTTGAATTAAGAAGGTGTTCGACCTCGATTTTGGCTTTGCACGATTTAGTTCAGTCAAAATGGAAGAGTACTGTGAACAAAAGTACTTCTTTATGGTAGGGAATTTTAAAAATTAGAAGCAAAAAATATTACGTGGTTCCTTTTTAAACTTTTGTAGACAAAAGGACCTTATTAATTGTAAGATTTTCTATATTTACAAAGTAGTGTACTTAAACACATTTTGAAATAGTGCATTGTGTAACACGATTTGAAAATAGGTCTTTTCACACGAATGTGACAGTTTGGCGGTAGGAGACGTAGGTGAGTGCTACAAGTCACATTTCACTTTCTACCTGCCATTTCTTACGTGACAATGTAACATTTAATGAGATAAATTTATTTTTTTCTATGACCCTGCGCAAAATAGGCACTTTGCACACGCAGGTGCATTCGCAAAATTTACTTCTGCCCACTGTGTGCAAAGTTAAATTTTAATCGCACTAGTGCGCAAAATATATTGTTGAACATTCTTAACTTTTTTCCGGAAGCTAAAGAGTTAAAAATTCCGCAAAAATTTTCCCGTCATTCACCAAGAAAATATCCGAGTTTATATAAAAACAACTGTACCAGAAACTAAGGTCTCGCGTTCTCGTTTCGTCTTCCACCGCCCATTTGTTAATGTTCGGTTCATCGTGTTTATGTTTATTTATTTTGTAGGTATACATTAAAATTATTCTTAGAACAAAAGCTAACTGAGCAACCATCAAACATATATCATTTCCTTAATGACGTAAGCTTTATTTTGCGCCAGGTAGCTGACCAATACCGAATCAACTAGTCGTTTAACTTGCTGGTTGGCTGTTTTTTGGACTTTTCCTCATCTTTTCATCAGTCATAGAATTTGTTTTAATACACTTATTGAAAAACTGAGTAATTGCTTTGATTGTATATAAAATAAATTAAAAGTAGGTTTTACTATTTCAACTTTCTTTTAACTGACCATATTTTAAATACTGTCGTGTTGAAATGTAAAAAGTTGTACCTGTTGAACATTTTTTTCAAACATGCTTGTGATATAAGGAACTTTCTAGGCATTTGATCAGTGCTTTTTTGTCAGTTTCACAAGGGGTGGTAGTAAAAAAGAGTTTTTGCACTAGATCATACTTTTTTGACTGTATTTCCACTAAAACCGAAGTCAACAAGAGAAAAATTATTTTAGTGAAAGGGGATAAACCAAAATGACTATCAAATATGTTGTACGCTGATCTCGATGATAAGTACATTTTGCTACAATAGTGCAGAATGACAGTTTTTCTGACAACAAAACCAGCATTGAAAGTTAACTTACAACACGAGTTGAAATTTATTTTCACACTCTCATAAATACATAAAGAAAAGCAACGAATTTTTCTTTTTATACCTCTGTATTGAATTAAATAATGTAAATTATACAGAATATAGACCAATAAAATCTTACCTTGCTCTTGAGCATCATCCACAGTCACTTTAGCCAATTCATCCTGACGGCATGCTACCGCTATCCCCATTATTAAAACCACTTTCATTGCTTCTGGGGGAGGGGGGGTTTTGAGACTATGAAAATTGTCTAACCATTAAAAAACTTTTGTTTCTCTATTTTCTATATGGAATGGAATGGAATTATGGAATTGAGCGTAAATAAAATGAACAACCAAAAAGAAGATCATTATTTTATTTTAACTACAAGTAAAACTGCCTGAGGGGGTTTTACCACGCAATCTCGAAAAAAAAAAAGGTCACTACTTTATACTATTTCTATAATTTTAGCTTAAATAAAAGTGGCTGTTGGGGTGGGGGGGGGGTGAACCCATATATACGCTACCGTTATGATTTATTCTAAAACGGATGCCGTTTTTGTTTCATAATAATAATAATACTACTATCATTAAAATAGTTTCAAGGTAATTAATAAAGTGTTTATTTTTTCGCATAAGCCTAGCTTTAAAACATTATGAATAAATAAGGAGACTATATAATGTTTTTTACTGATCAAAACTAGGGCTGCACATATCATAGATTTTAAATAAATATCCCCTTTTTAGCCAAGAATTATAAAATATTGTTTTTGGGAAATCTCTATTCTTCTTGAATATAGGGGAAGTTGACCTTATTATTAGGAAATACAGACAAGGTGTCTTCTTGATTTTATTTTTTTGCCTAACTAGATTACCTGTTATTATCAAGGTTTCTACAAATAATTTCCAGTTTTATTTAAAATGTAAATACCAATATATTTGATGTGGATATAAATCATGATTTTATCACAAACCTTCAACAGTTTGCCCATACCTTAGTACGGGGGTCTTCTTAAAAGCAGGCAATTCTTAAGAGTATTATCTCACTCTCCTTATAAAATTCGGGCTCCTACAGACAAAGATACTTAGACTGTCATAAAAAAACATAATAGTGTTTCATGCAAAGCGCAAGTTTACTCGTTGGTAAAACCAAACGTTGCACCTGAATCTTATCTTTTATGCATAGGTACTTTAAAAATATTGCTAATTTAAAAAAAAAATATGACTATGATCTGGCTTTATGTCATAAGCGGTCATTTTTATTTGACAAATTATTTTTATTTTTTTCCTATTTCGAATAAGCATTTACAAAGTAGCTTTTAATTTTATTGTGGTAGGCAACTATTATAATTTGTCTCTTGAAGAGATTGTTTAGAGGCACTAGGACTCTAAATTCTAATATGTCTTATTAGTGCAGAGGCATAGCCCTTAATATCAACATAAAATCATAAAATTCGGCATCTTGATTTAGTACATCCTATAAAATATTTTAAACATATTAAGCGGCCCTACAATTTCAAAAGGGCAGCCAAATTATTATTTTTTTCCCAATAATTCCCTTATTGAATTTATATTCAGTAACTACATGTATTTTTAAAGAGTAAATTAGGAGTAATTTTAAAAATTGGTAATAGGATGGTTATAAAAGAATATGACCCATAAAAATAAATTGGCGGCAAAATGGCAAACAAATCGTAAAAAAGGAACAAGACAAGTACTTGTAGGCTGAATTTTTAACAGAGTATTTCCGATAATCGGAAATTGAAAATCATAAGTGATCGTGATCTATTTTGGAATCGGAGCCATTTTCGTTTCTTTTTTGCCTGAGATAAGAAATGTAAAAACAAGAACTGTCGACCTTCAATTTTTTTATATTTTTTGCACTAGGCCTAACTTTTTGCAATTAGTTTCTAAATATATACAGGACTCCAAAGTTTCCAAAAATCAGATTTTCCGTAGTTGTACCTTCAAAAATTGGCTTAAATCGATTTTTTTATAAAATTTGCCGATCTCGAAAAAAACTAAAACAATTATGAATTTAGTTATTATAACTTTTATTATCCCTGTACCACAGAAACTAATAACTCCGCAATTTCTGTCCTTACACTTTTTTTCTTCCAGCAAAGAGAAAATCAGAAAAATCGATTCCAGATTCCTTTAAAAATTGATTTTGATGAATGATATTTTGAGTCGGATATAGATACGCCAATTTGAGATTTTGTCGTTTCAACCACTCGAAGTAGCATTAAAAATTCAGTCTACGGGTTAACAATAGGTACTATTATAACAGTATCTTTGAATAAACGATTCCAAATAGTGGATTTAATCAGCCCACAACCATCAACTACTGAGATCAAGTCTGATAACTCAAAGGAAACAAATATAGAAACCAGTGCTTATGCATTATTGGCTGAAAACTTCGTCAAGTTCCAGTAACTTGGGAAATTTTCAGTTCAAATCTTAACAAGAGTAGATGAATAGCCATGTATTGAAGAAAGCATGGTGATCAATAATAAAAGATACCATAATTACCACAGAAATTAATACTCTTTACCCGCCTTTACCGTTAAATCGAACAAGGTTGACTAAAAATCCCTTCAACAAATAAAAGCAGTCTGTTTTTCTGTAAAAAAGGAGCTGGATACTGACATACCACTATGTCAGTATCCAGCTCCTTTTTTGTGTCTGGATATCAGAAAATGCATCAATCAGTAGAGCTATAGGTTGAGTTCGAGGCGAAACATTTTTTCTATATTTGGCAGCTCACGAAATAGTGAGATTCTAGGTATATCAGAAACACTTGCTATTTCTATGTTTCATGTCCTGATAGGCTGTGCTACAGTATCTGGCTTATCCGATCATGACAAGAAGAAGGCTTGGAAAATAAGGAAGGTTCTGCCTGAACTCACACCTTTATTGAGATATCTCGGGCACCCAAAAATATCAGGAACTTGTTTTGGTATTATTGAATCTCAATAAAATTAATTAGTTTTAAATTATAGTCATTTTGGGAACTGGCACATAAGTTTATGAATGAACAATATCTATTTATCAGTTTTAAATATTTCATCATTGTTAATCATAATCATAAGTGAATGAATATGTTGCTATGCTATGCATTTAAATAGAGTGACTTGGACCAAGATATAATAATAATTTAGTTTTAAATAAAATGGTATCGTTTTAGCTATAAAATGACCTGCAAAATAAGCAATAACCCAAAAATAACATTTTCATGTCAAGGAAGCGTTTTCTTTACAGGAGAAGTCGAAAAGAAAGTATACTACTGTAAAAAGAATAGAATATGAAGTCCATATTTCTCTAGTAAAGCAATAAGTTAAATGATATTTCTAATAAATCGATTAGAAAGAAGTTATTGGCGAATAGAGAAATTAAAGACAACGCAACAGCCTTTCTAATGCGGTGAAGTAAATCAAGACTGATACCGTACATTAATCATATGTTGAGTTGAGTCACAGCAATTTTTAAGTTATCAAGCGAAAACCGTTTTTATTTATTATTGAAGCTGTTTAACGAAAATCCATGAAATTGTATTAATTATTATAGTCAAAGTTAGGCAAGCCAAAAATATACTTGCAAAATTATGCAAAAATTTTAAATCTCTTTGATCGATTTTTTTCTCTGGAAACTCCTCTAAATTCAACCCTGAGTTGATAGTCTTCATATTTTTCATTTTTGCGCTATTATGAGCCAAGATGTCTTAAAATTGCATTAATAAAAAAGTAGAAGATGTGTTACAAGGGCGGGTTATAATAAGGCTACAGTAATATAAAAAATTAAATAAAAAAATATGACAAATGAACTCATTTTTAAAAATTTGTATTTTTAGCTGGATTTGGTGCGGTTTGTACGGAAAATATATACTCAATTGGTTTTTTGATTTTACGTCCAGTTTAGCCGAAAGCGACACACAACATTTTTATCCTTAACCTTATGATTTTTTTCAGTAGTTTCTTAAGAGTCTTTTTTCTAGTTTAAATTTGATTCTAAGCAACCTCAAATTTAGTTAGTGGTCGAAATTTTGGTTTTGTGGTGAGAGGTTGAAACTTAATACCATATATGGTTCTACAAATTCCGCGTGATATGAAAAATTAACAGCATTTTGTGTGAAATAACATTCGAGTAAATCTTGTTTCAAATGAAATCCGACTTTTAATCATTTTCACGAGTTCGTCTGGTAGCTTGTCCAAGGTTTTTTCGTTTTCAAATCGACATGATCGGTTGAAAAAACTGTTACCCTAATTTTAATGAAGAAACAAACACAAAAGTCGACATTTAACCTCAAGATATTTAGTATAGTAGTTTTACATTTATTTCGTTTATTCAACTTTCAGTTAACTCAGTTAACCTTTTCCGATAGCGTCCCACCCACAATTTTATTGTTCAAGTACAATAGGTAATAACTAGAGCTAGGTATAAATTTATCGAATTATCTAACTGTCATTATTTAAAGGAACGAGTTTGTTGCATTGTTGTGCTGAGAGTTACTTTACTATTCTTTCTGCATCTTTTTAAATGTTTGCATCTTTGTAGTTATTTTTTTGTCTGTTAAAATAATAATAATAAAAAATACTTACCGGTATGGGGATGACATGGTAACAAAAGTAGAAATCTACTTCCTTATTCCCACAAATTGATATTTTTCATAAACTATCTAAATCAATATAATAAAAATATCTGACTACAAAATTTTTGTAAAAATCCAATATGGAGGAACAAAATGATACTTTAGAAAAATGTTAAAAAAACTAATTATTTAAACTACTCTCGTATTTATCTCAAATTTTACACTATTTTTGTGTAAAATTTGTAAATATAATAATGATCTCGTAAAATTTTGGTGTTATATAGCGAAAAAATGGCAGCCTAATAAAATGTTTTAAAAAATCAGTCTGAAATAATACTTTTATGCGATTAGTTCCAGATTTTGCAAAAAAATTAAATGTAATATTGATATTATCCGGTAAAACTTTGGTAAGAATTCAAGATGGCGGAACAAACTGGAGACCAAATAAAATGTAATCGTGAAAAAATCACCCTTTAGGGTTTTTTTCAGATCTTCAAGTTTCGTGGTCTGTAGTTGCCAAAAAAACATTTTTCTCAATTACGTCGGTCTGTCTTTACACGGCATAACTAAAAAACTACTTACCTGACTGACAATGTTTGATCAAAAATTAAGACCCATATGGGGGTAATATTTTGGTAAAAATACAATATGGCTGAACAAAATAGCGGCCTAGTAGAATGTTAAAAAATATACACTGCGTGACATTGAAAATGTAACACCTTGATTTTTCCCGTGAGATGCAATACAAGTATAATTGCTATAGATCAAGGCAACTTCCTTGAAAAGAGAGCAATCAGAATGATTTAACAAAATGTCAACAAAAATGGAGTAGCAAGTGTGTTGGAACTGTTAAGCCATACAGGGCAAATCAGAAGGTTCGATGAAGTCTCCCAAAGTTAAGTAAATGAAATACATTTTTTCAAAAATTCCATATTGGGGTCACTAGTTACAATATAGTATTCAAGCAATTGCAGTATACTTGTAGCCCCAGTCTTTGATGGCATTTTATTTTTTAATCACCCGAATTTCTTCATTTTAAAAGAAGATACCCCGATCTATTTATCTGTATCGCATTTTATAGGGAAAATCCTGGTGTTGTATTTTCAGTATATTACTAAGAAACTACTTTTCTTATTTACCACAAATTTTGAACTGGTACTAACCCAAGAAAAAATCAGTCCGAAAAAGCTATTTATTCGATTAATTTCAAATTTTGCTCAAGAATAAAGTGAATAGAAGTTGATAAATTAATTGATTCGGTTTTGGAACGAATTAAAACTGGCTGAGTTATAAAATGTTTAAAAAATCAAGATAAGGAATGGTAAAATTTTGGTACGAGTTCAACATGGCGGAACAAAATTGTAATCTTGACTTGAAAAGAAAGAGGTCGTGTGCCCGAAAAGCTTACAAACCAAAGCAAAGCTTATACTGGACAGAATTTCCAAATTTGCGTGCTTAAACGAAACCTGTGCAATGCGCACTACTTCACCGAGTACCATGTAGATAATGCTATATATCTAAGAGAGGTGGCCCTAAATACTTTGGAATGCTTCAAATATGTTGATATAAATCAAATATCATTGCGAGAGAAACTGCCCGTGCAGAGATAGCAGGTATAATTATCAGAACTTGCTCTAGTAGAAATCTCCTATACTAACAGATTTTCAATTTGCTTATTTATTTTTCAGAGGCATTAAAAAAGCTGTGAAATTGTCTAGAACTGCGGCCTGTCTAAATATTTCTCGATCATGGCAACAGTAAGTTGTGTTATGAACCTATAAGCTGGGAATTTGCTAGAGACATCCTAAAATATCCCAGCATGAAGAGGCAATATACAGGAATTCTGAACAAATCATTGTTGAATCCAAAAGGTAGGGAGCGAGGGGAACAATTGCCCCACCCACCTTGTGACAAAAGGCTTTATGTTAAAAATATTCTTGCTAATTTCAATAACTGCCTGGGTTGTTAAATCATTCTTTATATTTACGTTTAGAGTTTTTTATGCTGATTAGTAACAATAATTACATTATTATAATACTCTCACAGGTTATTTTGTATGCACTTACAAAATAACTGTTTCGAGTACTAATCTTTATTTGCCTTGGTCTTAAGTGCCCCCCTTCCTTTCAAGGTTATTCTGGATACGCTACTGAACTGGATACTTTCCGACAGTGAAGAGATAATCTTTATAATATAAAACTAAGTTACACTCTCTTTGTAGAGGTTGCAAACCGAAATATAGGACCGAGCCACATTTACGCCGTGACTCTCTGGTGCCACGTCAATCATAGAGCGTATCCGAGGCCTAGGCAACAAGTTGCTGACCTAAAATGACAGATATTCCTCGAAAAGGTCGTACAAGTGGTCCAATGAGGTCTAGGTGCTGTGTCTCCAATAAATCCTCGCTACTACAGAATAAAGAAATAAATGAACACAAATTAGCCACACTCAATACTGACTTTAACTAAACATGCTTATAACTAATGACTTCTTTTGTTTCATAAAGCGTTATTCTAATCTTTGTATTATTTTTAGAAAAATGTTTGAGCCTGCTTTTTTAAAGATTAAAATACATTTATAAGTTGACAGGAGCTAAATAGTTGCTTCAAAGTAAACTGGTCTTTTTATATTACTCTGCACCAATATTTCTAAGAACCCTTTTATTTAAAATTATATTTATTTTTACATAGTATCTTAATATAAAAATTTAAATATTAATTAGCACTAAATTAATCATATTGATAATTTATAAAAAACATAACTAATAAATCTCAATTGCTAAAAATATAAAATATCGTTTTTTTTATTTTAGGTAAGTTTCTGCAACGCTTGGATCAATCCATCGTAATGTTGGAAGCGGTACTACGAATGGGTAAGGTATCTTGTTTAATTTGAAAACATTTCCGGATATTCTTATTTCATACATCTATAACAATTTTATTATTACTTCGTTATTAATATATTTAATCTTATCCTCTGGATAGAGAGCTTACTTCAAAAGAAGTATAATCTAAATAAATGAACAAAAATATTTTTTATCAGTTGACTTAAGAAAATGTGCGTTTTATGACACCCAATGTATAAGAATATAATTAAATACATAATAAAAAAGTAATAAACATGAAATATTTCATAAAATAATAACCTAATAAAAATATTGGGTGAAATTTCAAGGTTGTTTTCATATCGTTTTATTTAGAGAACGATAATAATAGTTAAATTAGAGGCACCGCGAATGCACATATCACACTTTTAATAAATATACCTACAACTACAAGTAGAATTTCGGTAGGTAGTCTCACTGGTGAATATTTAGTACATTGGCTGCAACACTTAAAATCATCTCGGGATACAGAAAAAAATTCGGGGGGAGGGAGACGACATATAGGTTTCAACATACAACATAGGTTCTACAGTGCGTCTCTTTAATGCCCCCGACCCCTTTTATTTTTTGAACCAGTCAAGATAAAGGTTGAAATTTGGTACACTTCATTAGCAAACTAAATACTATTTTTTTATTTGAGATTTAATTTCAAGATGGCAATTGGTTGCCATTTCAAGAAAAATATTAAATAGAAATGAAACGGGGGGTTGAGTAGCACATCTCTTCAACATAAATTCATCCCCGAAATATTTGGACATTAAAATGGCCAATTTCAAAAGACGGCCATTCGTAAATGTAACAGAACCTTAATATTTGGAGAGAAAAAATACTCGAAAACTTACAAAACGCAGTAATTTTATTTCTTACTTAATTGAAATGTTTTTATGAGCAGGGGTGATAAGTGCAGAAACTTTTCTATTCACATTCTCTATTTTTAAACTAAATTTGAAGTAAATTTATATTTTACAAAACACATTGTAAATGAAAAAATCCTTACTATATACAGTTGCGGATCATGGTTTTATAGGGTTCTAGACTAAATGAATTTTTGAAATCTCCTCATGATTTTAAAAACTTTTGCAATAACAATTATTAGACTATAACGGAAAAAGTGGGCGCTGAAGTATTTTAAAGCAGATATTGTATTACAAAATTAGCAAACATGTTTGAACACAAATGTTTAACACAAAAAACAAAATAAAATTGAAAAACCCTTTCTGCATTTTATCGAGGCGTACTGGCGAAATCATAATACAAGATAAATTGTGTCGTTTTCAATTGAGAATGTAGATAAGTTATTTAATATTTTATTTGAAATTGTTGACCTTTATTTATTTTTTGTGTAGCCAGTTTCGAAAAAGACTTCGCAGCTTGATATAGGTAGTATTACCTTATCTTTAAGCACTGTTTTAAAAAACTATGTTCAACATTTTGAAGGCGATAACAGAGACATTCTTCTTGAAACATACAAATGTCTAAGACATTTTAAAATTAAAAACATTCACATTACAGCATTCTCCAATATCATTTTTATCCATAGACATTACTGATGCTAAATACTAAGATACGATAACTGAATCTTCTTTGCCCACATCTATAAAAATTTTTATTACGAATTACGCCACGCGGTGGAGGGACGGGAAAGTATTTTTTTTGTATATTTATCTTATGTCTTATAGTTTCGGGTATGATAGCTTAGTCATTTTGGCGAATATTTATGTCTTTAGAAAAAATCTGCTATCTAAATATGTTTTTGTCGACTATTAATTATTTTAATGTCAATGTTATAAAATTATGTCTAACTACCTGTTTTGTTTACTGTCAATTTGAGTGCTTATTAAAGTTAAACTGTTGATTTCTGGTCGAAATTTCCCTAAATCATACATTCAACTTACAATACGTTTTTGTGTAGATATTTACGGTAGATGTGCCTAATGAGTTTCTTTTCCCAAGATAAAATAAATAAAAAGAAAAATATTCAGTTTGGATGATATATTCAGTTAAGTTAAACAAATAATAAAATTTTGTCCAAAAAAAAGCTGCTGCTAAAGATACTATATCACCAAATAAAGTTAATATAATAATAATAAGCCCATGTTTTACAATTACACGTAAAAGAAGCCCATTTATTTTATAAAAGATTATTTAATAAACAGCCTAATATTAATGCAATAAAACGAACTCGCTTCTGTGGCGCCGCCAAATTAGATTCTACGCATATTTATGACATCATTACTCAAAACAGAAACCGCTAATGTACGCTTTTAGGGTATTAAGTCAGCTTAAGGATATCAACCACTCACAAGCAGTATACAAGACACTATCTTGTATGCCATCCTTGTCTGACATACATTGTTCATAAGTACGAATTTTTAATGTGTACAACAGCGCACTGCCCTTTACATCGCACGTCACACCGTCCTTCGCACTGCACGTCATACATAGTCTCGCTTCGGCGATGCAAATCCTTATATCCATATCCGCAAATGCAAGGGTTCATAAGAACGCCCGCCCATCGCTCCGCACTTAGCTTGATACCCTCTCCTCGCACGTCGTACACCGTCCCGATGGATAAGGGAAAATGAATTATTAGCTTGTTCTTAAGGAAAATAGTTTGGAATAAAAATAGACAAACATTATTATAATAGCGTTTTTCTTGAATATATTATAAAAAAGAAATGGTAATACAAAGTCAAACGACAGGAAAAATGGAAAAAAATATTCTGACTGTGATATAAAATTAATATTATGTAGAGTTATCAGTATAGATAATCTCAGCATCATCATCATCAACAGTCTCTACATCTATGCAGACGTGTAGTGGTCACGTATTGTGTCCAAGATTGTGTAGTGCTCTTCGCACTATGGCTCACCATCTTTGTCTATTACTGGCGTCTCGTGTAACTCGTTCCAGGTTGCATTTAATATGTTCTCAATCAGGAGTAAGCATCTCGTTGGCGTTCTTCTTTTACCGTTTACCAGTCCCTCTACCACTATCTCTCCATGTGTTGGCTTCGCGAGTTATAGACCGCAGTGGTAGCTGTCTTTGTCGAGACTGGATCTGATTTAATATGGACACATTAGTTTTGAGTGAGGTTAGTGCAATTCGCGATAGACGGAGCCAGCACCACATCCCAAACGTATCTGACTGTGGTACGTAGTGTCCAAGTTTCGCAAGCATATGTCACCACCAACCGAATAACAGGATGTATTTCAAGTTCACAATTGCTATATTGTTGATATTAACGCCGAGGTAAACAAAGTCATTAACAACTTCACATCCTCTTACATTCGTTACGTGTGTAGATTATTGTTTTGACGGTCAATAATCATTATTTTAGTTTTGTTGTAATTGATTTGCAAGCCATCATCACTACTCACTCTTACTAGTGGCGTTTAAGCGTCATAAGCGTTTCGAGTTCAAGCTGGTTGGAAGCTAGTAGGACTGTACTGTCGGCAAGGCGAAGATTCGATAGTTCCTGACCTCCGATCGAAATTCCACTCTTCTAGTCTTCTAAGACGATACGCATGACGTAATCACTGTATACGTTGAATAAGATTGGAGACAGTATACATCCCTGTCTGAAAGTTTTCCTAATTGGGCAGGGACGGACAAGAAAGAATATTGTCATTCTTCAGAACCGAGGACATGAGTCGTAGAGATTCTTGAGGAACATTAAAAGGGGTCCAAACCTTTCCCCATTTCAGGTTGTCAAGGGCTTTCTCATAGTCGACAAAGCTTATGAACAAGGGCGTATAGCATTCACGTACTTTTTCAATAATCTGACTTAGATTTAATATTTGCTCTCTCGTGCCTCTTCCTTTTTATATTTTTTTTACAATTCTAAAAAAAGGTATTTTTTAATTATTTGTTTACTACGTCAGCTTGCATTGAAAATATGCATTAAAAAAAATTTTGCATTTCTAGAATCTAAGCCTCGTATGATTTTAAATAAATGCGAAAAAAATATATATAAATCTACTTTTTTTAAGAAAAAAAGGATATGTACAAAATTTAATTTTTAAAATCTGCAGTAATTTTTTGTTTGGATTCCTTATATTGTAATCAAAAATAGATATACTCGTCTTTATATATTAAAAAATAGTTAATCCGGGTTTTTCTTAAGTTATTATAAATAATTTCCTATTAACAGTTTGTTTTTTTTATTAAAGAGGTAACCGATTTAGCAAACAAACTGCACTAATACGACGTACTGGCCATGAACATGGATACTATTGTGCAAAATAGAAGCCATGATAGGTGCGGTGCGAGGTACCATGTGCTGTTATGGTTATATCCTTATGCTATGCATTATACACATCCATCTCATGGCTTTAGTTTGGGCCAAAGATAAGACCTATTTATGAATGGTCTAAATAATTTTGATATAAAAAATATCTAGTTGTATATATTTTTACTATAGAATACTATATATTATAGATGATCCGCGCCGGCCTTATTATCTTCAAAAAGTTTTTTTCAATTAGGGAATACGTCAGATACAAAATAGAGTGTTTTATACTATGTTCAATGTGCGTATTCTTCATAGGTTCTATCATATTTACGAATGGCCGTCTTTTTGAAATGTGCAACTCTAATGTCCCCCTATTTTCTGAGCGAAAAAGATCTACTACTCCACGACTCTCCTTACACTTTGTTCTTTTTTCAAAATAGCGCCTAGCCTTGAACATTTTAATCAAGCAGCATGCAAGTATGAATTATACAATTGTAATATCAGTCATGTGTTACTAAAACTAAGCGACATTACTTTATATAGGTACACTATATCCCATATAAACTAAAACAACATAAAACTACTTTTAAAATTCCCATGTACCGAAGAAAGCATCTACTCCGATGTATTGAACACGACTCATTTATTATTGATTGTTATAATTACGTTCGTTTGATCTTATCAAAATGCTTATCCCAACGTCGCATCGCCAAGGAGCTCCTTGAAAAAACAACAATTTTCTTTTTCTTTTTAATCTTGTTCTACCTAATTTCTAGACCTCCAACGAAAAAAATGTGAATATAGGTCTTATAGCAAAATGATGGATCTTTTGACCTGCATTATCGTTTTCATCTTAGGAGGTATATGTACTGGTACGAAGACTCAAAAACAAGCAAAAAACATTCGCGAAATTTTTTAAATGTAGCGTAGATTTTAAAAATGTGTCAAAAATCAACGTCAATCGGTTTGAATTTTTTAACAATCTTTAGAAGAAATGTTTCTTTTGTGTATTTACGTCACTGGCCCAAGATCCGAGATGATAAAGAGCTGATTGTAACATAATTGCCTAATAAATGTGAAATAACTGCTTATATGTTTGACATCCTGTATATTATAACAGCATATGTCTATAGATTTAGAATTGTCGTAGTGAGTGTGCTGAGGGGAATTATTATATAATTTATGGATAAATTAAATAATAATTCCTCAATTTTGATTTTTTTTTAGGCACACCTAGCTAAGAACAAGGTGTTTAGAACCGTAGCCTTCAGACGGACAAAAAAACTTTTTTTAGTCTATATGCCCTCTAGATATCGTATACCAGAGAAAAAGTAGAAATAACACAAAATTATTTTCAATTTAAACAATGTTTTAGTTGAAATTAACACAAAAAATATTACATGCTTTTGTTTCAAATTTTGGAATATTTGAGTTCAACAACAAGAAAATCGTTGACATTTATTGCTTCAAAATT
This sequence comes from Kuschelorhynchus macadamiae, assembly GCA_030620095.1. Lineage (NCBI taxonomy): Eukaryota > Metazoa > Arthropoda > Insecta > Coleoptera > Curculionidae > Kuschelorhynchus > Kuschelorhynchus macadamiae. The sequence continues at coordinate 1,497,712 of JAUTXW010001365.1, forward strand.
TACATCTTCTGAGTGATGATCTTTTTCGGTATCTGGGAAAGAGTTTATATCACTACCTATATCATCGTTTTCTTCACACTCCGCATTTGTTTATTGATTCGTTTATTTTATTGTGTTCTTGATATGGACGGATAATTCTAAATTGCTGACACGTCTTTCTGCAGTGATATTTAGTATAACTTCTTTTTGCTTTGTACTAGGGGTCACTTGCGGAGCTCTCTGAAAAATTATTTTAATGATCCATCGATCGATTCATTATCCTCGGGATTATAAGGATAAATTCCTGTCGCTTTAAAACCTGCAATAATCTTTTTCTTAGCATTAAAATTATTTAAACATGTGCTTAATAAGAAAAGAGGTGGCATTTAGGAATTGTTTCTCTTTTTTAATTTCTATTCAGTTAAAAAAAATTCCATTTAGATTTTAATACTCTAAAGAGCGCAATATCAAGGGGTTGAGTAATATAGATACTATTAGGTTAAAAGGGGAAAATGTAATATTGTTCTCATTACATGAAAATATAACTTAAGATGAAATATGACTCGCCAAGTTGTCTCCAATTAAAAGTTTTGGTCGTTTTGGAGATTTAAAATACCAATCTTCAAATATTTCGGTCGTTAAGCAGCCATTTCTAAATCTGTTGGCCCTGATGAAATCTAGCTTTCATATAGATGTTCTGCTTTGAAAATTATTCCAGAAGCAGTTCATAATCCTTATTGGATGTTTCTCGCCTCTTGTACAATTAACTCTCTTTACTCCAGGGTCATTGGTAAGGTTTGACTCATCATAATTTATTATCACTTCTGGCTTTATTTCTTCGAGATTTTTCCTTAGCTTCTCGAAATATTCTCTGATAAGTTCCTGTGTTACTGCAGATCTCAGCCACATCATGTTTTGACACCATGTCTGTGAAAGAATACCCTTATGGCGTCTCAAAAATCCGTAAATCCGGTCTTTGCCTGTCAAATTATTCTTGAACTGTTTCTCTTTTTTCCATTATAGTTTAAATAGGATTGCCCAATCCAACGGACATCAAAAAATCCTCAGGAACTATCCATAACTACATTATCAGCAAATTTGATTTTTTTACTCTGATGAAAATATGCACTATCCACGAATATTACGCATATGTTTTACCTTTGCCTTGTTACCTATTGTTGATTTTGGTATTCTAAATTTTTGATATACCAAACTTAAGGTTACCTTGCTTTCTCTCTTGTATAGTTTTCTTAAGTTGTTCATCTGTGTATTCAGCATATCGCCTACTGCCTATTTTTCTCATATATTTCTCTATAGTTAACAAACATTACAATTCAATATAATAAAATTAGTGATGTGAATTATACATAAACAAATAATCTGGTGACTTTGGACAGCGTCAAATTCACCCGCACCAGTGTTCGATTGCCAACATACCTTCAAAAAACAAAGCTGTAGGTATGTGAAAACGAATTTAATCCATGATACAAGACTATATTTAACAACTTATAATATACAAATTTTATAAATAAGTCCTTACCTAGAAGTTTTTAACAGTATAGAAAACAATTACCTGTTACTATACCGCAAAAATTGACGTTTCAAGTGGATTATTACCATCTGTATATGACTTGAATACATAAATATTCATTGTGAGCCATTCCAGATGCCATGAAAAGAAGAAAGTCATTTTGTCCAATATCACGCTGATGTTTAAAAATTACCCATCGCTACGGGTATATGCTGAAATCTGAAATGCTTTAAAAGTAAAATATCACTTTAAAATAAAATGAGACTACCGAAAAAATTATATTACTGAACGTATGACAAGTAAAGGTTAAATAATTTGGTTCCGTAACATTAAAATAGTTGCAAACCTCCATTTTTCTGTAGTGGTCTTATTGTTTTCCAAAGCTGAAAAGAATAAATCTGCAAATGTTTGCGTGGGTCATAAAGTACCATTACGGGCTACTAATAGATGTTAAGCTAGAAAAATTAGATTCGCACGCAATTGCAGTATTGCAACGAAATACCCCAGATGATGTTCACAGACGTCGTGAAAAGCTTCTCTTTTATCTTGATGGTACAGAATGTTCTAATTTCGACCCTCTTCATAAAGGTGTCGGAAAATAAAAACTTATGACAAATAACGGTTAAATAATCTAGTTCCGTAATATTAAATTAGTTGCAAACCTCTATTTCTCTTTGAATCGTAAATCATTGTTGAAATATATGCTACTGGTTTCATTAATTTCCAAAGCTCAAAAGAATAAATTGGAAAATGTTTGTATGGTTCATTGAGTATATTATTGAGGCTACTAATAGATATTAATAGAGAAAAACTAGATTAACACGCAGTTGCAGTACTGGAAACTACAACCAAATACCCCGGATGACGTAAAAGCTTTTCGTTGACGTTGACTGTACAGAGTGTGGTAAATTCGATCCTCTTCATAAGAGAATATAATTTCCAATATGCGCGAGAACGAGACACACTTTAAAATAAGAATTGCGGAACACGACGCACACATCAACGAATGTTTTTTTTTTTAAAGATATAATTTTGGGTCCACCCCCTTAATTCGGCCATGCTTAAAATTGTGGCTTGTTAGTAAAATACAATGAAGTAAAAATTGCTAAAATGTTCCAAGGCACAACACAAGAGACGCTTGAAACTAAATGTAGTTTTGACAAAAACTGGAGTTGATTAAATTTTTTTCGTACTTGTAAAAGTCTTGTGACGCCCAGTATATTGGATTGATTACCATTTGTTTAAAATTTATTATAATGATCTTACAGATAAGTAGTTTGTCTAACGATTAAGCTGTGAACGTTTCATTGCAATAGACTACATGCTTGATATTTGACAATCATAACCAATTGGAATACAGAGTAGCAAACCCTACTGTTAATTTACTTATTGCTATGGCAACGCTTCTTAATTTACTCATCACATACTTCTATTTCAATAAAGTGTTAATGCATTAAAGAATCCTTACAAAGCAGATTGTTGATCTCGAAAAACGTGAATCACTCTGAAAAAGGAAGAGAATTAATAACTTGGCTGGGTAATCAAATCTCACTTTCATCTACCCACAATGAACTGGCATACGGCTGATACCAGACCACATATCTCAATGAAGGTTCGTGTAACCGAGTCCGTGAGAAATTCCACCAAATAAGGAGACATTTATTACATCAAGTTATACGTTGTGCATTTCGATGTACGGTTTTTATAATCAGTGGCGTGAATAATAGTTACTTTTTTATTCATTTTCAGGTAAGGCTGCCTTGATAAACTCGAAGAATTCTAATTAACTAAATGTATAGGTATTTTAACATAATTAATTAAAAAATGTTAATAAGATGAAAAGGTAAATTAGGTGCAAGGTAATATAAATTCAATAATATGAAGCATGCAAAGAACATGTAAATTAACAAAAGGGAAGCTAAGGGATAGTCACTTCTTCAAAGCAAATGTTAAATACTCTGTTTTGGCAAAGAGAGTATTCATCTTGTATGAACGTCAACCGGTTCTGCAACTTGTTCGATCCATGAAAATGTTCTCAAAAAGTGCGTTTTTAATACATAATTCTAAAAATATCTATTATGATTCTGCCAACAACTTCCGTAATATGTAACCTCTGAGTTTCATTAAAGTAGTTCCAAGATATCTTTTAAAATATATATAACTTAAAAAATCAAGTTACTATTATGTACTTCAATGTCTGCCAAAATGCTTTAATGTCAAGATATTTACCCCAACTATTTATACTTTTAGTTTGATATAATTGATCTAAAAAAATAACTTCTTGAACATATTGATGACATCCAAAATACGTTTCCGCCTGATATTATATTGTCTTTACTATTTTTAATGCAAATTTGAAACGAATGTATTTGACTGATTTCAAATTATCTTACGCTCAATTTTTGTTAACACACGCTCCTCGCACAATCTAAAATTATGTTGTCTTATTCTAGAGACTGTCGAAAAACCGCAACTAATATAAAAAAATTAAATTAAAATAACTAAAATCAGACAGTGCAAATAATTTTTAATTCATTGATTTTTTTACTCCCATTAATTGCGAAACCAAAATAATGGCCATATATGGTAACCTTTTTTTGTTTTATTTGAATTTATATTAACTAATTTACCAAAAAACACATTTTTATAATAATCAGGTCCTTTGTAATATTACTAGTTTATTAAAAGAGTTCTTATAGGTCTAAAAAACTTTCCATTACGAGGAAAATAAAAGTTATGTGTACTGAAAATAGAAACAAATTAATACCTTTTTCTTACAGTAATTTAATCAAGTTAATAACAACTAATTCCTGCCTGTCAGCAGCCTTTCATAATCCACTCCACATGTGCTTTATTTGAAATATTGCATCGACGCAAATTTCTGAGAGCCAGCAATATGACATGAATATATTGTATGTCAGTTATGCGTTTCCAAGTCATAAATTGCACGAGTAAAATATTTTACACGAATTTCAAATAAATACCCCTGGACGTAGAGCAATTTTAATTCTTCCCATTCCAATCTATTCCTTATCGGCTGGTGCCAATCCCTGCTTAATTTTTTCTTTTATATCGTCAATCTATCTCTTCGAAGGGGGGCCAATGCTCTTCTTTAATGACCTTGGTTTGCATTGTATATTACGTTTGATCCAACTTTGGTTTTCTTATTGGGCAAACATATATCCATTTTAGAGAAATGATGCGTTTTATTACATAGTATATATTTGTTCGACTATTCGGCGTATCTCTTCGTTTCTTAAAGATCCTAAGGAAGTTATCAGATGATAGAATACATGAATGAAGAACTTTGGTTTTGAGATTAATAGGTATATACAAATTTTTAAACTCTTAGGGATATTTCTTGACAGCCTATAATATGGTTTCCATTAATTTCTTGCCCCTATTTATTTTTTGCAGATCGCTTTTGCTTTTAAGTTTCTTGTTCTTGCAAATATGTCTTAATATCTAGTTACTAGTTCATTTTTAAGTTTGAGACCTGTTAGTTTTGATAATAAAATTAATTAATTAATTATCAAATAACTTTTCGCAGGTTTTGGTTTTAAGATGAATGACTGTATGAATTTATTGTTACATATAGGTAAACATTCGACGGCTATAAATTGGCCCGGTTTTCAGTCTTGAGATTGGAAAACAACATTAAATATATTTGTTTATGATGAGAAGGTTTTATTTTTTTATCTGACTGCCTAGAAATATTTCAACCATTTAGTGATATTTTTGCCTGCACCTCTGAATTCTGCTTAATTATATTTGTTGCTATAATCCGCTAACACTTATTAACATTAACTGATTAAATAGTTTAATATGTTCTTCTGTTAACATGTATAATGAACAATCCATTCGAGCTTGTGGTTAGGTTTTATTGTTATACCTGCATCCATGTTAGGTTATATAGCGAAAAAAATGTTCCAAAATGAGAGCTTGTGTTTGCAGACTTTAGGCAATAGGGCTGTTACCCATGTCAACAAACGTTATAGCACAAGTATGCGTAAATCGTAACTATTTAATTTAAAATTGAGATACTGTGAAGTTATCCAACATGTGCACGATTTAATACCTTACCTAAAGTTCCACTACCATTTGCACAATAAGTACGTAATAATAAAGCGAATTTAGTGAGATTGTCACCCAAAGGCCAAGCCCACGTTTGTGTACAAAATACTTATAACCGCGTATGAAGTCAGCATATGGACAGAGATTATTGTTTCTGCAGTTTATTACTAGGTTCTATAAGATAAAAGGTGCTCAATTAGCAGCTGTCCTTCAGGAACATACAAATATGACTAACGTGAAAAATAAAATACGAAGACGAACATTGAAGATTAATGTTCTTGTATAGCCCCAAGTAATAACTAAAAACCAATTTTCAGATCTCTATACTTACTGTGATGGAATTTCAATTCAATTTACCACTCTTCTTGAGTAAAGTGAGGTAAGATCTATCACACAATTTAGTAACGTCAAATGTCCCACAATCATTAATATTTTTAAAATATTATTTTTAACGCTATAATCAGAGAATAGGAATATTGCAAGACAAAATTCAAAAAGTACAAACTTTGAAGTTCTTGGCCAGGTAAGTCATTAGCTTGACTTAAGTTATTAATCTGACTTAAGTCTTTAAAAAAAATGTCATAAGTCATTTATAGAATGACTTAAATCTCAATTTAATTGAGTGTTGTTTTCGATGGCTAAATATTAACAGACAAGGTTGCTTTTCCCTGATGCTCAAAATCATTTGGTAGAGATGTAGTCGGATTAAGTAATTTTTTTCGGGATTCTCCTGGGATATAGAGATGCGGAACCTTTACTTAAGGAATTAGGCATTAATCATCAAAATCAACCTAGCAAAAAGCAATTGACTAGTATCAAAGACCCATTGGATTTTGGAAACTTGCAACGGTTATTATAAAAACACATTTTTTTAAAGAGACAATATTGTTCTCGTAGTTTTGATAGATAAAATGACATTAAACTAATATAATTCTCTTGCAAAATCTTCTTTTTTCATTGGTGAATAAGGGGGATAATGAAACCTTACCAAATATTCGTGTCTTCCAAAATATATGTAATATTTTGAGGCAATTTTATTTTGCTTAGCCTTAGAACTTTTTAACAGATATCTCTCCTGAATCTTCCTGTACATGTTTGGTTCAGTATATTTTTCATGTTCCGTAATAAATAGGATAAATATGTTAACTTTCGATGGCACCGGACAACATAGCTTATCTTTTTGCAGTGAGTACACTCTCCATAAGTTTTAGACTTTATTATTGTTTATATACTAATAATAATTATTAACATAATTGAAAAACTTTCGTGGAACTGACTGATTCAATGGAAATGTCATTTGGTCAAAGCCTGCTATGAGTAAACATCCACCTCGTAGCAATGAACTCTATACTAAACTCAACTAGAATGGCCCTGTAAATCCAGTATTTCACCACTTATATTAGACCAGATTTCACTAAAAGTGATAAAATAAATTATTTATAGCATAATCATGACTATACCATATTACTAAAATTGGTACATTTTATTTTATTTACATCAAGCTTTTCCACAACATAATTCCATATTATATTATTAGATAAACGACAATGGAAAGTCTTTTACCACTTGTATTAGACCGAATTTCACTAAAAGTTCAAAATACAAGAGTTTTAACCATACTACACCACAACTTGTTTCGTTCTGGACGCGCGTTTCGCTAACCAAATTAGCAACATCCGCAGATGATATAAACTAAAGTAACTTATCCTAACCGAGACTATTTATAGGTAAAGGTGGTCACACTTGGTTGCACCCGACTGCACCGTTGTCAAGTAAACAATAGAGGGGACTGTAGGGAATAGGCTTTCTGTCTTTATTTAGTGCTTTCTTACCACATTTAACTATTTCTATATGTACTCTCAAATGCATCCAATAATCTATTATTAGATAGAAAGCATTTTTGGCAACGCTTGACTTTTCTGTTCTTCCGTATCTTAAATGTGCCATGTGTTCTTTAAAACTAATGTTTATGAAGCGTTTAGTTTGCGCAACATATTTTAGATCGCAATCATTACAGCTAATTTCATAGATGCCTTCAAGTCGACTTTGTCATTAGGGTTTCCAAGGAACCCTCAAATGATCTAAAATTTGTTGGGCAAACTAAACGCTCTATAAACATTCGTATTAAAGAACACATGGCACATTTAAGATATGGAAGAACAGAAAAGTCAAGCGTTCCCCAACATGCTTTGGAAAGCAATCACCAAATAGGAATAATTAATCTTAAGTTAATTAAAATGTATCTGATAATAGATTATTGGATGCATTTGAGAGTATAGAAATAATTAGATGTGGTAAGAAAGCACTAAATAAAGACAGAGGGCCTATTCCCTACAGTCCCCTCTATTGCTTACTTGACAACAGTGTCGGTTAGGATAAGCTACTTTAGTTTATATCATCTGCTGATGGTGGTATCTTGGTTAGCGAAACGCGCATCCAGAACGTAACAAGTTGTGGTGTAGTGTGATTAGAACTCTTGTATCTTGATCTATCTTCCACCACAGGTTCCAGTGTTAGGACTTCACTAAAAGTAATAGAATAAACTATTTATGGCAGAGTCATACCATAATACTAAAATTGGTAAATTTTATTTTATTTGCATTAAAGTTTTCCACATATTATTATTAGATTATCAATATAGCATAAAATAAAATATTATATGATACTACGTCGCCTCGTCTGTAAAACCACTCGTGCTGTAATAAGTCATCTACCGGCCTTGTAACGTAAGTTACTATTATTTCATACGATTTCCAATCAGAAACGAAGCCAAATATTTTATTTGGATTCAGTACAAAACATAAATACCAGAAGTTTCGGGTTACGATTATATCTATTGATCGGATGCAAAAACTGTTGCATGATCACACGTAGCAAGTGTTCTATGGCTCTTAGTATATTAGAAAAATATGAAATATCCATTAACACATTTGCCCAACAGACCCTGTTTTCTGCTAGCATGAATAACAACAAAAATATGCTTGGCAAACAAAAATCTTTTTTGGCTTTTTCGCAACTGAATAAAAATATTTAACTTTAAATTAATTGAAGCAAATATTTAATATAATTACATACCTCAACATGTAGACTAGTCTGTCTACGGAATGTTTCGATACATAATATAAACAATATTATTTAAGCAAGCATAAGAAATTATATCATTTACCTTAAGTTTTTATAGACACATAGTAATTGTACAAATACTTTCATCCTATCGGGACTCATCAGTGCGCCGATCGTAAGAGAAAAACATGAAACAATAGAAAAGAATTGATTTCAAAATTTTAAAATGTGTCAGTTTGTTTGACATGTAACCTAGATATGAAAAATATGATAGTTTGCAGCCATCTATAATGTTATTTTTAAATGTGTTCAGATTATTTGTTGCGTATAGATTGACAAACAAAAAACTTTTTTGGATATTACGCAACTGAATAAAAATATTTAACTTTAAATTAATTGAAGCAAATATTTAATATAATTACATACCTCCACATGTAGACTAGTCTGTCTACGGAATGTTTCGATACATAATATAACAATATTATGTAGACAGACTAGTCTACATGTTGAGGTATGTAATTATATTAAATACTTGCTTCAATTAATTTAAAGTTAAATATTTTTATTCAGTTGCGAAAAAGCCAAAAAAGATTTTTGTCAATCTATACGCAACAAATAATCTGAACACATTTAAAAATATGCTTGTAATTTAATTCCAGTAGTAATGGTTTAATTGTTTTTTTACCATAACAATGACATATTTTTGACGGTTTGTTAGGATTAGTACGCCGACATATAATAATTGTTTGTCAATTTAGAAGTTTACAGAAGCTAACTACCAAAAACAACAACGAATACAAGTAAGTAGTAATTTTATTGCTGGTAATCACTACATAACTGTATAATAAATGTGCCAAATTTTGCTACCCTAAGCAGACAAATAAATACGTAATGTAATATAAATATATAATATATATAACCCTGTCCAATATTAGTAAAAAACGCCCGTTTGGATATTTGAAAATGGCCTCATTTCGCCTTCTTTGGATTGTGTTGTTTTACGTTTCGTTATGTGTTTTATTCAGTTTTCCCTGGATTATTTTGTTTGAGTTTGTGCAGTGTTAGTGTGTATATTATAAAAGTTTGTGCTTATTTATAGACAATAAAAGATAATAGTGAAATAAGCGATGAGCTGTAGATATTTACAATTTTGTAAATAGGCTAAATATTTTATATGTACCTAAAGCCTGTTTTTTTTAAATCCCTGACATCTGCCAAGATTCGTGTTGAAATATTGGCATTATTATTATTGATAACATACTCACAAAGTGAAATAATCTGCCATGATATAATTATATTCCTGAAGGTAAATGTTTTCCCGATAGCATGGCGGAATTTGATTGAATGATTTGACATGGGGATAATTTTCCACTAAGGTATATTTCGGTGAATTTTTATTTGGTGTATCTTTTTCATTTCAATTTGCAAGTAGGTCAGATGACATTGCCAATTCTTAACCTTCAATTCTGACGCATGTCAGGGCTATAAAAAACCGTTTATTATATTTTGCCGGGAAATGTCCAAATGTTCAGCTATTAAGTGCCTAGCACTGCAATTTACTGTCCCTAATCTGTAATTTCCCAATAAATAATATTTAAAATTACGCGTTGCTTTTATTGAATTAAGCGTATAACATTTTAGAATACAGAAAAAAAAAAGCGTTTTGATTTTCGTGGGAAAACGGCTGCCTCAATCTACGGCGCAATCTGCTTTCACTTTTCGTGGAGTGAGAAAGCGAAGTAGCTATCTCTCTCCGGATGATTTATTTACTTTGACGTGCGCGTCTCAACTTGATTGTCTTTGATCCTGTCAATTTCTTGAAACGCTGTTGTGGTTTTTGCTTAAAATGCAAGAAAATATAGAAGACAACGATGGTTGCATCGACTCATTTAAATATATAGATGAATCACTACCAAGCTACCTTGGATTTGTTACCTCGAATCCTATATGAGATTGCTTACGGTAAGTTTAAGAAATAGTGTGAAGAGAAAGTGTTTCTGGGAAATATATTGAAAATGTATACCTGGCATATTTTGCTGAGAAACCGAAGGTAGATCTGATAAGGACTTCATTTTTCAAGTTGTTTAAATTGTACTATTAATATTAACGTTACTAAGTAAAATATAAATGTTTTTTAACGTTTACTTTCAAAATCTGACATTTCACCTTTAATACTAATACAAACTTTAAGGCACTAATGCCTTAAAGTTGTAAAAAAAGATAATTAGTAGTAATGCCACCGTAACCGGATACGGATTCGATATCCGGGCTAATATTCACATATCCTGTCTGACCGGATTTTGACACACAAGTCGAAACTGTAAATTGAATTTGTAATTAATAATATGCAAATTAAGGTGCAGAAAAATCAGTTTATCTGTATGATGACGCTTTTTTATACACACCTCCAGCCTAGAAAAGAAGCTTTTTACTATAAAAACTTGCCGCGGGCACATAATTGCTTCAGTGTTTTTTTTTTTTAATAATAAAACTGCTTTTAACTGACTTTTAATTGCATAAACTCCTAAACAATTATATACTTATTAAAGACGTATAAAAAAGACTGACCATTGACCATGAGACTAATCTTTAAATAAAATCTCAATATTTTTTGCGAGGGTTCCGGCTTTTTCAATTCGGACCCGGCGATATCACTAATTACCAGTAGCGGCTATTCAGGTGAAGTAGGTGAAGTGCTACTTCACCAGGAAATATAAACAAACAAACATCTAACTATATTTATTATATATATCTCTTAAAATTTAAGTTTTTACATTCATTTATTCACCTAATTGGCAGAAAATAAACTGTACATCTCGAATAAATATTTTACTTGACCGTTGGCGGCATGTCTTTTTAAAACTTTCAATCGAACTTTATTATAACAACTATAACAGTGACGCAAACCGCTTCGACTTTCCTGGAGGTGCTATGTTTAGTTTACGATTTTCCTACTACGTTGCCATGACAACGCGTACGCGATGACGTCGAGCGAACGAAAAGAATAATGTTAACCAGCGCCATACAACGCTCTCGGTGAATTGCTAACGCAGTACACTACACCCACGTGTCGTTCAGTTTGTTGTGGTTGGTTACTTTTATTTTCGCGGATTTCGCTGCAACCGGTTAGTTCCTTTGCAATTTCCTTGACTGTTTTGTGTTTTTATTATTTTTTATTTTATTTATTTATTGATGGTGTTGTTACAACTTTATTTGGTGTCGGGTTTATTAATATAGATTATTGATGAATTGATGAATCCGATCACGGATGTGGTTTGCATTTTGTTGAAAACTCCATTTAATCGATGGAAGGAACAAGATCAGAGTTTTAATCGTCATCCTGGTTTTTGGCGTACAATGGTTATGTAGTAGTCAAATATTACAAAAATTGTTTTGCTGGCCTTGTTTACTAGTTTCCAATAAATATTCAGTGTGGAATAAGGAAGGATTTGCAGATGTTAAATATATGAAGGTCTTTACACATAAACATGAAGAATCAGAGCACTGTAGCTGACACTTTAAAAGAAAATGCTAAACTATATAAAATACATTTTAACGAAAACGTCGGATTAAATAGAATATTTATGTGCTTGGTAATTGACGCAGTTTTGTACCTTACAAAAAACAATAAATAGGGGGAATTTTAAAAAGCTTTTAGGTTTATTAATATCGAGAAGTTCCCAAGTACTAAAAGATCATCACGAAAAAATTAAAAATGTTTTTACTGGTGACTTGAAAACTATTCAAAACGAAATAATTGAATGCATTTCTGATTATTTAAATGATCATGTAAAAAATGAAATAATAAACACACAGTTTTTTTCTGTGCAAGTGCACCACTGATATTACTACGCAAACCTCCCAGTGCTCCATAATTTTAAGATACGTTAATTCAGTCGTTCAGTAGTCGAGAGATTCTTAGGATTTTATAATATCAGCTCCGATAGAACGTCGGAGAATTTATATTCTCTATTGGATCAAATTTTGGACCAATTTGACTATAAACATAAATTAATAGGGCAATGTTACGATGGCGCAAGTGTGATGTCTGGCCATCTAAAGGGCCTTCAAAAAAAAAAGAAAAAGCGCCACAGGCTGTATTTGTCCATTGTCTTGCTGCTATGAAGGATAGGAGAATTGATTTAGTATACAAAATTTAGGTAAGTCGTGAGAAAATATTTTACTCCTTCCACATATAAAAAAAATTCTGGAAAAAAATTATTGCGATATTTTCTTGCTTCATTTGCACTTCACTTACTTTTTCACCCGCGAGCAGCCACTGCTAATTATATAGAAAAAAACCTATATATTTGCCATTTGCCGCTATTATTTTAGTTAAAAAATGAGAGTATCAATAAATTCACAATAATTTGTGCAGAAGACCAAAAATATGCTCGCAAATAATCGTTCTTCCCCAAAATAGTCCCCTTGTGTCTCTATATGTGTTAAAAAAATTTGAAGTTTGATCGAAACTGTTTTTCAATGTAATTAGTATCTGGTCCTTTGTTCGTCACTACAAAACTTAAAACAAGCTTGAAGTTGAAAAGAAACTAAATCGCTAACCATCTTAGTTTACTTCACTAATTTTGGTGTAAGTAATTAACGCTTAACTAACCAATGGTCGCGATATTTGATCGGAAACAATTAAATGCTGCCAACGGCAGTCCTCTAAAGAAACAAATGTGACGCTAAAAGGGCGTTATTTCCATATTGCTTTTTCAATATGAACACATTGTTTGCACTGGCGATTTTTCGGAAACCAAAACTAAGTTTGGAAATGGAATACGACCTTACTTCTGGCAAGGTATTGTGTCTTGGGAAGATGAAAGGCCGTGGTAAAATAAGTTAGACAACATCGCACAGTCTATTTTCGTATACTGTAGTGGTTATCGTTCCTTCGCAAGTAACTTTCAGTTTCTTGCATCGTATTGGTACCATAAAGTATATTTAAATATGTCTGGAGTGGGGCAGCTGCTCCTCTGCCCCCTCCCCTCCATCTGGCATCGTCAGTGATTGTATGATTATCCGTAAATGTGTTTATAAGTTTCAAGTCCGTCAGATAGATGCCAATGAGTTGAAACTAATTACAAGGCAACAATAGAATTTTACAAACATTTAACGTTTTTCTATTTCGATGCAAACAATATTGATTGCTTTTAACAATAGAGCGTCTGAAAGATTACTTAGATTAATTTCAAATTGTGTTCAAGCATTAAGTGTGATTTAGAGATAAACTAGTAAAATCTTGCAGGAATTCAAAACGGCGGAACAAAATGGTGACGAAATAAAATGTTTAAAAAACCAACCAGAAAAAAATTCTATTCAGTTAACTTAAAATTTGTATGCAAAACTTAAATGTGATATAAGAATAAACTGGTACGAATTCAACCCGACGGAACAAAATGTTGGTCCTAAAAACTCAACGTAAAAACTATTATTCAATTTATACTAAATTATGTCTAAAAATCAAGTGTGGCTTAGGTAGAAGCTGTTAAAATGTTGGTACGAATCCAATATGGTGGAACAAAATGGCGCCTAATAGAAATGTTTGAAAAGACCGTATATGTGTTACTAAATCACTATGTGCGGAACTAAATTGGGTCACACTTCACTATTCCTAATAAAAGGAAATAATATTAACCAGGGAAGTTCCGAGTAGAGGAAATTTACCGATTTTTTAATATTTCCTTTCTTTTTGTGATGCACAAAGCATCGATTGCAAGAAACTATTATTGGTATTTGGTATTTTGAAATGCATATTTATTATTCAAATGATGAAAAAATTCTTAGTATTAGTGTTTTTATAAAATACAGTTGTTTAGAATGTTAGAATATATTTTGCTTTTATTTTTGTTTTATCGTTGATAGAGTTCTCGGTTTTTGTAATGTAGATCATCTCCTGAAATCCTCGTTTTCTTTTCTCTGCCTGTATTATTTTGTTTTCCGAAAAATCCAGTTTGTTTGGTTTCATGTTTGCTTAAAGCTGTTGTGTTTTTTTCTCAAATTTGTGCCCATGTAACCGGTCTTGCAGATATTGTGATGTCTGACCAATAAAATACTTGGACATTCAGCACATAGAATTTGGTATACCACATGGATTTTTTGGTTTTATACGTTTTACTGTTTTGCTAAAATTGGTTTTCAATAGATTGTAATCTTTATAAAAAAATTTTTAGAAAGCCCCTGTATATATGAAATTAATAAAAACTATTTTTATTTTTGCTTTTTTAGTCGGGTGTTAGGAAAATGTCTTATCTTTTTTCTTGAGTTAAAAATTTTTAGAAGTAGGTATTTTGTATATAATTTCTTTGGCTTTTTTATAACATTTTCTTCATATATTGTGTCACTAAGTTTTAGAGCTCTATCAGCTAGAACTACAATTTTGGACTTTTTTTGAGATAAGGGATGATGTCAGTGATAATTGAGGTTCTACCGGACCAAGTTTCTTTGTGTATCACATTGTATTTATAGAGTTTTGGTTGTGATAATGTTAGATGTTAATTTAATTTTCGGGTAAAAAGGATCAAAAGAATTATAGACATTTTCTGTCCTATTTTTTAGAATAGCATAATACAATCATCCACGTGTCTGTAATAAAGAGGTATGTTATATGATATATTTGGAATCATCTGTTTTTCAAGATTCTCCAAAACAAGTACCTATAACAAGATAATTCAAGTATTCGAGTATTTAAAAATTTACTTTATAAATAAGGTGTTACGCTTTTACTTTTACAATTGAAGTGATACATTTATACATTCTCTAATATATTTAGTAAATCGAAAACTTCTCAAAATCTTGTGATTAAAATCTCATCGGTAACAATTTTGAATTTGCAATACAGGGGAAAGGTTCGCCAACCTTTTCCCTGCTTAAAGAAGATTTTTAATTCTGAATATAGACCTACAGTAAAAAGTACGTATGATGCTATAGATCAAGAATAATTCTTAGTTTTTTATTTAATTAATTTTTGCTTTATTTGCATGTCGGAAATAAGTTAACATCAAATTGCGTTATATTTTACACCCATATAGTGACATTAATATGCGTCATAGTTTGGTCGCACAACGCGACGCAACTAACATATTTATGATGTCACAATTGCGTAACAGGACTATCATGAGTTATGCCTGTTGGCTGGGTACTTTTGACAAAGTTATTTAGTAACAGAGAAATCAGAAATCCTAAAACTGTAAAGTGAAATCAAAAAAAGTTATTTTTTAGCATACTAGAATAACTGACTGTTTATTGTTACTCTTTGCACTTGATTTTGAAATAATGCATAGAGTGAAAATTCCATACAAAAACCAATTTCGCAATCACTAAAACTTACAGAAATAGCAAAAATCGATCTTATATCGAACACGAGAAAAGACGAAATCATAAATCTTACGAAGAAACACATAACATATAGAAATAAGGACGTATAGACAGATACGCCACTCTAGACGTACAGACAAATACGCAAACTTAATCATAAAGAATCTTAATATGCAAAAGAAATGGTTAGCAAAAAGATATACAGAACTTGAACAGTTACAAAATAAAAACGATGTAACTAAATCTAGAACTTCTGACATAGTTATGAATAATGAAGTAATTAAGGAAAACATGAGACTGCCTATTTCAAAAGAGGTCGCTAATTCGATACAAAAACTTAAAGGAAACAAAGTAATCGGCCCTGATGAAATCAGCTTAAACTTATTGAGAAAGACTATCCGCATAATATAGACAGACCTATTTACTCTTATATGATACCTGCAAATTTTCTTATGGATGACCATATTTATTCCCATTCCGAAGAAAACCAACTTTTGAAATAAAAAATAAAGCCATATATCTAATAAGAAGTATTTTCTGTAGTTACTGACGAACGCATTATTTAGTCTAAAGTTATAATACAACCAGCACTAGATGTCAACTACAACCAGACCCCTCCCCACCCAGAGCATGAGCCTATAGTTTAAGTTTAAAATATTTGGAAGCCTTTTTCAACTATTTTGATTTATATCGATAAGATCCCTAAGAATAATTCACTTGGTCAAATAAGCCTCAAATAAGCCTACGCTCGTCAACACCTCAGCATCGCCGGTAATGCTTCGAAGGGAAAGTGTTAACAAACTGCCCCAGAAGCAATCTCTCGGTACACTATTGGTCCCTGTCATTTATCGATTTTGAAAACTGGAATCTATACCAGTGAGCTGAATACGACTGAAAGTAAATTGATATACCTGCGCCTATGTATCAAAGTGGTTTCAAAAAGCGTGTGGGCTGACACTACAGAATAACGCCAAAGGGGATTAAAATAATTTTGGACCTGGTTTTCTAAAAAGATAAATATCAAAAAAATATTATCCCTGAGCATGAACATGATTAATGTTTATTTTGTCGTGGTCAAATTCAAATTGTGGTATCATGTCGAGCTTGATTGTTATCGAACGAATATGGATAATACTCGTGGATCTTAATAAATCACTGATTTTCGATAACATACTCTGAGAAACGCTTAATAGTTACGTGCTTTAATTAATCGGATGTAATTAAAATTTGATCTAATATGTGTCGTATAAATATAGTCTTTATCTGATATCGACGAGCTGGTTTTTGGTTTCGTTAACGTATATTTTAATTAAAAAAATTGAACTCTTGATAGCTTTAAGAACGTAATAAGACTTAACAAAGAAATAAGTCTATATTGTTAGTGGACCTCCTTTTACCTCAGACATTAGTTAAGCACAAGTAAAATCAAATTTCTACTTTTTAAAGTGTAAAATCAGATTGTAACGATGGTGGCGACTAGCTTATTAACGTCTATCGAGTGCGAATCTTCCCGATATACGGCGTGGGACCGGTTTTCTTCGTTCGTATTGTAGGCGATCGCCTTATAGTTTAGTAAGTATGTCGGCACAAGTTTGCTCGCGGTGGTCTTGTGTCGCGTGTATTGAATATAAGTTTAGCACGTGGTTCGATGTAAAAAGAAAGAGGTAGTAGTTTACATAACAAGAACAAATTAAAATGCCTGGATTTAAATGTGTTTGTGTGTTGGTCGTCAAGAACAAGAAAAGGAATTACTTTCTTCGTTTTCCTATAGTGACCCCTTAAGGTATGTAAGTTTTGTGAACCCCATTGGAGACAAATAATAATATTAAGAATTTACGCAGTCATGAAAATCAAAAAATATTTGGCTGTGTATTGCAGATTTTAAGATTAATTTTTAAATATTAAGAATTGTATTGTTATTTTGATGCTTCTCTCTTTGACGACCTATTTATTTGTCAATTTTTCTCTTTGAACGTATACACACAGCAGTTTTTAAAAGGCAGAATTGTTAATTGTTAGTCCCACTGAATTATACAAATTTGAAAAAGTATTTGAAAAAGTAAAATTATTTTTAATGACTCCAACACACTGGATTTTGAAAGATAGTAGGTACTTAATTTTATTACAAAAATATAACTTATAAAATGTGTAACGTGCTTTATAACCCAAATATTTGTATTTAGTATTTGTATTAAGTATTTTTTTGCTAAAGTTCTTGCTATATTTAATTATATAGACATATGTCGCATGAGCTGATAAATAATCAGAGAGCACCGGAGGAAAAGTATCTGGCAAGAGTTCGTGTACAACGCTCGATCTTTTGTATATTGTTGACGTGTTTTAAATATCGAACTACGTTCCGGGTTAGCCCAGATTATCTTTTTTGCCTAATGTAAAAAATTGTATAACCCGCCACCAATCGTATCTTCGTTTAAGGTCGAGAGTTATAAGTGGACTGCCGCCAGACGTTTATGTCGAATTAAATAGTTTTTGTGTTGAGAGATACTGAAAAAATTGAATTTCTTTTTATTATTTATTGATGAAAAAAATTGGTTTTTTGCTAAAATGATTAAAATAATGTAGAGTTTCTATTTTATATTTGAGAATTATCAAGTTCAATGGGACCCAGAGTTCGAAAATATCATGTTTTCATAAATCTTATACCAGATGATATGAATATATATTATTTTAAATATCTATTTTCATACGAAAAACGAGTGTCTTTAATTAAAACTTTTTATGTCAAACATAAAAACAACATACTCATTAAGTTATAAATAAAAAAATCTGTAAATTTCCTTTATTTCCTCGTTATGAGTATTTTCATATATATATATATATATATATATATATATATATATATAAATATATATTGTAGTATATATACATATACTGCCTTTCTAAATAGTTTTATTGGACGCCATTTTGTTCCACCATATTCGATTCGTACCAATATTTTACCAGTTTCTACCTACAGCACACTTGACTTTTGGACATAATTTACAATAAATTGAATAAGTAGTTTTTATACTAATTTTTTGTGCCGTCATGTTGAATTGGTACCAGTGTATTTCTATATCACAGTCAATTGAATACGAATTTTTTTACGTTAATTTTTTAAACATTTTATTTGGTCACCATTTTGAATTCATACCATTATTTTACTAGTTTATCTCTATACAATACGTAATGCTTCCACAAAATTTTAAATTAATCTAATAATTAGTTTTTTCAGGCTGATTTTTCAACTATTTTATTAGGCCGCCATCTTGGATTTATACCAAAATATTACTAGTTTATTTCTATGTAACACTTGATTTTTCTGCCAAATTTGAGACAATTTCGATAATTAGTTTTTTTAGTGATAATTTTTTTAACATTTCACCAGGCCGCTATAATGTTCCGCTATATTGGATGTTTACCAAAATGTTGCCAGATAGTCCTATTTTTGACCAAAATTTGAAGTCACTCGGTTAAGTATAGTTTTTTATGTATGCCCCAAATTGACAGACAGACGGAGGGATGGAACTGAAAAAACACCTGTGCCATCTAGAAACGCTAAAACTTGAAGATATTTAAAACCTTGGAGGGAGATTTTTTCACGATTTCAAATATTCTATTTGTTCGCCATTTTGTTCCGCAATCTTGAATTCATACTGCAATTTTACCAGATTATCTCTATATCACATTAGTTCTTGCATATAATATGAAATCAATTTAATAAGTAGCTTTTCATGCTGATTTTTTAAATATTTTATTAACCCGCTATCTTGGTTTGTCCATCTTGGATTCGTACTAAAATTAAAATAAAATACTTGATTTTTGTGCATTTCAGGTAAATTGAATAAGTAGGTTTTTAGTAATAATTTTACTAGGCCGCAATTTTGTTCAGCCATATTGAAATTTTACGAAAATGTAACCATTTCGTCCCCTTATGTCACTTGATTTTTGACCAAAATTTGTCAATCGGATGAGCAGTTTTTGAGGTATGCTGCGTACTGATAGACCGACAGAATTAAGAAAACATGTTTTTTGGCATTTAAGGACCCTAAACGTGAAGATTGGTAAAAACCGGGGACAATTTACGAGGGAAGTAAAAATATTAAACAAATATTCGCGAAGTAAAATAATTTGATTGTTAACAACTTCAAAACGAGTAAAAGATATATTTTAACATATTTGATAGAGGCACATCTTCGTGTTGCTCCATGTCAATTCCAAGTTATTCTTTTTTTTTCGTCAGTCTTTTGGTTTATGTATTTAAATATGAAGACTAGTTTACTTGCTTTTAGGTTTCCTAGGCGGTTTCGAATCTAGAATTGTACCATCTAAAAGCGAAAAAATTCCTTTCGGTACCTGCTGTTGATGCAGTACAATTGTTCACACAACTCTATAAATATGCCCTTATCTGGCTATTTTGATTCATGGACAGTCATGCTTTCAATTACTCCAGTGATGGTGTATTTTTAAAATGTTCCCCAAAGAAGACTTTTGGGACCGGTCTCGATTTTAACATTAGTGACATAATTAACGAAAAAAAACTATTAGTGTTGTTCAGGTAGTCACATGCTTGTTCTCTTTGGTAATTAGTTAAATGTTGTCCCAAAAATCTGTGCTCCAAAATATTTGCAAAGAAATGAGATAGCCCAATGACAAGGCCATGCATTTTCGTTTATGAAAACTTTTTCTGACAGGTAATGGTTGATCGGACAAACCTAGTTCTTATGTATGCCATACCTCTACACATACTGATAAAGTCTCTATGTCGAGCATTTAAATCTTGCCTTAATATTTTTTTACCTTGAGATTTTATACAGTCCTGATGGTATGTGCTTGTTCCGAAAATGTTTAATTACTTTTATATTGTTTTCTGTTAGTGTAAAGATTTATAAATCTTTTGCTAATAAGTTAAAAATGTGAGCAGAACATCCACATTCTATTAATTTTGTTTTCTTTTCAAGTTTTGAACGCATTTTCAGTACATTTCCTATATTATCTGTAACAAAACTCTAACTTTTATATCAAACTCCCTTTCGGTCTTTTTAACTGCCATTGTTTTTTGGTGCGATGCTATATGCGTATTATATGCTGTTTCAATCCACGAAAAAGTATTCGTCATTTTGAGTGACAATGCGGCAGCACACCAATGGCTCGTAATGAATATTAGTTCAAACGTCCATCGACATACAAATTGTTTTTCCTTTTATTCTACCCCTGTAATATATTCAACCGTTTTTTGAACTTGCATGATCTGCATGAACAAATAGAAATATCTATATCATTTTACATTCTAGTTCGTTATTACAGTTGGATTCAGTCTCATTTCTTTTGCAAATTAAAACATACCTCTCCATTCGCGATGGTATATCTTGCATTTCCGCTGAGTAATTGTTGCATTCTTTCCATTTGCCAATACTATTCCAATTTTTAATTACGCACTCAAAATGCATCCAAACGCGATATATATATATATATATATATATATATATATATATATATATATATATATATATATATATATATATATATATATATATATATATATATATATATATATATATATATATATATATATATATATATATTTGTATATATATATATATATATATATATATATATATATATATATATATATATATATATATATATATATATATATATATATATATATATATATATATGTGTGAATTTTTTTCTTTGTATTTTATGCTAATTTCTCTGGGTTGGAAAATTTAAAATTTAAATTAATATTTTGGATACAATTTATTTAATTTAAATTAGTATAAAGTTTTAATAGTTTCCTAATAATATGGTTATTTACCCTTGCATGAAACTTGACAAGACTCATGTAGATTAACTGTCACTGTGCAACTTCCAAAGACATGGGCGTTGGACGAAGTGAATCAGCAGAGAGCACTTGTCCCAAATACTACCTGTTTCATAGAAAATAATATGAAATAAATATGTCGACCTAAAAAAAAATGCGTTTATTTCCTTTTTTACGTCCTCCCCTCCTAGAAAGTTCAGTTGAATCTTATACCGAATAATACGAATTAAAAAACAAAAAAAATTTAAAAAAGAGAGATTTGTTTAAAGTGACGGCCTCTTTAAAATCGCTGGTTTTTATGAACGTGCTATGTTTTTGCAGGAAATATAATATTTTTCTCTCTCTCTCCTCCCCCTAAATTCAAACCATCCGGCGTCTAAAGAAGCTTCGTTGATCTATGACTAGTTTTTGTGATTTCTGCGTAAATATGTAGCCCAAGAAGGAAATAATGTTTTACAATGGTGTGGCATTTAATTTAATTAATTAAAAATATTTTATAACTAGAATATCTGATTATCTAAATAAATATAGTTCTTCATTTTCAAATCTAAAACCGCATTAGTTAAAGATCGGCCAGAAACATTGTTTATTCACTTAATGATTTAACTCTGATATTGTGAATTTAGCTATATGCAACCTATATTCCTAAAATGTAGAATATCAAACGCGCAGCGATGCGTCCGCATACGCTCCACTTCTTGCAACTTCATATCTTCACCACTTTAACAACGATTAGACTCAGGGCGTCTTTCAGATGCGCAGCAATATATACAATATCCTGGTCGTGGGCTTCAGGACCAAAAGAAAATAATTAATTAGTGTAATTAGTTACTTAAGTTAGTGTGCAAACTGTTTTCATATTTTTAATTAAAAAGTCGTTTGTTTTAACGTCATACCTCTTACCTTGCCATACTGCTTCAAGTCACGTGGTCATATGTCATGATGAGTTCCCATTTTGCGATGTTGCAATGTCACTGCCACTAGTTCCTTATTTTTTTTGTATTTGTGTCGTAGTAGCATTTGACAGAAGGTATACGAAAGCTATTAATGAACCGACAAGTACATATTATTCCCTCAGAGCTGTTAAGTCACGTATTAAGTGGTGTTGTAGTGGGTGGTTTTGATACTGCGAGTGTGTAGGTGAGCATCCAGGCTCTTTCTGTTGTGTGGAAGCCGAAAAAAAATTAATCTGATTAGACCTAATATCTTGAATTTAACTTTCCTAGGTTTATGGATGGGAACAAGTATAATACTGCATCATATCAAATTATACCGGACAAAACCGCCGACGCCGCTCTTGCTGTGATGCAGATTAGGCTGGATTATTCTTAATTTAATGGATGCTCTAGTCATTGGAAAAAGTCGTCCATATTTCTCAAAGAGACCTGTTTATAATTCTATTAAATAAGATACAAAGTCTTGGTCCTAGCCAAATATTTTAAAAAACCTAAGGTGACACGTGTTTCGCTCTTGCGAGCATTATAGGACCTGCAATATTGGAAAAACCTAATATACTAATTATACAATTAAAAAATAGTATTAAATATAGCTACCTTAACACATTTAAAACAACAAATCCAGGTACGAAATAAGAATAAATACTAAACAACAAATCACACGTTACATCTTAGACGTACAACAATAATAAGGAGAGCCTTAATCCTTGAGTATTGATGGTTGCATATGCTCACGAAACTTAAAACGAACCCAAGGTTAAGTGTTAATAAAATCATAAAAGAAGAATACATGTCAGTGTCAATTGTCACAGGATTGGTCCGTAAATAAAGTTAAAATTACATAAACAATGCTAATTATTATTTACGTTATTAAAGATGAGATGGGGTTCGAAATTAAATACGTAATTAAGACAGGTGAGAACTGGACTTTTCTTGGTTTTAGTTATTTCCATTTTTTCTAATAAATCTAGTTTCCTTCCCTTGGAATACTCATGTAAGATATTCATATTTTCAGGTACAGCAAAAGTGTGTCCTGAAGCTAATAGGTGGTTCGTAAATGAAGATTTAGTCTCCGTTATTTCCGAATAATAATATTAATAAATATAAAAATTCGGAAATAACGGCGACTAAATCTGCATTTGCGAACCACCTATTAGCTTCAGGACACACCTTTGCTGTACCTGAAAATATCAATATCTTACATAAATGTTCCAATACTCAAGGATTCAGCCTCTCCTAATTATTGTTGTACGTCTAAGATGTAACGTGTGATTTGTTGTTTTGTATTTATTCTTATTTTGTACCTGGATTTGTTGTCTTAAATGTGTTAAGGTAGCCATACTTAATATTATTTTTTAATTGTATAATTAGTATATTAGGTTTTTCCAATATTGTAGGTCCGATGATACTCGCAAGAGCGAAACACGTGTCACCTTAGGTTTTTTAAAATATTTGACTAAGACCGAGACTTTGTGTTTTATTTAATAGAATGCCTGGTTTATCATATTTTTATTGCTTTGTCATTTCTTTTTCTTTCACTAGAGGCGGAACGGCCGCTGCCACTATCGGTATAGACGGGTAAATTAATGTATCGATAATTTTAGGAGTTAAGGAGATGACTTTACAACTTCCTTAATCTGGAAATTGCAGTATTGATTTGGTTTAACAGATGACGGTTCTTTCAATTTTATTCCGCGGGCTATTGATACACCTTCCTATCCGACGCCGAAAAAAATATTGGTGTACCAACGGATTTTTCATGGTTTTTCATATTTACCTGCAAGGCGACTTATCTCCACTTCCTTTTTCTCATGATAGTTTTCCGATTCCGAGAGGATTCCAGAAAATGGCTTACGTCAGTCTGGGTAGCTAATCAACGAACTGCTATATTTGGAGACTCACGGAAAAGGTTATTGTTTTCAATAATAACTAACCTGAGGTGACCCAAGGCGGTTTTATTGTCGTTGATTAATCCTGCCTTTTTTTTGTGACTTCTTGAAATTGACCAATAGATCTACAAATTTATTTATTTATTAACAACTATTTACTCAAACGTAATTACTGTTCTATTAACTACTATGTTATTCTATTATGTTTGTAATTGTATCTTTCTTTTAGCAAGTTTTCTTAGTTTTATATGATAATACTCTAATAATCATATTACTAGGGTAACTTTAAAAATATTTATAATCAACATCAAAAGTTGTGGTACGATCGAACCCGCACCTCTGGATCACTAGTCCATCGCTCTAACCAATTGCGCTATCGTATCACTGATATGCAATTCGTTAGAACTTGTACATATTCAAACCCACTAGTATTATTAACTATTGTTAATCCTGCCAAATATTCTAACCTTATGGCGGGGCGTTCCTGACTAGATGTCAAATCTGACATCGCTGTCGTCTAGGTACCGTCCATATTAGTAAATTTATAATTTTTAGGTTATGCCCGTATAATGCAAAAGGAAGAGAAGTATTTTGTCAGTTTGTTTTTTAAACTGTGAAATATTTTTTAGAAATATTTATAATCCTCGCTCGTACCATAACTTTTGCTGTTGATTATAAATATTTCTAAAAAAATATTTCACAGTTTAAACAAAAAACTGTAATTTTTGAAAAACTTAGAGAAATATTCCTTTAACATGAGTACTCAACAAAAAAAAAAGAAATTTTACCGAGGCTGCTTCAGCCCAATCATCCTTACAATATAAACTGCAAACACGTATTTAATAAGTGTTGAACTGGTTGAACAATCAATCAAGTACTCAACAGGCATAAAGATAATATCTTTTTATAAAAGCAACGGCGATTAAACTATAGTGTTTCTTTTCTGTGGAGTCACGAAACACCGCCATGATGAGCAAATATATTAGGTCTGTACACATTAAATACTCTTTCTTTATTGATGGGTATGGACATTATTCCTCTTAGTGAAATTTATTGAAATTCCCAAATCTGAATTAAATGCTTTATATTCTTAGCGACTTATAAATGAAAACCAAAAACAGTTCTAAAGAAGCTTTTTTTTAGTTGTAACTACTGAAAGATGTAAAAGTAATTGAAACTATAATCACTAATAATTTGTGTAATAAAGTATTATAACTGCTCGATAGTTTCATCGGCAATCCATGAAATTATATTTGAACGAACTTGACAAAACCGTTTCTGTAAATGACTAATGAAATAAATGTGATTGAACTTTCCTTAAAAGTGTAAAGTTAACGGGGTTGGGAACTACATTTTAGAATATTTTACGAAACAAAATACCTTTTGTTAGTTTAAATCCTGCTTCTTAAACAGTAGTTAATTATCTAAGCTAGCTAATAATCTATAGAACTAACTGCTTGAAAGAAAATTAGAACTTTTGTGCCATTTTTTACTTTTTAAAAATTAATATATAGATAGATTGATAAATAATGAGAGAAGTACATAAATATATAAATATATATTATGATCTTAATGAACTTTACCTAAAGTAACCTACATATTATTTCACATTTTATTTACCAGAAATTTATCAAATTCAAAAAAGTGGAAAAATGATTTTGTTATTTGTTTAGTAATTTATAATAAAAGCACATGGCATGGGGCTTACGTCTGTTATACATATTTAGCCGTGACATATCTTTAAGTTTGTTAGACCCTGTCTCTTCTTTTGATACCAAATATAATACAGCTCTTTTTAAACTCTATGTGAATCATAACTATCCAAACACGGCGCATATGATCGCAATGATTAAAATGCGACGATATTAATGAATCGCAAAGCTCCTTTTTAATAGAACTTTTAACTATATTTAAACGTTGGTTTCCCATTTTTATATCGACATCTGGCTCTATATCGTTAAGAATATTTTTATTACCAAATAAAAGAACAACCGACGGATTCAAATTTAGCATATGTTTAGAGGATATTTTAAGTAGTTCGTCTAAATCGAAGTTAATTTTAATATTGGCTTCTTCATAGTCAGAAGTCGTAAAGATGATACTTACAGTATTTAAAATATGCACGGAAAGTACTTGCGTAAATGCTAAATAAAAGAGGTCCCAAAATGCTGCCCTGAGGAATCAACTTTAAGAAAATCAGAAAAATTTTGATCAACTTTCACACGTTGGTATCTATCTAAATATTCTTGAGAAATACATTAATTGACTATATGTGTTATAAATTCAATAATTTATTTAAGGACAGGAGGAGGACAAGGAGATAAAGGTTATGTTAATATTATCTATGCCCGCAGCTTTACTTGTAACCTTTAGTATAATTTGAAGAATATCATTGTCCGTTACAGTATTAAAAGTTAGCAAGGAATCCAGATTATTTTTAGTGTTATATAAGTAAAAACGTATAAGATCATTATATAAAGAATTTTTTGTTTTGGTTGAATTTATAAAAAATTAATTATCATTATTCGTATTTTTAATATCATTTGGAATTTCTTTTGTGTTTATTGGTCTTAGCCTATTAAGCTCTTTCCAGTTATCTTTTATAGAGGTATTTTGAAATGAATGCCTATAATATGCTTTTTTCTCTAATTTAATTGATTTATTTGTTAAATTCCTCAGCTGCTTATAATAATCCCATTAGCTAGTTAGTTTACTAGATTTAAAATCATGAAAAGCTTTATTTTTATATTTAATTTCTGCATGCATTTGATGTTGTCGGTAATCCTTGGCTGGATGGGTTTATTACATTCAATAAGCCGTTTAATAGGAACATGCTTATTGAATAGAGTTAATATACTATTATTTAAAAAATATCTTTTGGTCAGTATTGTCAATATTGTATATCTCGTTAAAATGCGTTGCTTCCAGGTCTCTTTAAAATAGTTTTATATCTATTTTTTTTAATAATCGATCTATATAGTATTTTATTAGGTAACACGTGTAGTTAATCTCACAGAAAACTGAGCAATGGTCAGAAAACGTAAAATCAACAACACCTTTATATAAAATTTTATAACAATTTGTATAAATAAGATCAATTAAAGACTGAGTTCTATTGGTAATTCTAGAAAATTATTTGTTCTAAATTAAATGGCTTCACAGTATGTAGCTATATTTTGAACCCCTCATTATATACCCGAGATATTCCAGCTTTATCGTTTTTATTTCCCTAGGGGTGACATTTAACAAATTGATGTTTTAATAAGTATTTTTAAATCATGTTTTTAAGTCAACATAATCGTCTCAAAAACTCGTTTTGATTTGGGAGTTATTGTAAAAAATGAGAATACATTTTACCCTCTAAAGAATGGAATTCCAAAAGTTTCAGAATCGTCTTAAACTACCATTTAGTTGAAAAAATATTCAAAAAAATTATAATATTTCACTTTTTTACACACCCCTAGGGGTCGAATTTCCAAACATTTAGAAATTAATTTTTAGATAACTATTTTTGCAACACAGTGGTGAAATAACTGTTTTAGAGTCCCATATATACATATATAAAATGATATTATCTGTCAAGTTTAATTAAAATTTGACATTTCGGCAAGTAGTTCCAAGCCTTTTTCCAAAAATAATTTTTCTTATTTATATTCCTTTTTAGGAAAAACAAGAAAAATCATTTTTTGAAAAAGGCGTGGAACTACCTGCCGAAACGTCAGTCATTGTACATAAATCTCATCACCTACAAATGTTTTATCTGTAAAGCGTGTACTTTGATATTGTGTATGCTTCAGTTGTTTAACCAACAATCATAATCCAAACATTTGACCCACTTCGAAAGAGAAACCCTGGCCTTTCCTAAATATTATATGAGTTATGAAAGTCATTGTCAAATGTTTATTATATTCACGGTTAAATGTAAAGTTGAACGTAGCAGGCAAGCAGAGATATCTTATTAAATTTATATAGTAAAAGTAAAATTGTTTTCGTGATGGCTGCAGCCTTTAGCTTTATCGGAATAAATGCCAGTGGCGGCTTGCGGGTGAAAAAGTAAGTGTAATGCAAATGAAGCAATAATTTTTTTTCCACAATTTTTTTTGTGTGGAAGGGGTAATTTTTTTACAACTTACCTAAATTTTGTATACTAAATCAATTCTCTTATCCTTCATAGCAGCAAATTTATTTATAACATCCTCATAAAATGGATGAGTTACCCTAATCTCCTCCACACATTCCTTTTGAATTGAAATATTGCCTAGAGAAGTAAGTCTTTTTTGAGATATTGTATTTCTTAAATAAGTTCTTACACGTTTGAAGCAAGAAAAACTTCTTTCCACTGAAGCTCTTCTCGACGGTATTGTCAAAATAAGGGAAAATACTTTATATGCCTTGGTTAAAATATCTTTATTTTCATTAATTTTTTTCACTTGCTCTTGCAGCGGTATATTCCAATTACTGTCATTGGCGAAAATAAGACCAAGCTCATTTTTAAGTCGTTGACTTTTTGAAAATATTTCTCCATATAACTGTAACAAATTTTCAAAAGGGCCAGTCGGAAAATTTAAACTATATTCGGAAAATTTAGCAGAATCTGCCAAACATGTAAGTTTTTCAGAGTCTTGAAAGCTTAGGTTCATTTCCATTAAAATATGGTCCAAAATTTCATAAAAAAGGGTTCTATACTTAGCCCTAATTTCTTCAGTTGAAAGCTTAGCAAGCTGCAATGATTTATTTCTGTAATAGAATTTGCTTTATCAAACATGGTATGAAAAAGTTCATTTTTTTTTTGTACAGAGCGCCTCACGACTGCGTTTTATATTGGATATACAAAAATTAATGTCAAACGATTTTTTTTGAAGAACGCAACTTGAACAATGACATTTACTAACTTCGAATTTGAAGACCAACGAGTTTCTGTAATTGTTCGTATACGCCTCGTAGATGCAGATGTAAGAGTATACGTTCGTTTGGCTGAGTGATGAAAAAATGAGGGAATACCACTAAGGCTTGCAAAAAAATTCTACATTTAGAAATATTTTTAAACTTTGCTCCATCAGGACAAATACAGCCTGCAACGCTTTTTCATTTCTTTTTTGAAGGCCATTTAGATGGCCAGACATCACACTTGCGCCATCGTAACATTGCCCTATTAATTTCTGTTTATAGTCAAATTGGTCCAAAATTTGATCCAATAGAGAATATAAATTCTCCGACGTTATATCGGAGCTGACATTATAAAATCCTAAGAATCTCTCGACTACTGAACCTTCTGAATTAACGTATCTTTAAATTATGGAGCACTGAGAGGTTTGCGTAAGTGGTGTATCGTATCAGTGGTGTCATCCACTTGCACAGAAAAAAACTGTGTTCATTTTTTACATGATAATTTAAATAATCAGAAATGCATTCAATTAAATTCAAATAATAATTAATTATTTCGTTTTGAATAGTTTTCGAGTCACCAGTAAAAACATTTTTAATTTTTTTGTAATGATATTTTAACTGTTAGGAACTTCTCGATATTAAAAAGCCTAAAAGTTTTTTAAAATTCCCCCTATTTATTGACTCGCTGCTCTCATCACGGCCGCGAAAGACTAACTCTTGTTTTGCAAGGTACAAAACTGTGTCAGGTACCAAACACATAAATAGTCTATTTAATCGGACGTTTTGGTTTAAATGTATTTTATATAGTTTAGCATTTTCTTTTAAAGTGTCAGCTATAGTGCTTTGATTTTTAACAAATGTTTTTAGCATTAATTCGCATTTTAAATGCTCCGCCGGGTATTCATGTTTATGTAAAGACCTTCATATATTTAACATACCTGCAAATCCTTCCTTATTCCACACTGAATATTTATTGGAAACTAGTAAACAAAGCCAGCAAAACAATTTTTGTAATATTTGACTACAACTTAACCATTTGTACGCCGAAAATCAGGATGACGATTACAACTCTGATCTTGTTCCTTCCATCGATTAAATGGAGTTTCCAACAAAATGCAAACCACATCCGTGATCAGATTCATCAATTATGTAAATTAATAAACCCGACACCAAATAAAGTGGTAACAATACCATAAATAAATATAACACAAAACAGTCAAGTAAACTGCAAAGGAACTAACCTGCAGCGAAATCCGCGAAAATAAAAGTAAACAACCACCCCAAACTAAATGACACTTGGGTGTAGTGTATTGCGTTAGCAATTCATGGAGAGCGTTGTATGGCGGTGGTTAACATTAATCTTCCATGCGGTCGACGTCATCACGTACGTGTTGTCATGGCAACGTAGTAGGAAAATCGTAAACTAAACATAGCACCTCCAGCAAAGTCGAAGCGGTTTGCGCCACTGTTATAGTTGTTATAATAAAGTTCGATTGAAAGTTTTAAAACGACATGCCGCCAACGGTCAAGTAAAATATTTATTCGAGGTGTACAGTTTATTTTTTTCCAATTAGGTGAATGAATGAATGTAAAAACTTAAATTTTAAGAGATATGAATATAGTTAGATGTTCGTTTTTTATTTTTTTTGGTGAAGTAGCACTTCACTAACTTCACCTGAATAGCCGCCACTGATAAATGCTACAGCTGAACCCGAAAAAATCACCAAATAACCGGGTAATTTTATTTTTTTGTTATTACCGTTTGAAACAAATATTTATCGATTCTACATATCTTATGCTGTCTTTCTTTTAAAAAATTGGTAAATTAGCCTTTCCCTGGACTTCCCTGGTTATGAATCCTTCCTTTCATCGCAGAAAGACATGCATAACCATGACGAATTTAGAATGCCTTCCTGGGGGGGGGTCCTTTGTTTGTTAACAAACATAAGGTTAATACCACAATTAACGAGGCTGATTAGGAAAAAAGGTGATTTCTTCAGAAAATTTATGTTTGATCAGTTTTGTGATTCTTTTAATTACTATATATGATGTCACTTTCGACAAAAATATGTTTGTCTACCTTTTGCCTTCCTAAGGATCTGCCAGATTGTTATTACTAATTGCAGCAGGATCATTAATAATACGTGTTTGTGTTCGTAATAACAAGTTAAAATATAAGATTTAAAATTGAAGCTCGAAAATATTGATACCAAAATACGGTTGCATTTTCTGAGTTAAGTAGTTACTGGCAAATAGTCACTGTTTGTCAATGGTCGTTTGTTAAAACCTTTTTATCATATTTATTTTTGGTATACAAACGAACCCTGAATTTTATACACTATTTAACTGAATCCATTAACTTCGATGGACGTACAAATCAAAGTGAAAATGATGAGTTTGTAAATAACAATAGCTAAAAAATATGGGAGAGTTGAAATTATTTAAAGTAATGTTTTTTGTTTAGTTCATTTTAGTCTGCCTTTTTGGAGTCAAAATACATACGCTTATTTGTTTCGCTGTCTCTTTAACAAGCATTGTAAAGATGGCCATGTGAAAAGCGGCAGAATCCCTTGATTAATTCCAGCAAAGGATATAGTTTGCTTTCCAGGCTTATTTATCGCAAAACGTGACAGTATCTTAATAGCTGTACAAGATATGGGCAATTTCAGAAACAAACTCTTTTATTTCTTATTTTTTATTTTAACACACAGATACATTACATGCAATTTTCAAATAGTACAAAAAGTGTTTATAAAAATATATATATATATATAATTTTTCGGCACTATTTTTTATTTTGTTTCACACAAGCGTTTCGGCGCATATGCCTTCATCAGTGCTGTTTGACTAAAACTAGAAAACAGTACTATTTTATATATTGTTAATATATTAAAAATTTTTAAATTAAAAAAAGCTAAAAAGCTATATATATATATGAAATATGTACAACAGTCTTTTAATACAATCGAGAGTCAGGCAAGAATCTGGTTTAAAAATAACCAGATTCTTAAAAATAACATACTCAGTTGATGTTTAACTTTCTTTTTGAAGCTTTTGGAGCAAGCATGCTTACTTGATATCTAGTTGTCAATGTCAGTTTGCAATAAATAACAATCCGGCACAGATGAGATTTGACGAAAAATCTTTAGGTCGACTGCATAAAACAATGATCGAGAATGTTTAAATACCTAACACAAATTATTTACAAAGATGATGAATAAAACTGGGCCAAGAATGCACTTTTATCTCCATATGCATATACCATAAGTTAGTTTGGCATAATCTACCTTAAAAAAAACCAGGCTGAGCAGAATCAATAGTATTCCGAAACTCACTGAAAATTGCACTGGACACAATGGATTCCAAACACCTTAGCCACACAGCTTAACCCAGATACTGAGCGATAGTTAGAGATATCATTACGATCGCCATCCTTAAATATTGGCGTTATTGCGGCCAGTTTCCACTTTTTTTTTGGAAAAATGCCAGTTGATACTAACAAATTTAAAATGTAACTCAAAGGAAAAGCAATGGTAGGATTCATTCTGATAAAAAGGTAGGAGAAATGTCATCTAGACCAGGGTGCTTGGTAACATCCAGTTCAGCCAGTTTATTAAAAACTATATCTGAAGTGATTTCAACACTATTCGTGTGAATGTTGGTTAGAAATAGTTTCTGTTGTGATCCGAGAATAGTCCGCTTGTCCTGAGAATATACTGACGGGAAAAAAATAGCAAAGAAATTCGCTATCTCATTTGGATTGGATGTCATGCTGTTGTTTTTCATCATTTAGGCTGGATATCACGTGACACACCGGTTGGCTTTTAAGTATCCCCAAAAAGATCTATTTTTCTGCAAAATTCGATGTTGTCAGCTCCTTTTTTTGCCCAATAACCCTGAAAAGAGTATTTTTTAGATATTAGAGATATATATATATATATATATATATATATATATATATATATATATATATATATATATATATATATATATATATATATATATATATATATATATATATATATATATATATATATATATATATATATACTTGTTTATTTTCAACGCATTTTCTACAAAAGTGAATAAAAATAATACTAATAAAATCATTAAAACAATGGTTTAAGAATTGTATGCCACTCACCTTATTTTCGAAAATAAGTA
This sequence comes from Kuschelorhynchus macadamiae, assembly GCA_030620095.1. Classification (NCBI taxonomy): domain Eukaryota; kingdom Metazoa; phylum Arthropoda; class Insecta; order Coleoptera; family Curculionidae; genus Kuschelorhynchus; species Kuschelorhynchus macadamiae. Next base: position 1,531,402 of record JAUTXW010001365.1, read on the forward strand.
TTCTAAATTAAAATAAAATGTGTAATAAATCACAGAAAAAAAACACTGGAAATAGAAATAAATATATATATACTAACTTCTTCTTTAATTTCATATTTGTCATATTGTTTAACATGGGAAAGAGCTAAACAATATATAAAAAGTATTATATTAATTAGGTATATATGTTTACTTAGACTAGGAAACAAGAACAAATTAGGTCTCAGCAAACCCCTATATACAAAAAACGATATAAGAAAAAAAATAAAGTTTCAATAAAATATAGATCAGTATTTTTGAAAAGAAATTATTTGTACTTATTGACTTTCTTTCACCCTAATCTTTATTTTCTTTTTGATGACGCTATTTTTGTCCTTGCGCTCAGAATTATGTGGAATCATCCACAAATATTGCGCGCTAACAATTACTCTCTCTATCTGTTTTTGACTTTTGTTTTTTGGTAAAGTTAATATATTATTATTATAATTATTGTTATTATTGTTATTTTTAAGACTAACTTATTACCTACTTTGTTAAACTCACGTGAAGTTATATAAAAATAATATTATGATTTATAAAAGAAGGTTTATTTTTAAATAATTAATATTATATTTTCCAAGGAAAAGTGAGAGGCCCTAGTAGAGACAGCGTATTTTCTTCTAATTACTAATATAAAAATTTAATTACTAATATAAAAATACTGCACAGAGAGAAAAAACTTTTGATTCTGTTTTTGAGAGAAAAAAGGTAAAAATAAGACAGACAAAGAAGAATAATAACGCAACTGAGAAAAAGGCGCAGCTAGCTTCACCCGCTTGGCCACTCCTCCCCCGCAACTTTGTAATTTTAAGTTTTTGTCTGTTAAAAAAAAGGGCAGAAAGTTCTAAATTCTGTTAATTCGAGAAGGCTCGTCTTTTACCGAGTAAACAGCTAAAAAACTGTGTTATAAATTCTGACATATCTTTACAAATAATAACTTGTTTTTGGCTAATTTATGGCTGACAAACCCCAGATGGATCTAAATCAAAATGATACGCCAGTGGCGTTTCTGTAGACAAGTAGTAAAATGTAAAAACGAATTTCTTTAATATCAATATTTTATCATTTTTTGCAAGAAAAATAGTTTCGTCTAGTTTTTTTTTTAAGAAGTAGTCAGTGATTGTAATCCAGCGAAATAATTAACAGCTCTTTAGGCTCCTATTGCATACCATCAAATTTTGACATCCTTTTATCTCCTTTAATTACGTGATCTACACATTTATTCTTGTGAATCGACTTGGTTAAAAACCTCCTAAAAAATACTTTCAAGGTCCTTCCTTTTAAAAGTGGTGTTATTCGTTGTCACAAAACCTTTAATTTCAGCTCAAACCAATTTTCTATTGGATTTAGTTCACAATGATAAGGTGGAAGTTGAAGTACTATAATAGTTCGTTGTAGAGCCAGTTCATACATACAAACTAACAATTTCAAGTAACTCCTTTTTAATCACATCATCTTTATATAGTATTTCTTTTAAAGTTAGCCATTGGTTAATATCATATTTTTCCAATCTGGTAGTTTTTCAAGCTTTCTAGAATGGTAACTAACATTGACCACAATGAAAACCGACTGAGGAGAAATGAGGTCCGGAATCTGCTCAAAATATTCCTCGAAAACATCTGTATTCAAGTCTTTGTGATAATCACCAGTTCTGTTTGAGTGAATTACTTGTAAACTAACTTCCACAAAGCCATTTTTACCACCAATATGTTTGATTATTAACCGCTTTTTTTGTCAGAAGGCACTTTAACTCCAGGAGACAATCCTTGTAATAAAGCTTGGCGCGAACTTGTTTTGTTCTCATCATGCAGTATTTTGCCGCTCGTGTATCTCCCGTTTACTCAAATTTCTCCCAAGTAATAGATATTTAGATTTCCTTCCCGATACTTTTTGTGGTTATTAAATATCATCTTCGTCAACAAATCTCGTCTTTCTTCAACAAAACGAACTTTCTACTTTGCGTTTTTTCGTAATAAGAGTTCATTATCGTTCGAACTATCTACAGTGTCATCTTGCCCATAGATGGAAGGTTTTCGTTCTTTAGAAACTCAGCTAATATAGATATTTATTTCTCAAAATTAAATGAATGCACACTGGTGTTTACGTGCATTAAAGACGGTAAGAATAATAACTGTTTAATTTATTCATAGATTTTTACTAACTCTTTTCATAGAAAGAAAATCGAAACGCTAACCATTTTAAAGAACCAACTGTTCACTTCATAGCAGAAGGTAAACTAAACATATATTTTTCATAGGTAGTTAGCCCTAATGGATTTATGCAGGGATATGTTACATAAAAGCGTCATTTAGAGAGACCCAAATTTCCAAGTTTACTTGTAAATTTTTAAGCCCGAGTCAGGATGGAACTAAGAGAAATGATTTCAGGGGGGGGGGTATTACAATTTTCCCAACTTTGTCAACACAAACTTTTGCTTTATTCTGCAGATTTCAAACATAGTTCAAGCTATCTCTGTAGCGCAGAGAATATGGGTTAGTGTATGGCTACCTCGATACAGGCACGACTAAATTTATAATTTCAAGGGCAATATTTTTTTTGTACAAAAATGCATTGAAAACAGTTTCATTAATGGTTGGAGATGGATCTGCAGCATCGTTTACAATTCTTTCTAAAAATACTATAAGATATCCAGGACACGAATAATTTTTTTTAAGTGTCAACAAAGCTACATATTATGTTAATAGTAAGATGAAATTTTGCCAACGGGTCAAAATATTGAGGGGATAGCATTCCCCCAACCTCATCTGTACGACTTTATATTTTCCCAAAAAGTTTCAATTAATAGGTTAATATAAAAAATAATGGTTCTCTGAAAAGAAAAACAGACACTTCTCCAATATTAGAGACTAGATGAGATGCATTTGGTATTAATGGATCCTTGTTCGCTTAGGTTTAACGACGGCTATAAATGCCTTTTTACTAGCAAACGTAATCAAACAAGAAAAGCTCGTGCAACATTAATCCATTCCTAGGGAGATAATCAAATTGATTGCCTATTTTGTTTTTATTGCTGCTGAAGATCTTTAAACTGGGGGTGTTTTTTAAGTAAAGAATCGAAGAGTTTTAGAAATAACATACAAATTGAAATAAGTCTATAGTCAATAGTTTATAAATAAAAGCTTTTTTTTACGTTTATTTTATTATAAAATTATGCATTGGTTGCTAATAACATAATCTGTAACATAGTTCTGTTATTTTATACTTATAGTTCAATAGTTTATAATTAAAAGCTCTTTTTTACGTTTATTTTATTATAAAATTATGCATTGGTTGCTAATAACTTAATCGTTTCTTGGTTCTAGATTAGTATCCCATTGTAGGCATTTTTATTTATTTTATTAAGAAAGTTCATATAAATTTAAAAAAAGGGAAGAGGGGGCAAAATATATGTGAGAAAGTAAAAATTGAAGACGAAACATTTATTTCAATTGAATAAAGGTCCTCTGGATGGCCAGGGTACCTGCTCACCTGCTCACCTGCTCCCCTTAGGTAAAATAAGGTAACTAGGGCTGCCAAAACATATTTTCCCCGCACAAACCAACTAACGAACGATCTAGTTAAGATAAAATAATTTTTTTTTAAATAAAAGCATTTTTACTTCCCTCGTAAAAGGGAAGTATTGTAGTGAAAAAATCTTCCTCCGACATTTTTTCAGATATTCACATTTCAAGGTCCCTAGATGGTAAAAATCCAATAAGGCAAAACAAAATGGCGGCCTAGTGCAATGTTAAAAACATTATTACTAAAAAAGTGCTTATCTAATTTATCTCAAATTTTGCACAAAAATCCAGTATTATGTAGGAATCAACTGATAAAATTTTGGTACGAATCCAAGATGGCGGAACAAAATGTCGGCTTGATAAAATATTTAAATAAATCAGCTTGAAAAAACTTCTTAATGAACTGTTTTCAAATTGTGTACCATAACTAATTGTGGTATAGAGATGAACTAGTAGAGCTGTAGTACTAATTCAAGATGGCGGAACAAAATGGTAGCCAAATAAATTTGTTTTAATCTGAAAAAATCACATTCTCAGGTTTTACATATCTTCACGTTTTAGCGTCCCTAGATGCCGAAAAATAAGTTTTATCAATCCCCTCAGTACGTCTATCTGTTTGTCTGTCTGTCTGACAGCCATAGTTTAAAAACTACTCATCAGATTGACTTTAAATTTTAGTCAGAAATTAAGAGTCGTATGGGAATGACCTGATAATATTTTGGTAAAAATCCAATTTGCCGGAACAAGATGGCGCCCTTTGTTACTAAAAAACTAATTATTCAATTTACTTCAAATTTTGCACAAAAATCAAGTGTTACATAAGACTTGCTAACATTTTGGTATGATTATAAGATAGCAAAACAAAATGGCGGCCTACAGAAATATTTTAAAAAATCAGCCTAAAAAACCTACTTTAATTAATTTCAATTCAAAGTGTATGCATTAAGTGTGATATAGAGATAAACTGGCAAAGTTGTGTTACAAATTCAACATTGCGGAACAAAATGGCGGCCAAATAAAATGTTTAAAAAATCAACGTAAAAAATCTTTTTATTCAATTGACTTTAAATTTTGGAGAAAAACTAAATATGATAAAAGGATAAACTGGTTCGAATTCAACATGACGTAACAAAATCGCGGTGTGTGTCAATGTAAAAGCTATTATTGAATTTATTTTAAACTAGCTGGCCCGGCAGACCTTGTTCTGCCTTTTCCGTTAGATAACGCGATGCGTTTCCAGTGGATTTATAAGAATATTACGCGCATTCACCATATCGTCCAGAAATTTTATTGAAGAAAAATCTTGGTTTTTTTAAAAAAGTACACAATAAAACAATACAAAAAAATAGTGTTGAAAGGTCTCGATAACCAGACGATCATTTAAAAAAAATCATGTAAATTGGTGCAGTACAACTATCTCGCGAACTTACCGAAAACTCGGGCTAAGTGTTTTAAATATATAGATTATGCCCAAAAACAAGTTTAGCGTAGGTAGAAACTGGTAAAATATTAGCAGGAATTTAATATGTTGGAACAAAATGGCGTCCAATAAAAATGTTTGAAAAGGGAGTATATATGTGTTTCTAAATAACTATGTACTGAAATAAATTGGGTCACACTTCACTATTCCTAATAAAATGAAATATTCATAACGAAGGAAGTTCGGGCTAAAGGAAATTAACCGATTTTTTTTAAGCGAGCTGGCTAATTCCACATATTCCATTACTACTACTACATTATTATTTATACGATGGTGTCCATAAGCCAAACTGAAATTAATAACGAAAAATTATTACAGTTTAGTACTTAATTTTACTCAGCTTTAATTACACAAATGTTTTACCCACATGAACGATAAAATCCGATTAGGTTCGCATCTTGTAACCGTTAACTGATCTTTCTCAACAAAGCCGATGTCATTAAAATTTATTATTGTTACCGATTTATCTCACAAGAGCAACAAATTTATTACTGCTGCATAAACACATTTCGCCGGAGATGCTCGGAATCAAGGAAACATTAAACAGAGATTATTTACATTGAATAACTTTAAGTTTATCCAGATATGCCGCAGAATTTTGCAGACGCGTTTTGAATGTTTTTTTAGCCTAGATTTTATGAAAATCGCCTTTCATATTAGTACTTAGTTTGTTGTCGACATTGTCGTCTTTTGGAAGAATTTGAAGATCTTTCTGAGTAATTTTTCATACAAATTATTAAGTAGGAGTTTGGATGAAAAATATTTCTGCAAGATTATTTATCTTTAGCATTATTTCCCCAATAAAAATAAAAATATCGACATGGAAAATCATGTAAATATCACAGAATAGCAATAGTTGTATAAGTTATAATGAAATATCAAAAGAAAACTGAAAAGCAAGGACAAGGTGCATAAAGCTATGATATAGAGTATAGTAGATTTGTGTTGAGAAGACCAAACAAGAACATTCACATGTAATTAAATTAAGATCTAAAAATTATTGTAGATAATATAATTTTTACCAAATATGTACAGGGTGTCCCATTTTCGTAGGTTTTACGGGGTTTCCAGCTTATGAGTAGAGATAGAGAGATGCGGTTTTCGCGACACCGTGCTACTTTTCGATGAAACTAAAGAGGCCGCAAACAGATTTGCCCTAACCATTTTAGTTTCCGTGCTACAGGGTGATTTTGAAAATTTGTCATTTTCGGACACCCCCTGTAACTCAGCTATCGTAAAATATATTTAAAATGTTTCAACTGGTATTTATAGATTTTTTCACGTAGAATTCAGTGGCATACTCAGATTTTTGCTGAGAGTCATAGTTTTTGACATATTGGCATAACCTACTATTTTTTAAATGGGAGACCCTATATATTATTTTTTCATCTTATTCTTCGTGTCGAGAGCTTTTCAAAAACATACCATAAGTCATATTTATTTTCATAAATAACATGAAAAAATGCATTTTTCTTTAAACGGATTTATGGCATAGCAGATCAATCGAAATAAGAAAAGGTGGCTGTGGTAGCCATGGCAACGCCAACAAAAATATGATCAGGCAGCCATTACTGCTGTCATTTTTGGCATTATTGCGTTTAAATTTTTCTTGACGTCTATTATAATTATTGTTTTTAATATGGCTCAGAATCAAAAATTTGAATATTTTGAGAAATATGATATGAACGCGTGTTTTATATTGTCTAATGAAGATGCAGATCAGGCGGCAGAGCTTTATCTGAACAGGTTAGTTCTTTTTTATCTTCCTGCATTTTGACTTTATTGGTTCGCTTTATTTTATCTTAGATATCCCGAGAGAAGACAACCAGAAAAAAGAATTTTTCAAAAAATTAAAAATAATCTTTGCCAATATGGATCTTTTAACAAGCCTCGATCGCGAACTTACAATAAAGACAACGAAGAATCTGAGGTCAACGTTTTAGCCCTCGTTCAGACAGCTCCTGAAACATCTTGCAGGAAAATAGACGAAGAGGCGGGTGTACCGAAAACCAAAGTGCAGAAAATTTTGAAAAAGCACAAATTCAAACCCTATAAATACAAACTTGTGCATCATCTGCATCCTGGTGATGCAGAGCGCAGATTGGAGTTCTGCAATTGGTTTATAAATATGAAGGCAGAAGATATCGATTTTGAAAAAAAGATTATTTGGTCAGACGAGGCACATTTTACTAGTTCAGGGATTTTAAATAGACACAACACGCGATTTTGGAGTCAAGAAAACAACCATGTTATTTTTCCTAGGGAGCGTCAGGGCAGATTTGGATTCAATGTCTCCTGTTTTATTTTCAACCGAAAAATAGTTTACCAAATATATGAAGGAAATCTGAATTCGATTGGTTACGTGCGAATCCTAGAAGACGCATTAGGAATTTTGGATGATGTTCCCTTGGCTCAACTAAATAGGATTTATTTCCAGCAAGACGGAGCTCCAGCCCACAATGCCAGAATAAGTCAAAACTGGCTTAACGACCATTTTCCTGGAAGATGGATAGGAACACACGGACCTGTTCGATGGCCACCACGATCCCCTGACGTCTCAGTTTTAGATTTCTTTTTGTGGGGTTATTTAGAAAACAAGGTTTATGTAAGGCGATACGAAAACTTAGAACAACTAAGAATGGCCACCGAAAACGCTTTTGCAGAGTTACAAAGACAGTCATTTACAATAAAAAATGCATTAAAAAGAATTTTTAAAGTTTGTCACACTTGTAGGACACATAATGGTCTACAATGTTATTTATGAAAATAAATATGACTTATGGTATGTTTTTGAAAAGCTCTCGACACGAAGAATAAGATGAAAAAATAATATATAGGGTGTCCCATTTAAAAAATAGTAGGTTATGCCAATATGTCAAAAACTATGGCTCTCAGCAAAAATGCCAAAAACGCCACTGAATTCTACGTGAAAAAATCTATAAATACCAGTTGAAACATTTTAAATATATTTTACGATAGCTGAGTTACAGGGGGTGTCCGAAAATGACAAATTTTCAAAATCACCCTGTAGCACGGAAACTAAAATGGTTAGGGCAAATCTGTTTGCGGCCTCTTTAGTTTCATCGAAAAGTAGCACGGTGTCGCGAAAACCGCATCTCTCTATCTCTACTCATAAGCTGGAAACCCCGTAAAACCTACGAAAATGGGACACCCTGTACACCAAGTTCTTTTCTTATTTCTTAAGTACATATAGTAAAATATTTAACGTGATGATAAGATATATAATAAATTACTTAATTGTACAAGTTAAATAAAAAATATCCGGATTGTTTCACACTTTCACCAGCCATTCAAACATATTTTACATCATAGAAAAATAAAATCGGGGTCATTCCTCGACTCCAAATTTCCTCTTCATACTCATGCTTGACCTAGTTGGCGGTCAGTCTCTGGCCTTGTATTGAAATTATGTAACCTAACCCTTAAAAAAGTCATTACCACCTATTTCAATTCGCTTTTAACGTTAAGCTGTAAATAGCAGGAGCACAGAAGTTACAGAAGTTTCACTTCTGCCTTGCTACTCTATACATATAATTCCTGCAAGGTGAAAGAAGGAAAATACGTTACCTGTTGGTTTTACCGGTGTCACGTTTGTTGCACTACAGGCATATATATATATATATATATATATATATATATATATATATATATATATATATATATATATATATATATATATAACTAAATCGCACTTTGGCTTACAAACTACATAAACATAATAGAAAGATACAAAAAAACACCAGTATTGTCAAGGTATGTGCTCATTGGCAATCTCATATAGATTGATTTTTATCGTTTTTTACTAATATTGTTATTGTTAATACAAACCAATCGTTGGAATAGTTATATAATTAGTTATATTATGTCACAGTAAATTTTATTTAACAGGTCTATATATTTTGTATCATTTACCGCTGGTTTATTTTTCCCTAAATTTCTATTTTCTTTTAGTCTAATTAATTTTTTGTCGAAATCGAAAATATGATTATTTTGGTCCGTCACAATCTTTGCATGGTACTTGTTACACTATATGTGTCTTTTGTAATTTTGAAATGTTTGTCTTAAGTTTTGTGTACTGTCGATCCAACAAGATCCCATATCAGCAATTTGTATGTAGTGTTTAGAGAAAAGATGCTGAAATTACTCGGGAAAACACTATACCTATATATGGCAGTTTCAAAGAGTTCTTGTTTCTTTTATTTGATTGATTTCTTTTTTGGTTACTCGAGATATTGCAACATGTATTAATCCTTTTTTTTTTTGAAAACAGAGTGTATTAAATTAGTTGGGTAACCATTTTTTATTAGAGCCTCTTTTGTTTTTTCGACTGATTTCCTTCGGAACTCGGGATTGCTCTATCTGCAACACCATGTATGTTTTGTATACCATTGTATTCTGATAGTGTTGTTTTTTTTTCTGTATATTGTTATATCTAAAAATGAATTTGTTATTTTTTTTTCAGCCTTAATGGTGAACTGTAATTTTGGATGGTATCAGTTAAACATCGATAGTATATAATCGGTTCTATCTTTGATGACTAGAGCAATACAATAATCAACATACCTATAAAAAAATGGCAAATTTACATCTCTAAACACTAGCATTGAGAGTATGTCTTCCTCTAAATTTTTAAGAACAAGTTGAGCAATTAGATATATTTGGACCCATCGCGCATCCCTCTGTTTGTTTATATATTTTTTTCTTTTTATTAAACATATGTCGAATTTAATTCTACGGCTTCCATAAATTCTTCCAGCGGTATGTCTGTGTATTTTTTATATCATTCCATTTATAATAATAATATCTTTAATGTAATATTGATTTTTGTTTAATACTTTTGAAATGACATTTTTTTAAAAAACCTGAAAAAGTATTAAAAGAAGATTGGATGCAAGGTATGATAGGGCGTAGAGGAATTCCCTACTTATGTAATTTAGGGAGCCCATACATTTTTGGTGATAGAGCTTTTTTTTTCGTGTGAATCCAAAAAAGTACGAATTTTTAACATTTTTGTTTACATTTTGGAAATGAAAGGAACATATATATTATCTCCTTCTTCGTCAGATGAGTCTTCTTCATGTTCATTGTCGCTGGAAATCGTGTTTGAAGTCAGCGATAAATCAGCGATGCAACAATTTGCGGTTCAGTTAATATTTTTCTGGTCATTATTTCATCATCAGCCCTCTCATATTTTTGAAAAATAAAACTCTTTTTAAATCTGAGCTTTCATTGTATCTGAAAGGTTGGTGCTATAAACACATACATCAGGATTATCATTTGGATCGTTTTGATGTTTTTCTATTTTCTTCTAACAAAATCCCTATGCTTGAAACTATTTGCAAAGGTGTCAGTACTAACTTTCTGCCAAGCCATGTGAATACATTTTACATCGTCCAAGAATTTAACAGAAAAATAATTACCTTTGTCAAACGTATCCAACATTTTTGTGAGTAAAATCTTTCTGTTGGCATTTTAAAGAATATGTCACTCCTTGACCCCTAGGCTGGAGCTTTGCACTTATGGATAGGCAATTTAAGGATGTGCCGGGCAGTTATCAACCAAAAGCAAAACTTTTTTTGCCAGCTTGAGTACTTTACTAGTAAATATTTGTTTTTAACACACAGAGATTAGCAGATTTTCCTATAACCCATAATTTCCTTTTTTCGATTCCAGACATACTGACAGCTATTAACACCGTAATCCTGGCTTTCCCCCCACAAATGTCAATCTCTTATCAACGTCATCTTGTAAAATAAACCCGTTTCAACCTAGTTAAAAATTTACCCATATTCATAATCTTCTCGAATTCCAGATCAATCAGTCATCAACGTTTAAATCCACCCACTCAGGGTATTTCACCTAAACTCTTAAAGCCTCTCTCAAGTACTGGGCATATTATTATTTAGTAGACAATTATTACGTAACTGAATAACATGTAAATATATGGAACTAAAGAAAATCGAATCTGTCATAAAATAGGCATCGCGCCGCCAAAGAAAAACAAACCTATTACATAAAAAACTGTTTTTTTTTTAAACCTCGAAAACACTAGGCATAATTAATAATAACGAATATAACTGACCGTTATTACTTCCTCATAATAATTAGTGCTGTACTTTATTTTATTACTATTCGTGTCTTTCTTTTCTTGTGGTGCAACAAACGCAGTGTTCCATAGGAAAGTTAGTTAACTCAGGTGCACACCGATCCAATAAAGGTATGTAAACGATCTTCCTGCTCTTTTACCTGCTACACTCCTGTCAGAAGTATCGCGGATTACCTCAGGTACCTACATGTGAGTTTTACATAATCGGCGTTAATCCGGTAATAAATTAATTTTATCTGCTTCGTAGATCGCTAAACACATTTAATCAATATTCGCTACAAACTGTTTTACTTGTAAGTCGATTTAGATAAGAGTTTTAGTCAATTATCTCCTAATTAATTATTAAGCTTATGGTTTGTGGCATAAGATAGATAATTCTAATTTGAATTTGAATAGGCACATATTAGGGCGAATGCGAAATGATCAAAATATAGTATTTTATTTTATTCTCAGTTTTAACAATTGATATTTTGGTGTTTTTTAAGACATACATTCTACAAAACGATTTAAATTTTCATTGGAGTTATACAAATTTTTTCTCAATGCCATTTTTTATAAATTGCATTTTATTACAAGCAAAGTTTATTTAATCGTACTGTAGATAAAAAAAAATAGCACTAAACAGTTTTTTGTCGATAGTATATAGGATATATCAATCGAGTTTCTAAATAGATCTTCAGAAATATTGTAAATATTTCATGTCGACGTCCAGTTGAAGCTTTCTGCAAAAATGAGTTAATTATACAAAAAAAAATTCCTATTATTCAAATAGGTTTTGACTTCGACGAACCATTCGTCCGCATCAAATCTTTTGTTTTTGTGTATTGTCAAACATCGAACGAATTACCTAAATAAAAATCGGTAAATTTCTTTACTCGGAACTTCCCTCGTTATGATTTTTTTCCATTTGTTAGGAATAGTGAAGTGTGACCCAATTTAGTTCAGTACATAGTCACATTATATATGTCTCTTTACATTTTTATTTGCCCATCAAATTGGATTCCTACCTATATTTTACCATCTTCTTTCTACCTATGCCACACTTGACTTTTGGGTATAATAAAATAAATTTAATAAGTAATTTTTACATTGACACATTCCGCTATTTTGCTACGTCATATTGAATTCGTACCAGTTTATCCCATTTTCACATCTAATTTTCCTTCAAAATCAATTGAACAAGATTTTTTTACATTGATTTTTAAAAAAAATTATTTGGCCGCCATTTTGTTTCGCCATCTTAAATTAAAACCCATATTATCAGTGTTTACCTACTCAGTACCGTTGGTCCACAAATACTTCCCAGATATTAACTGGTTTTCGTTAACGATCTCTTGTTGTTATGATATATTGTTTGGGGTTAGGATCCAGCAAAAAAACACAAAAGCTCTTTTCCAAAATGTCGACGTTTCGCAACTTTATTGTTGCATTCTCTGGACACATAGATTTTATATCCTACATGAAACCCATGTTATCACTCTTTACCTACTCCGTTGGTCTGCAGATATTTCCTAACCCCAAATAATACACCACTCTAACAACAAGAAGATCGTTAGCGAAAACCATTTAGAAACTTAGTATGTGGGAAATATCTGCGAACCAACGGAGTAGGTAAAGATTAATAATATGGGTTTCATGCAGAATATAAAATTTATAAAGTGTCCTTCAATGCAACAATAAAGTTGCGAAACGTCGACAATTTAAAAAAAGACTTTGGATTTTTTTTACTGGATGCTAACCCCAAATAATACACCACTCTAACATAAAAACAAGAGGATCCTTTATGAAAACCATTTAAAAACTTAATATCTGGAAAATATCTGCGGACCAACGTAGTAGGTAAAGAATAAAAATATGGATTTCATGCAGGATATAGAATCTATATTTGTTCTGAAGATGCCTCAATAAAGTTGCGAAACGTCGCCTGGACCCTGATCCCAAATAATACACTATTCTAACATAACCACAAGAGGATCGTTGACGAAAACCATAGAAACATAATATCTGGGAAACATCTGCGGACCAACGGAGTAGATAAAAACTGATAATATATGGTTCATGCTGGATATAGAAACTATACGTGGCCTGAAGATGCAACAATAAAGTTGCCAAAGGTCGATTATTTAAAAATAGACTTTTGTTTTTTTACTGGACCCTAATCCCAAATAATACCCCACTGTAACATAACAACAAGAGGTTTGTTAACGAAAACCATTAAGAATTAGGAAATATCTGCGGACCAACGGAGGTAAAGAATAATAATATTAGTTTCCTGCAGGATATAGAATCTATATGTGACCTGAGAATGCACAAATTAACTTCCGAAACGTCGATAATTTAAAAAGACTTGTTTTTTTTTCTTGACCTTAATCCCCTTGTTCAGCCATATTGGATTTTTACCAAAATATTTCCAGATCATCCCCATATGACCCTTAATTTTTTGTCAAAATTTGAAGTTAAAGTCAAAACTATGTCACGAACTGACAGACAGACCGATAGAGGGACTGACGGAATTGGTAAAACATGTTTTTTGACATCTAGTAACGCAAAACCGTGAATTTATATAAAACCTGGGAGGGTTATTTTTTCACTATTACAAAATTTTTATTTGGCCGCAATTTTGTTCCGCCATCTTAAATTTTACTAGTTGAGCGAGCCCTATACTACAATTAGTTATGGCACAAAATTTGAAATCATTGAGTAGTTTTTTGTTTTTTATTTTGTTCCGCCATCTTGGATTCGTACCAAAATTGTTGATTCCAACATAATACTTAATGTTTATGCAAAATTTGAAATAAATTCGACAAGCAGTTTTTTCATAATTTTTTTTAACATTTCACTAGGCCGCCAGTTTGTTTTTGCCATACTCAACTTTTACAAAAATATGACCAGATTATCCCCACATGACTCTTAATTTTTTATCATCATTTGAAGTCAATCGGCTTAGTTTTTATGCTATGTCGCGAACTGACAGACAGACAGACACACAGACCGATAGACGGACCGACAGAATTGATGAAACATATTTTTTGGTATCTAGGGGACGCTAAAACGGGAAGATATGTAAAACCTGAGAGGATGATTTTTTCAAGATTACAAACATTAGTACCACAGTTTTACTAGTTGACCCATATACCACAATTAGCTATGGCACACAATTTGAAATCAATTTATTAAGTAGTTCTTCAGGCTGAATTTTTAAATATTTTATTAAGCCGCCATTTCGTTCCGCCATCCTGGATTCGCACCAAAACGTTACAAATTAATTCCAACATAGTACTTAATGTTTTTGCAAAATTTGAAATAAATTATATTAGTAATTTTGTAATAATAATTTTTTTAACATTTCACTAAACTCAATCGGGTAAGTTGTCTTTAAGCTATGCCGCGAACTGACAGACAGACAGACTGACAGAAAGACCGATAGGCGGACCGACGGAGTCGATAAAACATATTTTTTGACATCTAGCAACGCTAAAACGTAAAGATGTTTAAAAGTGAGACGGTGACTTTTTCAAAATTACAAAATTTTATTTGGATGCCATTTTGTTCGGCCATCTTGAATTAGTACCACTATTTTACTAGTTGATTCCCATACTACAATTAGTTATGGCTCACAATTTAAAATCAAATCATTAAGCAGTTTTTTCAGGCTGAATTTTTTAACATTTTACTAAGCCGCCATTTTGTTTCGCCAAATTGGATTTTTACCAAAATGTTACCAGGTCATCCCCGTAAGACCGTTAATTTTTGACCAAAATTTGAAGTCAATCGGGTAAATAGTTTTTTAGCCACGCCTGTAATAGACAAACAGACAGACGGAATTGAGAAAACATGTTTTTCGTCATCTAGAGACCCTGAAACGTGAAGATCTGAAAAAATTTCGGAGAGTGATTTTTCCACGATTACAATACTTCACTCTTACGAGGGAAGTAAAAATTGATGAATAGTGTGGATGAAATATTCGTCCATTCGTTGATTCGCCAATTCGTTCGAATCGAATTAACATATCGAATTAACATATCGAACCGAATAGTGACTAGTGGGAGAGCGAGATATAAAACTACGAATTCTAGTATTTTATGCATTGCAAGTATGCCAATATTGCTAACCAGTTTTAATAATATCTCATTTTATTAGTCTTGAGGTTAATATAAACTAATATGTAGGGAGTGGTAGCTACATTCCCGTTAGCCCCCACAAGGCAGGGGGGTCACTGATCCCAGGGGTCCGAAGATAATGGTTGTTTTATAGTCATGAGTGTTTGTAATAGATCAAATGAGCGTCTCGTGCGTATAGGGGGGGGGGATTTGTCGGAAACTGCAGGGAGCCACAATTTGTTGTTACGCTACTGTTTGTAGGTAATAAATGTATCATCTGTTTAACTAAGTGGCAGGTTATTTCAGTATTGACCACTGCATGCGTGGGATCTTTTTTTCAGACACCGCCACTTAATTAAATAGAATAACGTAATACGTACAAACGGGTTAGTATTAATTTTAAAATAATTGAAATAAGGCTTTTATAGAAATCGGTTGATAAAAAATCCTAAAATTAATAAAAAGGTTTTACATAGAGTAATAATTATGCCATTAAGTTAGCTATATTCCTAGGTTTTATCATAAAATATCATATACTTGATTAATATTTCTCGGAACCACTATGTTTATTAAAAACTATTTCTGATATACTTAGCATTTTCATATAAAACTTTTTAGTGTGACATATATGGTCAATACCAAAGGTAAAGTTGCGAAATAAACATTTTTAATTTACAGCCATAATTCAAAAATGCTCCATACAATATCAATAGTGCCAATAAAAATGTTGTGATATCTATAGTTATGGTAATTAAAGTCAACAGTTTAATTACTGATTTTAATGTAAGATATAAAGTAAATTGTTTATACTATAAACATGAACGCCGCCAAGATAAAATCTCTGAAGGGGAGGGCAAGAACTGTTGATTAAAAAAAATTTAAAAAAAGTTCATCGTTATTGTGTTATGTAAGAAGAACAAACAATCAATAACGGTTAACTAAAAAACAAAGTCATCTTTTTTCTGTTACGATAACAACAACAAACTGAAACCAGGTATTTGTTAATCTTAGTAATGTAATGACTTTTCCAGGAGAATAGTGACATTCCCGGGGTGGATAAGTGAAAGAATAATAATATGTACTATTACCTTAATATTCGTATTTTCTTAATTCATACTGAAGAAACATTGGGCTAAACATTGAAGTTTTTTCAAACATTTTTACATATGTTATCATTATTACGCTGTAATAAAATATAGTTATATATTACGATATTACAAAATACAGTTCAAAAATACTAAAAAAATATCATTTGGACATAGTCTAAGGGTTTTTTATACATAACAGTCACGTAACAGTGCCGACATCGTTCACTGATATATTTTATTATCAGGCTTGTGAGGCAACACTAAAGGTAAAAAATCACTGTATGCGAAGTGTGTAAACATCTTTATTTAAACAATTTTTTTTTAACTGACACAAATACATCGTTACGGAATTGAAGAGAAACGTGACTGTTTTATACAAATGTACCCTAAAGCTGAAAATGTTATTTCCATGCGCTACAAAACTGGCAAAAAATCACGTTCTTAGAAAGTGCATACCACATGCATACTGAAAAAAAATTTCAAGAAATGTGTTAAAATCGAATGTTACGTATCTAGGTTCAGTAAGAGTTCAATTCCTGTCGAGAAAAAAGGATGGTTCTCATGACAGGAATGAAACCTTTTCACCTAGGTTTGTGTACTATTTTATTTACAACCATACCTTTTAAATACAAATGTCGTTTTTTTTTGGAACAAATATAACAAAGGAAGACTGTAAAGTGATCACTTTCCACCTTGGTAAATGTTACTTTTCATCCGGGTAAATATCAACGTCAAAAATATGTTTCTCTCATACTTTTAAAATGTTAGAAATGTCAACATTACATTCGTGGTTGTAAATAAAATAATTTATGTATATTGACATTTCTGACATTTTAAAAGTTTTAAAGAATCTTTGAATAAAAAAAGTTTTATTATGATCAGTAATTTACAATAAAACTATTTTTTACCAAATAATAAGCATTTGTTTTTTATTTAAAACTTAATATTAACTTCGCTGTCTGTGTTACGCCCTCTAGCGGTGGACTTAGAAAATTGAAAATAATTTCCAGTGTTTTTTATGGTCGATTTACCCATACAATTTTTTCCCTAAGATTCTAGGATTAATACTTTTTGAGATATGCCCGAGAGCCATCCTTAGCTGATCACCCTGTATACGGTAAATTTAATTTTTTACTCTACTTAAGCGTAAATAAGTGGCCGCGTTGTTAACACGTAATTCAAGTCCAACAATTTTGGACGGGAGGAAGACGCGACTGTTTTTTACTTTTCAGCAAATTAAAAGCTCGTTTTTTTTTATAGTAGAAAAATATGTTAAACCGGTATTACAATATTTATATTGACTTTGCTTGAAACATATTAATAGTATAAAAGACAAAATAAGTAGAAATAAAAATAAGCAAATAACAAAACAAACCTAATCTAACTTAACATACATCTATGCTAATAAAACCAATAACTATTATTGATGTGCTAGTTTATAAACTCCAATAAAGGATCAAGAAAATATATCAGGCATTTTTGATTAAGGGACATTATACAATAAAATTTAATGCATATACTACTTATTAAATGTTATAAAGCCGTTTAACAGGCTGGAAAATGAAATACAAAAAAAAAGGCTCATAAAGAAGTTAAAATATGTTTTACAAATAGTCCATAAACACGAAAATACAATAAGATTTTATGAAACACAATACTCTGAATATTTAACTTTTAGATTTACGTCCCAAAAATATAATCCAAAATTTAGAAATAATTTAGGTATTGCACCGCAAAAAAAATCATATTTTTTATTGTTTGACGACACGACTGTATTTTACTTAAATTTATTTGCACGCTAAAAATAGTTTACAGATGTTATTTTTATTATTAGTAATCCAAAATATTAAGTTATGTACTATAACTTATCTTAGATTTAAAACTAACAATCGGTTCTTTTAATGTTTCTTAGTTTATATAAACTTGCTTCTGCAATTTTCAAATTACTAAAGCCAATGATCTTTGGTAATTTGGTATATAACGGTAATGAACTTACACTATTACAGCTCAATACTAGGAAATCAGAATCAATGGGTAGAAGTAAATGTATCGTGTTCATTCCTGATATAATATACTTGCTACAGTAATTACAGTTTACAAGAGCTGAAGCGGACATAATATAGTAAGAAGATCTAATACTATCGCCCTCTTCCTGAAGTAGGCCTCGAACCCTTCTTAACTCCTCCAATCCCCATAGGGCTGCAGTCGAAAAAAAAGAATTTCTTGTTCTTTCTTTCTCGAACAATTAAACTGACAAATTGCTAAAGCGACCTTAACGTATTGTTGTCCGAATCCAATTCAAAACTATCTGAACTTCTTCCCTATTAAAAAAATCCACCTTTTCTTATGAAATAGTTTAGTTTAGGCATAGTTTTTCTTCAGTATTCAAATCTTCACAATATTTACAATATATCCTATAAATCATTTTAAAAAAATGTGTAACTTTTTATTTTCAATATTTTTACAAATAGTGTTAATTTTATTTTGGGGGTTTTTAACACCTCTAAGCAACCCTTGAGACACTTGTTTAGAAATAATAAAGACCGACTAGTTTTTCTATTAGCACAACATTAACACTTTTACGATATTTATTAACAAGTAGGTTAAATATAATGTTTTAATTTATGTTTGTAAATTGAAATCTTATATTTTATTACAAATAATGTTAATAATTAATAAAAAATAATTGGTCGGTGATAGGGTAGTCATTATATACAATGTTTTTTTTTTAACGAACAGTCAGTCGGAATCAGAAAAGTGCACTGTTTTATTTTTTTTTAATTTTTTATTTATTGAAATAATATTAAAGATCAGGGACTATTTTTTCGTATAAAGATTAACTTTTTGAATTTATAAGGCTATTACCGACCACTTGAATATTTTTAGATGCCTTCATTATGAGTGTATAAAAACAGTCAAATTTTTAGTTTAAACGTTGAATGTTATATTTGTGTTCGATATAAATTTGCAAATATTAAGATTATTTTGGCGCCAATACTTAAAATAAGAACGTTTTCTTACAAAGATTAAGCGATATTGCCTCAATACGAAAGAAATATTTCCCTAGTCTAACTCAAAATTTTATTTAAATCGATAAAAAAAAAGGTGGGTAAATAGGACCTAAACCAGGAAACCGATAAGAAGGTTTCCTGTGACCCACCAACGGTCGCTAAAACGTACGCCCATGACTTTGACTGTCTTTTGACAAGGTATAGCACTCTTAACAATGAATGGTGGTTTCGGACTTGTAATTATTCCCGTTTGAACCAAACAATATGGATAATTCTAAATTACCTCTTCCAATAGCAACAAACAATATACCAAAACAGAATTCAACTGGTTGTGCATCAGATTCTTCCATTACTTTATCACAAATCGAACGATAGTTGTATCAAAGGAAACTTAAAGAATTTCAAAACAGAGGATCGATTTGGAGTGGTCCAATAAAAGACAAGAGCTTATTCTAATTTTTGGAAAATAGTAAGGATAAAGTTACATCAGCTACTGTTCAAAATGATGATGTTATTACTACGAACGACACTACGCTAACCAATAATTTACCATTTCTGGATATCCATTCCTTAGATCTAGGCTTGAATTATTCCGAAAATTTGTGGATGGACATAGAAAACGAAGAGTTAATCGATGATTTTGATCTAACTGCATCTACGCCACAAAATCATGGAAAAATTGAAATTCTGTGTATCGAATCGCTGAATCAAGTAATATTTTATAGAAACATAATATTTTTAGTTTATTATATAACAATTACGTTTTAGCTTCAAAACCCCGTAAAAAAAGTAATAGTTATGTCCATACGCCCCCTAATTCCCCAGTTACCGTTTCTCCAAACCTTGCCAACAAAGATTCTTCTCTGAATCCAAAAGAATTATCTGTTAAAAGCAATACTTTTAGCGATCACCATTGTACCCTCAATGGTAACTACTTATAATTAGTAACTGTTATGTGTCAATCATGTCCCAAAATATATTAAATCAATTGTTTTCATTTATTTATGATTCTTCATTTTTAGATGCAAAGTTCATTGACAGTAAAATTTTTGATGCCTGTAAGTCAACCATGAAGGGCAAAGGCATTAAACAGCCAACTAATGCACTTGAAGAAATATCTATATCAAACACTATAGAAGAAACCAATTTAAAAACTCCAGAGGCTCTCATACCTTCTAACAAAATTCAGGACTTACCTCGAAGTAATATATAGAATACCAAAAAACGATAGATGCGGAGAAAAAAAAAAGAAAGAATAAGAAAAATCAGACAGGGCAAAAAAATAGTTAAAAAGAACAACCAAAGAAACAAACAAAAAAGTGAGAAAAGCTGACACTTCTAAATCAAATATGACGATATATAATAATGGTACAAATAATAGGACAAGTGAGACTGATATTGCGACTGATGGCGAGGTAAAGTATATCATTGTAATATATGAAGAAGAATTTTTCCTAGTTTAATCCTTGATTCAAACTCGAATGGTATAGTTGTAAAAACAATGGCAAAGAGTGGCGAATTGGAAGTGGCCCGAGAAGGATAAGATACCTACATACAGTTCAAATGAAATTGTACGCAAAGTAAATCCACCAAAGTTAATTAACCATCGAGGCATTTATTGTGTACCTGAAACTTAAGAGCTTAGGAGGGGTTATGAAAGCAGTTTGTTCCCAAAAGAACATAGTTATAAACGTTTGTGTTTTTTTTTACTTAGATTCGACTTAGAAATGTTAAATTCTTTTTTATGTTATATTTTTTTTTCTTTAAAAAGTTACATACAATATCTTGTATTATATAATACAAACTACAAAAACTAAATAAAAACAACTACAAAATCAAGTTAAGTATCAGTGATATCCTGCATGAAAAATGACAGTCGGTAATAGGAGCCAAAATGCTTTGTAATAAGAACATCACGCAGGAACGGTCGGTAAAGTGTACATATCAGAAGTTTCAGATAAAAAAAATATTAATTTTTTTTTCAAAAAAAAAATCTGAAAAGAATGTATAATACCGATTTTAAAAATTTTGCCATTCAGCTATTTTGTTCTCGTTATTGGATTCGCATCAAAATTCTACTAGTTCAAATTACGTCACTTGAGTTTTGTGAAAAAGTTGAAGTCAGTTGTATTCATTGCATTTTCACAAAGTTTTTTTTTTTATTATGTTGGACCATCATTTTGTTCTGGGCTATTGAATTTACCGGCTGATCACGGACTAATGGCCGCCTTCTTTTTTTTTCTTTGTTTTTTTGAAATTTTGTGAGTAGGGCGTACTCACAGCGATGTATAGGGCGCTATTTGTCAACTTTTATTCCATGTTTGACAATTTTGTTTATTTCAGATTTAACCGAAATTGGGGCAATCTGTGAATAACGCTTGAAATTATCTGACTGTCAGTTTTTAGTTTTTTGAAATTGGATAAAAAATGGCGGGACATTTGTTTTATTTTGTTTAGTTGGCCATACTCCAATCTTTATTCAGACTTAATTAGTAATTAGCGTAACGAGAGAAAATTGAATTTAAAACAAAAACTCTCTAATTGTCCTTGTTATAAAATAACTTTTTAGCATTATTTATCAATAATATTAAAAAAAAAGATAAATAATTTTAAAAAGTTTATCGTAATGTAAACAAACATTTGGGCGCTTTCATTTTAAATTCATAGATGGTATTCCTTCCGGTTAAACCGAAAGTGAACAAAATTGTCAAACAAGGGTTAAAAGTTGACAAATAGTGTCCTATATATTCTCACAAAATTTTAAAAAGCTAAGAATTGAGGGGGGCGTACATTAGTCCATGGTTACTCTGTATACGAAAAATCTGAAAAAAGTTGGAAACTATAATTAGTTTTTAGATGTGTGGGCAAAGCTGAAAATTGTAAGAACGTCCTTGCCCTATAATAGTACGTTCCTCTATTTTCTTTCGGAGAAGTCTAACGTTAAGTAAAAAGATACACCTGTGTTATTAATACTATTCATTTTTAAATTTTTGTGTAAATTTGTGAAAGCTAAAGTCTACTTATGTTTAGTAAGATATCTTACAATATTAACTAACCAGTATATCATAGCAACCAGGTGCAACTTCCTCCATTGCATTCTTATTTCTTTAAAAAGCATTTGCTATTACGTCAAAGTTCTTTCAATTACGTTTTTGTACGAATATTGCTATTTTTGGATTACATTTAAAGTAAATGTAAGTTTGAAGTGGTAAAAAACGATAATTACGTACTACTGTAATCTTACACCAATCACTGCCACCTGGTTGAATATCGAGTCTCATTAAAGATTCTAACATGCATATATTTACTTGCTCAAATTAAATCACCTTAACTATGTTTATTTTGCAATCTCCCTGATAATTCTTCGACATGAATACTTCAGCTCTGAAACTGATATGTTTATCCAAAGTGATCTGATGGTGTTTGCCACTAATTGTATCCGGCATTAATTCCAATTAGTGCTGTCAAAGAAGTAAAAGTACAGTTACTTCCATTTTTGCAATACCTCACCTCGAACAGATAGACATGGTATTTAGAGTATTTAATTGTTTCGGCCTTCAGTCGGCAGCAAAACCAAAACTCCTGTTAAATGTTAAATCTTTTTGTACATTATGATTATTTTTACAAAAACTGAAAAAATAATAACCAGCGCTAAAATCAATTCGAGTAGGTTATTCTACGGAATCAGCTATTTATAATTGTATTCCTCAGTCAATGAAAGACTTATTTAATATTTCTATAAAGGTATAGACCACGATTAGCGAACTGTTCCAACTTTAAATATAAAAGAAGAGTTTTTATTGCTATTTTATGACTGCTTATAAATCAGCAATAGTAAATCGTGAATATCTCGTTTAGTCGGTTTATTTCTTAACTTTATAGGCTTAATTTTAGCTTCCCATTTCCAACAGTCAATATTTTATAACATTAATTAGATATGCGATTGGTAAAATATATTTGGTAGTGCATAAAGTTAGTTAGTTACATATGAAGGTATCATTTTATGGAGGGGAATATAAAAATGAAAATCGAATAAAGAATTGTAACATCGCTAAGCATAGGTTACCGGTAGTTAAACAAACTGTTGACTAAGGCCCAGTAACCACTGGGTTATGGTTATTTACTATTTCTATAGCTGAGAAGGTGAATTTCCAATTGAACCTATAGCTACTAACACAGACTTTTTGGTCACCACAACCATTGAGTTAATGATATCTATCTCATCATCGTCTACATAGTATATGATATTTACCTTTTTTTTTTTGGGATTTTAGTGACAGCTGCGTGTTTATGTCAAGTGCCTGTTCAACGCATAAATATTATTCGTCTTCATCAGATGATAAGGACACTCTTTTCTTATTAACAGAATCAATGCCCGCACTGTACCCACTCCCGCTGTCTCGCGTTGGTTTGAGTATACCTTTATGTTGTAAAGATATGTCCTTAATTGACCGCGTCGAACTAAAATTCTTTTTAGAAATCGCAGATTTTTCTTCGGTTTGTGTTTACTTGTGCATCTTAGGACCTACCTAACAAACCTGCAGCTTTTATAGGACATAGGCTTCAATGCCCGGAGTCGAGAAAGAACTCTAGCACTTTGTATACATGTCAGGGTGGCAACGAACTTTAGTTTAGTTAGTTTACAATGTATGAAGAGTTTAGAGCAGCATCAGCATGCGATTGAAAGGTGAAAACCTGGAAAAAATGCTTTGTTTAAAATGATCTCTTCTTAATTCTTCTCTATTGATGTTATCGTTATATCAGAATAGGCAACGGTTACTTTTTGTCCAGTATCCATCTAAACTCTTTTTACACATCTAAACCGATTTACTTTTTGAGTTCCGTTTCCTGCTTGTTCAGAAATACAATACAAAAATTATGGTTAAAAACCAATCTATAAACGAATTTAACCAACAGATGTGATACTGTGCGCCGCGGACTAACAATTCTGGGCGTCGAGCTACGCGGACATGTCTCGCTGGATCTCAACTATACCAAATATAATCCAAGTTGAGATTCATCTAGGGGTCCTTTATCTTATATTGGATGGGTCGTCTCGGTCCTATGCCGAGAACCATGATTAGAAAGATTGTCATTATGGGGGTTCTTGTAGACATATAGACCGATCAAATTAAATCTGGGTTATACTTGTGGAAGTAGTATCAATGGACAGATACAAATAAATAAGTAGTATCAATGGACAGATACAAATAAATATCTCCTAATGATATATTAAAATATATTCTTTGATTTTTTTCTGCACATATCTTAATTATACACATTTTCAAAATCTTTGAAAATTTATTTAGTTCTACTTTACCTTGAATTTTGTACAGATGTAAATCTTATAGATATTTAATTGACTGGATCGCTACTTGATGAAAATTCGTTAACAAATAGATAATAAAACACTCAGTATGTTTAAAATTTTCACATATATTCACAACTTGTGACGATCGTTTTGCTAACTCTGTAGCTTCTTCAGACAAGAGGTACTTCTACTTACATTAACAGAAATGACCACAGAACTCTTGTCTGAAGAAGCTACAGTGTTAGCGAAACGATCGTCACAAGTTGTGAATATATATGAAATATGCTTCAAATTAGATTTTTTAGCTCCAAAAGCAGCAGTTATTAATGTAGATAGGTTATAGCATAATTACTTGGCCAAAAAGTAGAAATATCTGTCAATTTTGTTGCCACAACATAACCAGATATATTCTAGTAAATATTGAAGTTAAATTATAGTAAGCATAGCTGTTTAAAATGCCAGAATATGGCATTTTTAATCAATAGAAATCGAGGTCAGAATATCATCAATAAGTAGGTATTTTTCCCAAATTCCAACCAAACATATTTTAGCAAGTATTGAAGTTTAATTATAGTAATAATAGCTATATAAGAATGCCAGATTATGACATTTTAAGACAACAAACATTGAGAGGAAAAAATGTGGCTTTTATTATCACATTTTGTTTCAAAATTAAACTAAAATTGGATAGTTTTATTTCGCTTATTTTTGCTATAATATTGCCAAAATATGCCACGTTTTCAAATTTACGTTTATAACCTATAAAACTATACTTAACCAAACTGAAGATATATTTAGAAAAATGAAATATAAATGACTTACCATACAAAATGTCTAATAAAAAGATTAAATATTCCAACACGTATCATAGAAAAACGCCGTCTTGGGGTAATCGTCGTTTAGTTTTGTTACGCTGGCTCCTGGGTCTTAAATTAGTCATTTTTTAGCGAGTACTAAAGGCAAACCAAGTAAGCATTTTTAACGGCAAATTTTTAGTAAATGTTGCTACATTTTAGCACATTTGAAAAGTATTGTCATTTGATAAATATTTGCTTACAAAGTGGCCAATATTTGCTTAAAAAATAGCCCAAAGCCTTTTATGATCCGCCATGATTGAAATTAAAATTAAACTAATTTCCTAGCAGCCATTACTTGACCACTTTAAACAAACATATTTTTTCTAGCTATAAATGCGTATTTTCATGCATGTTTTTTTGCTTCATGAACCCCTTAATCAATTTTCTTAGTAAAATACATTTCCAAACTAAAAAATAAAAAAAAATATTTGTAGAAATCGAAATTTTTAGTTTCAAGAAGGGGCGCGTGTTTTACATGCCTGTCTTAGATTCTTTTAACAGTAAAAGTTCCTTGGCAAGTATTTTTTATCCCTACCAACCGTCATACCATGATTTGTTATCTTTGTATTTCCTCTTGGTTCATAAATTTTTACACTGATTGGCTCTGTCAATACTATTTCTACATAATTTGAAACAATTGATGATTTATTATATAAATGAAGAAAAGGAAAAAAATTAGAAATTATTTAGGTAAATTTCGGAAAAAAATGCTACTCAAATTTCGGTTAAAAAATAAGTCAGAATTCAGCTAAAAGCTAATAGAACTGTTATTTTGGCTAGCCATTTTAGCTAATTAGCCAGGGATATTAGCCAATATCGCAGCATTTTAGCCTATATATTATATGTACTACTTGGGTAGCGGTTTTATAATTTGTCCTTGATTGATTCGTTTAAATTCTGTTTATATTTTGATCCCCCCCACTTCCATATTTATCAAGGTTTGTCTCGAAAATATCAAAAAACCTTAGGAATAATATTGATATCAAATTGTAGGTATTGTTGAGCTTTTAAGAGGGAATCTACACAACGGAGCAGAAAAGCTTTTTGGATGAAAACTATTACTCATAAATATTTTTTTATATTTTTTAACCTCACAAGGTACATTAAACATTAAGTCTAACAAATATTATAACTAAAAGTGCCTTGAATAAATTAACAAACAATAATTCGTTTTTTTTTTTTCAGTTTTGAGAAAAAAAACTGAAAAAATGTTTTTACATAAACCAATATTTAATTAATATGAACAATGCTTTGTGTATACTTTGTGTAATTATTTAATTGCAATTGTAAATAAAGATATTGACAAAGTTTCTAGAAGATGAGGTATTTACCAATTAATTGTTTAAAAAATATAGAATGCCTCCTTAAGCGCATTTTTTCGGGAACTTATAGAATTTTGGAAAAAAAAACTAGGAAAAACATTTTTATAAGTTGATTTCATTTGAAACTCTTTTTAAATTTACTTTGAAAGTTTCCTTTAAGGAAGTGTATCATTGCTGAGTTTGACAGTTAGGAAATTCAACGTCTGTTGTCAAATTCAATAGATATCAATATACCACAGGAGCCAGAAAGTTGACAGCTTCTTGTGTAAACTTCACAGATGACAAGTCAAATTCCACGTGTTTGCCGTTATTGAAGAATATATTTGAGTTTAACTATGAACTTGTCGCCTGTTTAATGGGCCCTATACCACAAGCAGTTTCTTTTATTTCAGCATATAAAATATTCCAACCCTTTCCTAAACACAACTCTTGTATTTTTCTGTCAGCCATATCTGTTAGGATAAGATGGTTTTCGCTTCGGTGATTACTTTAGTATCCAACCGCAATGAACCAGTAATTAAGAGGAGAATTATGTTCCTGACACAATTAGGAATTTTTCTTTTAATACTCTTCAGGCAACCAATACCTTCAATAATTCGTGTGCTTTTAAAAATATAATTGAATTTTTAAAAATGGGACTTTTGGAACAAGTGTTTGAGAACCTCGGTCATAGAAATAAAAAGCTTAAATTTTGTATAGTGGTAGTAACAGTAAGGGAGGTTCGCAGCCTGGTGAATAGGCCTGAAAAGTTTTTTTCGTGATCCCCTGTCCACCTACCCTTACCCTGAACCCTTTCTATCCTCGATTCAGGACAAGCCGTCCTTTTTTATTTTAACGGCTTAGAACTTATCTCATTAACTCCTCACTACATATCTATTAAGCTATCAGTTTTCCTACTATAATAGCCATAGTCTGACATCACCTAGAAAGCAATGTTTTTAGACTACCTGCGGCCTTTTGTCTTCCAATTAACCTTCGTTTCATCCTAGACTTAACTGCGTAAGGCCTGCAAAATTGGTTTCTTGTTTAGTCGTAGACAGGGCTCTGGGACTGAAGGCAGTGTGTTAATCAGTTGAACTTAAAAGTTCTTCGAAATTAGTAATATTGTATGCTTTTATATGCCCCAAAAACCCATTCAAATCAATCAATACTTTCACCATATTTGAGTTTTTAGTTTATTTAAATTTGACATAGAATATAATTCGTCAGTACTTAGAATGTTTCCATTTTCAAAATTTTTAAATTTGCTTTTCTTTTTGTTTCAGGTCGCCTCTTCTTTTAGCAGTTATATTTATCACTTTTTTCCAAAATGTATTAAGCAGGCATGTAAGTATTACAATATGTTTTAATTTTTATTTTATATATAGGTTAAGAAATTATGGTTCTTGAGTTTAGACCGTTTCAAAATGTAATTACTTTTCGACGTTTCGCCTGCGATTACACGAGGCATCTTCAGGGATTTTCACCGCACAAGATCAAAATATTTAGTTGTACAGTGAATATCCCTGAAAATGCCTCGTGCAATCGTAGGCGAAAAGTCGGAAAGTAATTCCATTTTGACGTTATATATTTGGATAATATTTTTTGCGAGGCAATATGAAATCCGATATTTAGGTAAACCATTTTCACAAGTTTATTTCTGCACATAAAGTATAATCACGTAAATATTTTTTAAATGATGCATTTCAGAAAATATTTTAGGCGAATTCAGTTATGTCTTTGTGTGTGTGACGTCACAATTATTATAGGAATGAGGTCATGTTCAAATGATAATTACCAAAAGATCCGGAGTCAAATAACTGTATTTTGTCTGAATGATTAGGTTTTCATTTAAAAATCATTACACTGAAATCCTGGAGATACGTTTTTTCTAACATGCCCCGAACGGAGTTTAATTACGAGTAAAAGGACATTTATGGTATAAATAGTCTTGCCCATTGGTGGCCCACAATTCTGGTAGGCTAAATAAATAACTAATCCGCATTCCTTTGTAAATAGACATATGTAAGACGGTCTGGAAGGAGATGACTTCCTGCCTAATTGCTGCACAATTCGCCGTAAACAAACAGAATATCAGCATAGTGTAAGTAGTAAAAAGTGAACACGTATCATCCACAAGATATTACCTTGCCTTTTTCAGTAATCGTTATTATCATTATTAATGTTAAGCCTAATCTCATTTTATTTTGCGATTATCTCGAAAATTAAATTGGCAATTAAAATGTGTTCAAAAGTGTCCCATTTAAAGAAGAAGTCGGCATTAATTACATGCTTAGGGCAGCCAAAACCAGAAATATCTTGTCTTAAAACATTCTTATTTCATGTACAGACATATATTGGAATTCCCTGTATATCGCTAAGTTTAACCTGTTATAAATAGGTGCTGATTCGTTGTTTTATTATTTCTAATAATTTCCAAAATCAACATTTTTATTCCAAATAAAAAGGTAAGTGTCAAATACCCACAAAATTGTGTTACGATATCCTCAATTAACTATTTCATTTTATTCGTTAGATACAGAATTGTGTTGATTTTTTTTTCTTCAATGCAGTATTTAATTATTTTTTCTTTGAATGCGTTTAGTCATTGACACACTGGCCGACAAGATTTTTCTAACACAGGCCAGTTATTATTATTATGTTCACAATGGAAAGACACTCCTAATAATAAAAAAAATATTCGGAAAGCCCTAATACGTACCATTTTTTAATAGCCTAATTAGAACCTTTTATATTGGCAGGTAAACAATTTTATTGTGGGGCGGCTAAAGTGGATCCATTTTACAACGGAAAAATTACCTAGACTGGGTTGTTTACAACATTAGACATAAAATAAACCTTAAACATCACTCTTCTGTTGAGTCTCGAATTGAGTGGTTCTCTGTGTATCGATAAGCAAGTGTATGTGAAGACGCGAATGTCGAGTCAAACGCGCCGAAGTTGCAAAATTTCTCCAGACAAATGTTGTTATATTTGTGAAGAATTTCTGGTGAAATCACAAGCCAGGCCATTTTCCGAAAATTAATTGGGGATCAAGATAAGCGGTGGGCTCCCCATGTGTGCTGTGTTAGTTGTAGTGTATCATTCGTGCAGTGGATGAAGGGAAAGAGAAAGTATGCCTTTTGCAGTTCCAAAGGTATGGCGAGAACCCACCAATCACTCTGACGATTGTTATTTTTGCCTGACAAAGACTGAAGGTTATTCCAAGAAGGGAAAGCACAATATAGAATATCCAAATCTGCCATACGACCTGTTCCTCACAATGCAAATTTGCCAGTGCCGATTGCGCCTTTAAATTGGCAAGCTATTGATTTGGGAGATAATGGAGATAACGCATCATCAGGCAGCTCAGAAGAACAGTGCACCGATCCCACTTTTACCACAGGTCCAAATTCCGGCGAGCCACATTTGATTGTTCAAAGTGAATTAAATGATTTAGTACGTGATTTGGGGTTATCCAGGCAACAATCAGAACTTCTGGGTTCCCTTTTTAAGGAATGAAACCTATTGGCCAAAGAAACAAAAATTACGAATTTCAGAAAAAGAAAATTCTTTTCTTTCTGAATTCTACAGTATGGAAAATTCGTTGTGCGCGTGTACTGATGTAGACAGTTTAATGAAGAACTTGATATTGAACATTCTCCCCGTGACTGGCGCTTATTCATAGACTCATCTAAATATAGCTTAAAAGCTGTGTTATTGCATAATGAAAATTTAAAACCCTCTATACCAGTTGCCCATTCAGTTGCAATGAAAGAAAATTATGAAAATATGCGTACGATTTTGGATAAAATAAACTACAATAGGTATAAATGGCAGATATGTGGAGACTTAAAAGTTATAGCGATATTAGTGGGACTTAGTCGTGCAATCAAAAATCGTCAAAATGTTAAATGTATACCTTTTGTTGATCCCAAAAATGTCCTTTTGCCTCCTCTTCAGATTAAACTTGGGCTGCTGAAAAACTTTGTGAAGGCTTTGAATAAAGATGGTGATGGATTTAAGTACCTAAGACAAATCTTTCTCCAGTTAAGTGATGCCAAATTAAAAGAAGGCATTTTTATTGGGCCACAAATCTGAAAATTGCTGGACGATGTCAATTTTACGGAAAAGTTTCCTACCTGGGCAGGAACTCAGAGCATGGAATTCATTTGTTAATGTAGTAAGAGGATTTTTAGACAACAATATGGATGAAAATTATGAAAAATTAGTTAATGAACTCTTAGATGCCTATAAAGCGCTTGGTGCCAGAACTTTTTTCTCGTTTGCTTTTCTCTTAGATATATAGTATGTTTAATAGGCGAAAACTGTAAGTCAATAACCAGGGTTAAGAATTTTGAAATTGAAAATTTGTCGTTTTCGTATTTGGATAGGTCCATTCTATTAGATTATGCTATTCTGATTTGTTACAACAAAAAAAAAAATTTTTGTCGGCTAGTGATAATTAAACCATTAAAAATCTAAAGAACCAATCTTTTGCAAATAATAAACTGTCCGTCCCCCTAGGGCAAAAAAACACATCAAAAATGTAAATAATAATTCCGATACACATTGTAGAACTTCACCCTACAGAACTTGTACTGAACTGTAAAAGAGCTCTCTGCCGAAATCCGTTCTACTAATTTATAAAAAGTAATTGGTTTAATGCTACTTACTAATAGAAGACACTGCGTTCGGATTCAGAACGGCGCCGGCTACGGCACACTAAAAGGACTTTTCTCTTTTAAAGTCTTGTTACAAAGATAAACGTAGACATCTATACATGCTTCATAGACCTCCGGAAGGCTTTTCATTGTGTGAACCATAAGAGGATGATCGAGATTATAAGAGCGACTAGACTAGATAAGGAAGATTTACACATTATAGCAGAATTATACTAGCATCAAACCTCAGTTCAAAAGTCAGTTTCAAAAATTAATTTTCTAGAAATTTTTTAAAAACTTTTCTAGATTTCGCGACGCGAGCCATGTCATTCGAAAGATAATAAAAAATGCGCATTTTTTTGTCGCGTACATATTATTACATTATATACATTAGGCTCGATAATTTCTTTGTAAACTACAAACATTCACATTTTTGGAAAAAAGTAAGAACCACTGAATTTCAACGTATACTCAGACTGTAAATTTCATATTTAATTTTTTTTTCTGCTTTTTTTATGGCGAAGTCGATTTTTGATATATATTATTTTTAATGTTGTTTTGAAAAAAGAAAAGATGAAAATTGAAGGAACATTTTTTTCTGCAAAAGTCAACTCTCCGATTTTCTAAAAATATTTTGCAAACTGTGACAGATTTCGCCACGGGATCAATTTCATTCGAAACAAAACAAAAAAATACGCAAATTATTATAAAACATATATGCTGTAACGCGTCTAGTTTCATCATAAATTGGGAATTTCGTGTTTATGGTTGAGATATGCGTATATGAATTTCCAGCCTACTGGTTTCTTTTCTTTCGATTAGGGCGTTCAGATTTTTGATCCGACCAATAATTTTGCTAGTATTGTCCTGATTTTCCACTGAATACCATAAATCACATTTTTCCTAATTTGGTCACACTATCGGCTTTTTTTGCTTCTATGGAGAAGAGCGTCTCAAAATACATAAGAGTCAGTTGATTTCAAGAACGTACAATAGATATGTCAATTTGCATTGGATTTCATTTATTTTAACGAGACTATATAGGCGAAAACCCAAAAGTAAAAGAACGATTGGGAGGACATGAGAATAAATTACAAAATTTTTAAAAAAATCACTAGAGCACATTTTTTGTCAAAAATATTGCTTAAGGTACCCCTCGGGACGCTACTGCACTTACTTAATTTTAATCTGGGATTAGAGTAGCCACTTACTACCATAAATATCACTGCCAAATATTAATAAAAACGGATAAAGGAGTATTAAGATTATTACGAAAAAAAAAACGATTTTTTAAAGAAAAGTTTGGCACCCTGTTTCATAAAAAGGAAGCATTACCGGACTTCCTTTTCTCTCTTCATATAAAATTTTAATATTAGAACCACTCAAAGAATTAACATCTTGAAGTTTTTTGCTTAGATTAACACTTTTCGATAAAACAAATAAACATAAAATACGTAACGTTATTTACTACTGCAATGTTTTGGACGAAACAAAAAAAGTAAGTCCATGGACAGAAAAACAATTGTCCAAACAAATTTGCCTATGACGTAACTAACAAGTTTAAGCAGTGTATACATAATGATTTGATGGTAATAATCTGAAGTGTTTTTAAGAGTGTAAACTCAAACCGAAAAATCAATACAATGTTCTTTCAAACAACGTATATTTCGTACTACTCGTAACAATAATTTCTGTCTCCCAAGACTGACTAATCTACCTGATTCAACACAAAGAAAAACTCTTATCTTATTACATAACGTCGAGAACAGTCATCCAATATTTCACCCGATAAACCGAGTGTCTTGCCGAAGCGTTTCTACAGTCGGCCTAACCTGACATCTTCACGTCCTCGGGAAGACAGACTTACCCGCTTCTGAAACATAAAAATAAAAATAAAAATTAGTTTATTAAAATAACCTAAACAGGTGAATCTTCCGATTCATCCTTAGAATCGTCAGAACTCACAACTGTTTTAAAAATTTTAATCTTTTCAGAGGGGCACACCCCTTTATACGGGTTTCGCGAACGTTTCGCCCCCTTCAAGTCTTCCACGACATATCGATCGTTATCGAGAACTGCCGTGATCGTAAATGGGCCGTGATATCGTGGCTCGAGCTTTCGACTTTGCCCATCGTTCGAACCTTTGTTTCGTTCGACAACTACCTGTTGGCCATCTTCGTAACGTTTAGGTTTAGCATGTCGTTTATCGTACGATCCTTTTTGTTCAGCCTGCTTCTTGGCTATCTTTTCAGCTACGTTAGCTCGGACCTCAGTAAGGTTTGAAGGTTCTTCATGTTGAACCCCTGTCGTCAAAAATGAGTCGTTTACTCCACGTGGTCGATATCCGAAAAATACTTCATACGGTGTTTTTCCCGTAACGGTACTAATAGTTGTGTTGATTCCAAATCGAATCATGCTTATTTTATCATCCCAAGACCTCTCATCATCAACACTAGCAGATAATAAAGAGAGAACAACTCGGTTAATTCGCTCAACTGCCCCAACTGCCCGTTGGCACGCGGTGTGGCCGTTGCACATAGAACCCGTTTAATTCCAAATTTTAAGCAATATTCGGTGAATGCTTTGCTTGTGAAGGCAGTCCCTCTGTCGCATATAAACCTCCGTGGGACTCCAAAGGTTTCTATTATTTCGTTCAAAAACTTAGTCACTGGTTCAGTTTTCGTGTTAGGTACTGCTTTTAAGAACACAAATTTAGTGAAAGTATCCACTGCTACGATTAAATAGCTATTCTTCTTTTTACTTTTAACAAATGGCCCCAAATGATCTAGATGTACCGTATCCATGGGTATCGCTTTCTTTTCAATGCTATGCAGGCTTCCTGGCGTCATACCCGATGGTTTTTTTATTATACATACATCCCAGGCAGGACGATATGTAGTTTTTAACATATTTCCTCATAGAAGGGAACCAATATGTTTTGCTTACGGCTTCGATGGTCTTATCAACTGCAAAGTGGCCTAGTCCATCGTGGTAATATATGAGAATGGTTCTGCGGGATGCCTTTGGGACTACCCATCGTCGGCCATTTTGAGTCTTCCGGTATAATCGGTTTTCTTTGAGGCAATATTCTTTGTGTATTTGAGTTTCCTCTTTGCTGGTGGGCGTTCGCTGCAAAACTTCGAGTAAGTGCTTACACCTTTCGTCTTGTAGCTGCGCCGCCAAAATCCAATCCTCGTCGGATACATTAACGTGCAATATATCCAAGTCGACGTTCGACTCAATTGGATTTCTGCTAAGCGCATCAACATGAGACATCTTTGTCCCAGGCCGATATTCAATATCGAAATCAAATTCTAGCGTTGTTAACCACCACCTTCCTATGCGAGGAATCAGGTCTCGTTTGGTTAAAGTCGTGCGTAAAGCATTGCAGTCTGTTACTATTTTAAAATGTATTCCTACAAGGTAAACCCTAAATTTCTTCAGAGAACTAACGACTGCCAAAGTTTCTAACTCGTACGAATGATACACTTGTTCTTCTTTGGTAGTCGCCCTGCTAAAATATTGAACAGGTTTTAACGCGCCATTGGACTGTTTTTGAAGTAGTATTCCACCAAGACCCCATTTGCTGGCATCCGTGTGGACTTCAGTCGGAGCTTCCCTATCGTATATAGCTAATGTTGGACGGGATGTCAATTTTGTCTTTAAATCTTGAAAAGCCTGCTGTTGTTCATCGTTCCAACTGAAAACCGTGTTTTTCTTTGTCAAATTTGTAAGTGGTTTGGCAATTAATGCAAAACCCTGTATATATTTGCGAAAATAACTCGCCAACCCCAAAAATTGTCTCACTGTGTGAACATCTGTTGGAGTCGGGAAATCAGCAACAGACTGAATCTTTTTTGGACCCGGTTTGATCCCCTCTTGGCAAATTTCGTGACCAAGATAGCTTATTTTTCGTTGTAAATAACTACATTTATCAAATCTTAAGGACAGTCGTGCGGAACGTAGTAACTCCAGAACGTTTTCCAAACTCTCTAGTCCGCCCATTACATCGTTTGATGGTATTAAAATGTCATCTAGATATGCAAGGGCAGTCGTGTAACGTAAAGACCCCAAGATTTGATTAATGGCCCTTTGAAATACTGCTGGTGCGTTCACCAATCCAAATGGCATTACGAGGTACTCATAATGACCATCTGGCGTAATAAAAGCTGTTTTGGAGACGGAATCTTTAGCTACTGGTACCTGATGATAACCAGACGCAAGATCTAAACTTGTAAAATATTGACCCCCCTTCAGCCTGTCTAAAAGATCGTCAATACGTGGTAGGGGCCATACGTCTTTGACAGTCTTACGGTTTATGGCCCGGTAGTCCACGCACATGCGCGTTTCTCCGTTTTTCTTTTTAACCAATAATATAGGACTAGCGTAGGGCGAGTTTGACTCCCGAATAATGTTATTTTCAAATAAATCTTTTACTATTTCCCTAACCTTTTCTCTTTCAGAATAAGCTAGTCGATACGGCCTATATGTGACGGGAGTGTCGTCAGTTAAATTTATAGAAATTTCCGCGACATCAGTTTTGCCCACTTCGCTTAATTTAATTGCAAAACAATCTCGATACTTATTTAATAATTCAAGTAATCTTAATTTATTTTTATTTTCAAGACATTTGTCTACGCGATCTTCTATATCAGACATTGTAAATTGTGTTAATTCGCTTTGTTTAACCGATAAACATTCTAAATATTGTTCTTGTTTTTCTGCTGTGCACGTAATTGCCCGTGCGACGACACTGCCTTTTTCATACACAACAGCGTTATCAGAAGCATTAAAAACAGGTACTAAACCACCGCTTTTTAAATTTGTTATGCATCGTGGAATTAAATGAAATTTATTTGGCCAAGTACGATAGCGTAAATCAATATATACATCATCACAATCCTCAGAAGCATACAGTGGAATGTGTCCAATGTAATTTGGAGGAATAACAGATGCTTCCTTGGCCCACAAAGTAACTTTACGCGACGGCAGTGTGTCAATTTCACTAAGTGAGGTTTCATCTTTATTAAATAACCTAACTTGTCCCCCACGTACCACCATAACGACATTAGAGCTATTTATAAACGGTTGCCCTACTATTGTAGACACTTCTTGTGCCGCATCAGGTACACAAAGTGCTTCGCTGGTGCGACAGCTAAATCAACTTTAAGATTAATAAAAACTTTATGTCTTACGACAATTGAGCCGCCGGCAAACCCACTTAGGCGAATTTGTACTGGGTGAAAATCTAGATTTAAATTTCTAACGTCAGACTCACGTATGGTAACGGCATTGCTACCCGAGTCAACATATCCTCGAAAGGCACAATCATTTATGTAACAGTCAATAAAATAGCAAGTGTTAGTATTTAATTTGGCATTTTTACGTAAATCTAAGTTTAAAATGGTTTCTGACTTACCCGTCGGTTTGTTCTGCTGGTTTTTATGGCAGTTGTGTTCGTCGTGCCCTAGAAGTTTGCAACGTTTGCACTCGAGACGTGGTTTAAAACACTTTGCTGCAATATGGCTACGTTGTCCACAATTAAAACATTTTGGTAAAAACACGTTGTTTTTAGGTTTGCTTCTGATGACATTACGTAAATCAGTATCACGCACTTTTTTAGGCTGACTTGATGCAGAAGTTGAAGGCACGTTTGCCCGCAAACATAGGTAACATAGGTATTCTTCATACAAGGCCTCCGGTGTTTCGTATCTCCCTGCGCGAGCAGCCATTTTGTACTACGGAGTCGTCAATACCGTGTAGAAGACAGGATACTGCTCTCTTCCCCTGTATGTCGCATGTTCTTAGTAATTCCATTTTTTCAAAGTAATACGTAGTCATCGATTCTGTTGGAGATTTCCGTCTGTTTAACATTGTCTGTAGAAGCGTTGCGTAATCGGTGTGATCGGGAAAGCTTCTTCTTACTAGGCTTTTCCATTCCTCCCAGGTCAAATTATAGTTGGTCAAACTGTGGTACCAGTTTTTCGCCATGCCTATGAGTCTGGATTGCATGTGGTAAATTGTTGTTATCTCATCCCACTTGTTTAATTGTCTTAATTGGTCAATTTTTGTCAACCATTGCTCAGCTGTAAGGTTATTATTTTCCGGTGAAAATTCTGGAATGCAGTCGCTGCGAAAACTTAACCTTGGAGTTTCTTTGTTTTCCGTAGACTGTGCCTGACGACCTAAATCCTTAATCATGTTTTCTAGCCTTTTGAACCTATCTTCCGTGGACTCTGATTCAGGAGTTCTTGGGGAAACAGATCGAGAATGCACAAACGAACGGCTTTGTTCTTCACGTCGAAGGTCTACCACGCGCGATTCTGGACGTTTCCTAGAATCACTTTTGTCACTAGCTCGTAATTCCGGACGTTTCCTAGAGCCACTTTTATCCGAATCGTGTGATCCCGGACGTTTCCCAGAATCATCGCGTTTGGAAGATTTTCGATTGCGATAACGCTCAACATCACTGTCTTGCGAACTAGAACTACTACTACGAGACCTTTTGCGCGAGTTGCCACCCATAATCAACAATAACTTTAATTTAACTTAATCACACACAGTTAAAACAAAAGAAAATGCAATACACGAGAGACGTGGACCACCCCACACCTGAACTGTAAACTCAAACCGAAAAATCAATACAATGTTCTTTCAAACAACGTATATTTCGTACTACTCGTAACAATAATTTCTGTCTCCCAAGACTGACTAATCTACCTGATTCAACACAAAGAAAAACTCTTATCTTATTACATAACGTCGAGAACAGTCATCCAATATTTCACCCGATAAACCGAGTGTCTTGCCGAAGCGTTTCTACAAGAGTTTTAAGATATACAATTCTTTACTGATATTAAAAAATGGTTCAATTTACAAACCCAGAAATGGCCGATATGCATTTTGTTTATGGAATGGCCCAAAGCAATTCCAGAGCGGCTAGACGAGTTCATCAACGGAGTATCGCCTTGTACCAAACAGACAAACATTTGTAAGAATACATGAGAGGCTCTGCGAATTAGGCACCTTTCAAAGGTCGACTGCTGTTATTGATAGACCTGCAATAGTAAGAACAGTGGAGGTGGAGGAAGAAGTTTTACATGAACTTGAGCGTATTCCGACACAAGTACACGCAAAATTGCGCAATAATTAAACATATCTTTTTAAATTGTATGGCAGATTTTAAGAGATTTTCAACTGTATCCTTACCACATAAATCGTGTTGGCTTTTGCAACAACAAATAGCATCTCCGACATTTCTGTTCCTTATTTTGTTTACAGATTAATCTGGGTTGAAGAAGATCCCCATGTAGTGATTCAAAATAATCCAGAAAATAATTATCAACAACAGTTTTCTTTGAATGTTTGGGTTGGTATTGTAGGTGATTATTTCATTGGACAGTATTTTTTACCCGCGAGATTAAATGGTGAAGATTATATTTGTGTTACCTGAACTATTAGAAAATGTCCCACTGGCCGAAAGAAAAAAAACTAGAGATTAAAAAGTTGTATTATTAGTTGCTGAATACGCAAAAAAAATTAAAAAATTAAAAAAGTCAGTGGCGCACATTTTTTCTGTCAAAAATAATTGTTAGCTTACATTGATTGAAATTTAGCTAGGAAAGTATACGATCCTGTTTGGAATCATTTACTTTTTATTGTTTTCATACAAGAAAATAATGACATACAATAAAG
This sequence comes from Kuschelorhynchus macadamiae, assembly GCA_030620095.1. Classification (NCBI taxonomy): domain Eukaryota; kingdom Metazoa; phylum Arthropoda; class Insecta; order Coleoptera; family Curculionidae; genus Kuschelorhynchus; species Kuschelorhynchus macadamiae. The sequence goes on from JAUTXW010001365.1 coordinate 1,570,575, forward strand.
TGGGTTTTATATTTTTTTCTCAAAAACGAAGCAAGATACGAAAAAAAAAGTAGAGATTAAAAAGTTGTATTATTAGTTGCTGAATACGCAAAAAAAATTAAAAAATTTAAAAAGTCAGTGGCGCACATTTTTTCTGTCAAAAATAATGGTGAAATTGCCTCCCAGGATGCCACTGGACTTAAAAATTTTAATCTAGTTAGGCTCAAAGTAGCCTCTTACTAATATAAATAACACTTCCGAATTTCAACAGAATCAGCTAAAGGGTTACTAAGATTTTTGCGAAAAACCTATTTTTTTTTTAAGTTTAACACCCTGTAGCTTGAAAACGAAGCATTTCCGGACATGTGTTCGTATAAACTATTTATCTTAAAATTACTCAATCTCCCCTTAAATAACACTCTATATATTAATTTTTGTATATCGGTTTTTTTACTTGTAGAACCAACTTTTTATTGCTAAAGATAGGAAGTGTAATACAGTTATAATTTCCTTAATAGTAGGCAATTATATAGCGATATATTGCTTGTGCAATTAATTATTCAATAACTATTAGAGCAAGACCCAATCTAAATCTTTTGACTTATAATAAGTCCATAGGTGGTTATTGAACATTTATTCTATTGATGTTAATTATAGTTATTCTTCTTCTAGACATGAAAATAATTTAAATTTTTTTATCAAGTTCACACGGCACTGATAAATTCTGTTTAGCAAAATAAAAATACATAGTAATGCCAATTAATTATTACAGTACTTTCTGAAATGCAAAAAAAAGATAAGGGAAAAAATGTTTTATGATAAAGTGGATTATATCGAGAAAACAAAGTAAAAACTGAATTCACATGACTAATATTTATTTATTTGTTTTAAATACAGTATCCAACAGGCTAGCCAATTACAAGATAAGGAAAAAGCTATATATACTAAACATAACGTGCAATATAAAGTATATAACAACAATAACAGTACAACGCATAATGACAAAAAATGTATATTCTTTAGCAAGAATGTCAAAAGCTTTAGAAGAATCTGTGTAGATCATATCTACTTGACTTTGTTTGTCAAGCCTCTCAGAGATATATTGGTTAGCACACACAAGGTTGGTGACTGTTGATTTACCAGGCATGAAACCATGAAGTTCATCAGACTTCATCCCTGACATGTGCGGAGTCATATGCTTATGCAACACGACTTCCAACAGGTAGCTGAAATTGCACACACTAGCTACAGGTCCATAATTATTTACATCGCTGCGTTCGCCCTTCTTAAAAACAGGACAAATGCGTGACACTTTCTAAGCATGACGTTGATATAATATAAATGCACATTGCACATACAAATCCAACATATACAAAACTAACAATATGTAGATTTTGGTTTCACATTCGTTCTTCCCCGCCCGCTATATTACGTACTTCTGGAAGAAAATGACAATACTCGCCTTAAAAACCCATACAGTTAGACGATTTTCCTAAGTGTTCCAAAACATTTCAACATTTATGCAAAGGTATAAATTACTCAGCAGAATACTTATTTGTGATATATATCACAAATAATACTCTATATCCAAGGTAAGACATAAATACCACACATAATTTAGACTTTAAAATTTGGTTTTTATTTCAATCAAAATGGTTGTTTTTTAATTGGAGGCTAAAAATCCAGGATGTACTTTTTGGACCAGTTCTAGGACCACAAGTTTATATAAACATGTGTTTCCAATGCCTCCCTCTTTGATATACCCTCTTTGATTACACTTTAATTTTTCTTCAGTTTTTACTTCACTCTTAAGAGGGAAGTATTGTAATAGTGAAAAAATCTTACTTACAAAAACCTTACATTAAACAGTCTTTTTTGCTAGCCCTCGCTATCGCTCGGGCGCAAACTCGTCCTCGACTGGTAAATGTTACTTACATCTCTTATAGTATAAATAACTATTGTAATCGTGAAGAAATTACCCTCCAGGTTTTAACATGTCTTTACGTTCTAGGGTTTCTAGATGCAGAAAAAACTTGTTTTCTCTATTCCTTTGGTCTGTCTGGCGATCTGTCTGACTGACAGTTCGCTGCATAGCTAAAAAACTAGTTAATCAATTAACTTCATATTTTGGAATAATATTAGAGTTCATATGGGGATGAATTGGTAATATTTTGGTAGAAATTCAATATGGCGGAACAACAGCCTAGTGGATTGTTAAAAACATTATTACCAAAAAAAACTAAATATCTAATTTATCTGAAATTTTGCAAAAAAGTCAAATATACATAGGTATGAAATGCTAACATTTTGGTACGAATCCAAGATGGCCAAACAAAATACTTATTAGATTGATTTCAAATTTTGTGCCAGAATTAAGTGATACATAGAAATACATCGGAAACATTATGGTAGGAGTTCAAGATGACGGACCAAAATGGCGGACAAATAACATGTTTAAAAAAGCATTGTTAAAATGGTAATTAATTAAAAATTAGATATGAAAAAAACGAGTAGAATATCGCTTTGGACCAATATGGTGGAATAAAATAGCTCCGAATAAAAATCTTTGAAGACATTTATATATATATATATATATATATATATATATATATATATATATATATATATATATATATATATATATATATATATATATATATATATAAACTGGGCCACACTTCATAAACGCTAGTAAATGGAAAGATTTATAATAAGGGAAGTATACCGGGTATAGTTATCTCCCTGTAGGAAAGAATTTATTTCAAATCTAATATCAGCCGTGGATTGTTCACAACCCAGATCACCTAAATGCCATATTTTGTAATACTATGACAAAAAAACGTTTCGACCTCTACACGCAAAACCATCTTTAAGTCCATATTTAACATACCGAACGCATATTTATATGCCGCTTCGAATAGCGTTACTCCCCCGTCTATATCTTAGTTTCCGAAATATCTTTGAAAAACTATATTGTAAATGACATAAATTTGGCAGCTCATATCATTAACCAACTTGGCATTTGGGTGTTACAAGTTGTAAACAATCCACGGATGATTAAATTTAAACGTGCATCTACGAGGGCTAGCAACTTAAAGTGGTGAAAATATGCGTTTTTAGCTCCATGTAGTAACACTATAAATGAAGAAAGATATATACATATATATATATATATATATATATATATATATTTTACTTTTTTTCTGGGCATTTGTACGAAACCCTCGACTACAAAATATGATTACCGCACTTTTTAGAAAAAAAAATTATACCAGTTAAGTATTGGTAATGTTAACAATTTTTTTATTGCATACAATAACGTGTGATTATATGGTACGTGGTATTTGGCTTTGTGGAAAAATAATTTACACATTCTTAAAACATTTTAGGAGTACAAATACTTAAATAGATATTTATAAAAAGCAGACAAATTTATTTTATTTGCTACGATTTTTAAAAATCAAAATCTGGCAACTCTCTCAATGACACTAAGAAAATAAGAAATTTGTTAGTATTATTGCTTACAAATTTTTAATATAATTATTTTCCTAACAAAAGCGAATATATATATATATATATATATATATATATATATATATATATATATATATATATATATATATATATATATATAGATATATATATACTTAGAGTGATTTTCTGGACCAATTGATGTATATTCTTAGGAGATTTTTTTAGGTTTTTGATCTCAATTTTCTTTTTTAAAAAATAAAACTTATTTTTTCTTGGGAACTCATTTTAATTTTTATTAATTTCAGACGTTTCGACCGAGACAACATTTTTAAATGTGTATGTATTGTACCGTCCCATTCACGTATAATAAATTTTAAGTGTTATGTAACCCATTTGTAAATAGACAAAAGAAATTACCTTCTTGTTTTTAGTGCCTTTTTTTTAAAACCCGTTGATGAAGGTATTTTGGCCAAAAAGTCTGAAATTATTAGAAATTAAAATGATTTCCGAGGAATAAACAAGTTTTATTTTTTAAAAAAGAAAATTGAGACCAAAACCCAAGAAAATTTCCTAAGCATATATATATATATATATATATATATATATATATATATATATATATATATATATATATATATATATATATATATATGTAAGTTACAGATAACAAACAAACATTACCAAACACATTAATCACCACAGTAAAATTATCAAATCAACTACTAAAACACCTACCGGACGTGTATTGTATATTTTTTTTCATACGGTCTTTATAATATTTTGTAAAATGAATAAAGTTATGTTTATTAAAATTTAAGAAATATTACTTGGCAGTCTAACAATCGTATTACTTTAATGATGTTATAGTCGTTGTTTTCTATAACTAATTATTGCTGCCTTTTTCTTGTCACTGCTAAATGAATAAAACCAAATTTTTCATTTCTAATATTTTGAGCGAGAAAATGTCAAAGTCAAACTTGACTAATAATTACTTTTTAATAATAATAAAACGGTAGTGTTGCTCAATAACACATTACGGTATTAGATACTGTAATGTCATTTTACGGTACCAGATACTGTCATGTTCGATTTAAGCGCGGAAGACAATGGAAGTTACGTCATTCTTTTTCGTCCGTTTACGTCAAACTTTATATTTCTTTGCGACTTTTTCGGTGTTTTGCTAGATCCTTTTTGGAAACATAGGTTATAAACGGTTATATTTAGTTCCAACGTCAAAATTATCACCCATCTTTGTACTTTTTAAGTTTCATTTGTGTAGGATAGTTTTAACGTTAAACGTTTACGGAAGGTCCGTTGTGTCCCAAGCGTTACCAGGCGCAAATCAGTACAGGATAAGTAGATTTACGTCCAGTAAATTATGAAATACAAATTATTTTTACCGGTCCCAGTTTTTCCGGACTGATTTTATCTTTTTCGGTCAGGGTAAGAAATAACAGATTTTCAAATTTAAAACGAGACCCGAATAGTATGTTTGGTGAGCGGGCGACCAAAAAAAATTAATGCTAAACAATTTTCTAGTTAAATAGACACGCCTTTGTTTGCCGAGTTTAAAAGACTGTCTGAGTTACGAGTCTGTTGATTTTTGCTACTGACTTAAGTTAGATTGATAATAGCGATTTTCCCGAGCGACATTTATCTGTCCGTGTAATCAAATAATAATTGTAAATTGTAGTCTAGAATGCACAAATTGATGAATAATAATCTTACACAAAAGACGAGTTAAAGAAAACAGACATTAATATTTACTATTGTTTTTATTTTAGTATAAGTATTTTATGGCTAGTAGTTGTAGTTTTCAACTTATGAAAATTCAAGCCTTTATTTTGTTTTTTTGTGCAATACGGCTTCGTTTGTCAAAATATAACATTTCGAAAGAAAGCAAGTATGTAGATATGTAATAAATTTACCTCCACTTTAACCTATTGCTACGGCAAAAATGCTTCTCACTTCTATAATATTTGGTATAGTCAAAAGCAAGCATATGTAACTATATTTTTTTTTCTACGAGTGTATGCAAAAGTACTCTTTTCCGCACGCATTTTATTGTAGAAATATTCCCTTTTAGAGTGGCACCCTTTTTAAAAATATATATCGAAATCTAAAGTTGCCAAGTGTCCCGCTTTAGTGCCTCTATGTCCCGTTTCCCACTCTGTGCTTGGGCGGGACGCAACATATCCCGCTTTTTAATATAAATAATAAATATATTCAATTGCAATAAATTTAAACTACATTTCAAAACAGATGCATTATGCAAAAATGAGCTAAAAGCAATGAAAAATTGTTGAAAGTTCAATCGGTTTTCCGTTTTTAAAGTACGCGTACATCTTTAGAGAATCTGGAGCAATTTACTTGCATACTTCACTGCGACGGTAACTTCCAGATACCGCGATAAACGTTAAGGTATACGTTATGTATCTTGTTTGTATAAATATATAATAAATAAATATATTTTTAAATTTTGGATTCGATTTTTAATTTATATAGGTACCGGGTGTCTTTTTATCTTTGATATCATTTTAATGAGCTGTAAATTTTTTGTTTTTAAAGATATCAAAATGAAACAAAAATCATTTTGCAGTTATCTAGCAAGTTTTTTTCTGTTTTAAAAATAAAACAAAACACTAAAGTTTTTACAAGATATTAACCTACCTTATATTTTTTTAAATGGAAAGCCTTATATATTTTCGGATATTTTATTGCTAAATAACATTTGAAGTATATTTTATAAAGCCTATATACCTATCTTAAACTGTTTGCCAGAAAATGGCATCAAAACATGCAATAACTAAAAGATATTTTACCATTTTATTTTATTGTCGTTTAAAAGATATGTGTTATGATAAAACAAAGTTGTTTACATATTGATTTTGTCGCATTACATTTTTAGTCGTTTATGATTTTCGGTTGTAATTATTTAGTATTCCAAAAATGATACGATTTAGTAATCGAAAAAGGAGTGATAAGCTTGCCATATACTTACTTAACCAAAAAAGCCAATCGCAGCGCGAAGAGAATATGCTGGACGTTATCCAGAGCGTCGAATCCATTCAAAAGAAATGTTTGCAAGATTATTTAAAAAAATGCAAGAAAGAGGAAGCGTATTTGATGTAAAAAGCCCTAGACCTCGTAGAGTTTTAGACGAAGAAACGGAAACCAACATACACATAAAATTTGAAGCATATTCATCAACATCACTTAATAAATGTTCTCGGGAATTACCGGTCCCCCGCAGTTCAATTAAAAAGTTTTGAAAAAAACAAATATAAACCTTTTAAATTTCGGAAAACCCAGAAACTTAGCGACCAGTAGTGCCAGATAAGAGTTCTATTTTGACAGGACTTCCTAGATAGATGCCGATAAAATCCTGATTTTTTTAAAATAGATTTCTTGATCTGATAAAAGTTCTTTTACAACCAAACATAGTTGTGATGGTCAAAATACCCGACACTGGTCTACAAATATTCCTTATATAATCCAAAAAATAGAAAGTCAAGGATATCAGTCAATTAACGTTTGGAGTGGTGTGATAGACGGAAATATATTAGGTCCCATATTTATTGATCAAAAATTGACTGGGGAATATTATTTGCATTTGTTACAAAATGAGATTGATAATTTACCGGTGAACATTTCAGCTAGGATAATGTGGCAGCAAGCTGGTGCTCCGCCTCATAACGTAGTAATTAAAGTTAAAAACTATTTTAATTTGGAATATCCAAATGGCTGAATTGGAAAGGGAGGAACAATTGCTTGTCCCCCAAATAGTTTGGACTTGACTGTAATGGACTTTTTCTTTTGGAGGCACATTAAAAATAGAAAAGTTACAGATGATCAAAATATGTCTTTATTGCATGTTTTGACGCCATTTTCTCGCAAACAGTTGAAAATAGGTATAGGGTATGCTTTATAAAATATACTTGAAACTTCATGTATAATCAAAATATCCGAAACTATATAGGGCTTTCCATTTAAAAAAATATAAGTTAGGTTAATATCTTGAAAAAACGTTAGTGTTTTGTTTTATTTTTAAGAAAAAAACTTTCTAGATAACTATACAAAATGATTTTTGTTTCATTTTGATATCTTTAAAGACAAAAAAGTAACAGCATGTCAAAATGTGGCGCATTTAGAAGTGGATAAAAGCCTCTCTCCACCGCAGGTAATGAAATCAAGCAATACATTACAAGATACTAGCTGGCCCGGCAGACCTTGTTAGCTAAGTAAGTAAGCCTTTTCGGTTAGATGACGCGATGAGTTTTTAGTGGAATTATAAGAATGTGTCTGGCGCATTCACCACATCGTCCAGAAATGTTATTGAAGAAAAACATTTTGGTTTTATAGAAAAAATACGCAATAAAACAATACAAAAAATAGTGTTGAAAGGTCTCGGTATCCAGACTATCCTTTTAAAAAAATCATTTAAATTGGTGCAGTATAGCTCTCTCACGAACTTGCTGAAAAATCTGGCTTAGTGTTTTAAATATATAGATAACCACGCCAGTGGGTACCTATAATAAGGAAAATGTCCCGCTATTTTCTTTAATGTCCCGCTTTTTTTAAAGCAAATATTAAAACTTTGTAAACAAATCTCTTATTTTCTTAGTGTCATTGAGAGAGTTGCCAGGTTTTGATTTTTAAAAATCGTGCCAGATAAAATTAATTTGTCTAGTGTTTATAAACATCTATTGAAGTATTTATACTCGCAAAGTGTTTCAAGAAAAAAAAAACATTAAAATATAAAATTCAAATTGACGTCTTCATGTAAACCAATAGCTATATATAAGATTGTAACTAGTTTAATTGAAACCCCCTTTCTACATTTTCAAGTTTTTAGAATTCTGTTAATAATAGAACATATTATATCCTCAAATTAAGTTATTTAACTCGAAAAGTAAAAGTTTTTAGCTAAGTACTTTAGTGGTCCGTCTGTCTTAATAGATCAATTTTCTGATATCAACTTTCGCTTTAACTCGAATTTCCGATTTTCGCACTTCCAGTTAATCCAGAAGTTGATTTTAGATAGTAGAGCTTCTAAAACTTAGATGAGAAACTGCAAAAAAAAACGCCCTGTAACTAATCACCTAGTTAATTTTGCATAGCTTTCATAGGCGTTGTAAGTTCAAAGGAACAAGCTACTCCAAGGTAAGAAAGGTAAATCTTTCAAAAGTTGTTGAAGTTTAAAATTGATTCGTAATGTTCAATATTATTAATTTTTTTGCATGGTGTGTAAATTATTTTTCCATAAAGCCAAATACCACGTACCATATAATCAAACGTTATTGTATGCAATAAAAAGACGGTTAACATTAACAGCTTTTAACTAGCATAATTTTTTTCTAAAAAATAATGTAATTATATTTTATAGTCGATGCCCAGAAAAAAAGTTCGTGCACTTTAAAACTGCAAATATTATTGCAAGTATAGCCACCTATTAGCTACAATAAAACAATATCCCGTATAACAAAATTCGCGACTATATGTCCAAACCTTGGAAAAATATTAAAGAAACCCATATATAAAATTATTACCCTGTAGCTTGCTTAATATGTGAAGTTTCGAATTATGACAAATTAACTAGATCGTAATATTTTGATATCATCAGTATCCTCTTGCTCCATGTTCCATTACTTATGGACCACCCCGTAGGGGGTCTCCACAGCAGCGGCCAGAAAGAACTCCCAATATATAATTAAAAGACAAGGCAATGAATTTTTTTCCTAGATTATTGCCATTATATAAAAAATACTGGCATTTGACTAGATTTGAATCACATGCTAAATCCCTGCGATTATACGAAATGAATTACGTAACAAACAAAAACGCAATACACTCAACAACACATGAGTTATTTGTCCATTAAAAGTAAATGTAAACTCTCCTTCAACCTAATGGGTTTGTGCCATATCAGGAAAATTACTCGAATACTTGAATACATGCAAAATATTTACGTTCATAACTGAAGTAACCAAGGCAATTTAAATATATTAATTTGTAATTCCAACCTTAATAAACTCATTTCTTTGATAATGCACGCACGTGTGTAACGTACATTAAGGCAAGATTATCTTCTGTGTGGGGTCTTTTGGTCCTCTAGACAACCAAAGTAGTTTTAACCGTAAAAAAAGTCGATTAAGATAATTGTGTAGTACAAGGCTTGTTGAGCTATAAATTCAACATGATTTATTGTCCTTATATGCATTATTTTTGTCTTGTGTGGCTGCCGATAAATGTGTGCTTTAAGGCAGCTTTAGCACTGCCTTTGTGAGATAAATTTGTAGCTTTTAAACAAAATTCAAGGTACAATAATATTTTCCACAATTTTACTTTACAAAGCAATATGCGTGCCAAGAATTAATAAAAAAAAATTTTACCTGTTAATTAAATTTAACAGGTTGAATGTCACAAAGTCTGTCTACCGCTCAAACTAAGCCAGCGTCAGATTCACTAATGCATTTTAAGAATTTTGAGTTTGCCAGTTATTTTTTGCTAACTTCAATGTTACATTTTGTGATTATAACATTTTCAAAATGCATTTGTTCTGTTATTGCATATATTATCTTAAACCTATAACTTCCAACCTAGATTAAGTCAAAATGTATACCTGTATGTAGTGAATACGGCTGTATGTAAGTTCCAAAGGTTAAAAAAGCAACACTTAAACAGCCACGACATAGTTTTCATCTATTTGAAAACTTAACTTCAATGTTACATTTTGTGATTATAACATTTTCAAAATGCATTTGTTCTGTTATTGCATATATTATCTTAAACCTATAACTTCCAACCTAGATTAAGTCAAAATGTATACCTCTATGTAGTGAATACGGCTGTATGTAAGTTCCAGAGGTTAAAAAACACTTAAACAGCCACGACATAGTTTTCATCTATTTGAAAACTTTTTGAAACATATTTTTTCCCATTAATATTCAAAATTAAAGTACTAAATATTTGTGCTTTTTTAAATTAAACTCACACAAGCTTGACCAGCACTTAGATAGGTTCGTTGCATCGCGTCGGCGTCGGTATGCCGCACTACAGGCCAAAGTGACGTTTTGCGTCTCATAAATCTATATTTTTTTTTAGTTTAAGAATAATTTTATGCAATATTGCACAAATCATCTTGAATATGTCAGCTGTCAAACAAATAACGTTTTTAAGTGTAAATATATTTTATTAACATCTAAAACTAAAAATTGTAATGAAAAAAATAGGGCTTACTGAGTCTTATTTAAAATAAAACTAATTTTTTTAAAGCATCTTAAAAATGTTGTTTTTTTTAACTTATCGTCAAACTAATAAACAATAATAAACAGGCATTTCTTAAAGTATTAAAGCATATTATGTCTTCAAAAAGTACGAATTATAAAGGAAAACATCTTTATTTAGTACATGATAGGTAGAATTTCTATGTTTGTTAAAACACATTTTTGTTCATGTACGCATGAGAACAGTATTTATTCATGGTGAGTTATGTGACATATTTTAAAAAAATACCGTTTATAGAAAACCGTATTTCCGTACTTCTTAGGAAAATAGCTATTCTATCATTGTTTTCAAAAAATGTTATTACACAATTGTCAATATTATAGTCTTTCCAAAATGCAATTAGTATAGAAGTCTCTTGTTCATTTTCCGATTATCATTATCATTTGCCCGCTTATTACATCTTTTAGTCCGGTTGCATGAATATAGTTTCATCTAAACCTTTTGCACTTAAGAGAATTCGACTATTAATCAAATGTTTAATAAGATCGAGTCCATTTAGCTCCAGAATCGCGTCCCTGGCGGCTGAGAAGCGGGAAGTTAATCTGCTACTCGGCCATTTTTTATCGAGAGTTCTCCTAGGTTCTGGATTTTTATATCACAATTATTGCTTGCTCAAAGTAATACAATTAATTTAAAATTAATCTAATAAGTAGTTTTCTCAAGTTGATTTTTTAGGCCGAATAAGTAACAAAATGTTACTAATTCGTTTTTATGTAATACTTGATTTGTGTGCAAAATTTGAGGTAATTTGGATAATTAGTTTTACCTTAACATTTCACTGGGCTGCCATTTTATCTCTTCATATTGGATATTTACTGAAATAATATCAGATTTAATTTTTGACCAAGTCAGCCAGGTAAGTACTTTTTCTAGTTATACCGCAAACTGACAGAGAGACAGACAGACCGACGGAATTGAGAAAACATGTTTTTTTGGCCCCTAGACACTCTAAAACTTGAATCTATGTAAAACCTTGGGGGGAATTTTATTTATGATTACAAACATTTGATTTGGCCGCCATCTTGAATTCATTCCAGTGAATTTTTACCAAAATGTAATCATTTCAACCCCTTATGACCCTTGATTTTTGACAAAAATTTGAAGTCAATGGGATAAGTAGTTTTTGAGCAGCACACAGTCAGACCGACAGACCGACGGAATTGAGAATACAATACTTTCCTTTTACGAGAGAAGTAAAAAGAAACAACTTTTTTCATTACTATTTTTCAAAATTTTGAGAAAAAGTACACTTTTCTGCCAATTTTTGAGAAAAATGTCAAATTTAACACATAGCACGAGCAAAAACTTGTTTCCAACTCAAATTTTACTTAAGTCAATTATTTAAAAAAGATCATATTAAACGGACTTTACTGGTCATACTGTATATACTTGCAGCCAGAGAAAGTTCGGCAAAATAGGGGTTTGATTTATTTTTGTATATTTACTAACAAATTAACATTTTATATTGCCGCTCCTCGCATACTGGGTTCAGTTAGGAACGTGGGGACCTTAATGTAATAAAAGATTTATTTCAAAAACACCTACCTATATATTCGCATTTATTTTGACAGAGTACCGATTATAACTATAAGTTACTAGCCATAGATACTTTTAATTTAGCTGAACTGAATGAATGAATAAATTCTCTCTCCTCCCTTGATTCCCTGTCCAAATATTTTTAAATCATATTTATTGCAAAGCTAAGCTGGTCAATGATTCTTATGTTTATTGATATAGCATTTAAGCAGTTTGTATTAAAACAAAGGATATTGATTATTATAAACGATTATTAATTATTTCGGCGAAATGAGGTTTCGCAGGAAACTAACTTTTAAACAACGGATGTGTAATTAGGCCATTGCTAAATAATTTGGAATTACATATTTTTATAAATATTACGATGATTGTTTTCTAGGATTAATTTTAATTAAGATAAGATTTTATTTGACATTTTAAAATGAATGGTCTGCATCTATAAAAGCAACCTATAAAAAGCCTAAACCTATAAAAAGCAAACCTGCCTGACTAAGAAAAAATTCAGCGGCATTATATACTTTATCCGATGAACCTTAAAACCTTTCACGAACGACCTTAAAACCCTTGGAAATCTTTAACCACTCCTGATATAGTAAATATCATCGTCCACAAAGCAACAAACTTACTAAAATAATTTTCTTTTTTTTTTCAGAAAATCAGACACTACAAAGACAGATTCAAAAGGCAGCAAGGTGCACATCTTTATCTTCCTGAGAGTTACGTCACAGAAGGAGGCGATGGTCCCGATCAGGGTCCTTGGATGGACTGGTCAGAACCCAGTCCATGTTCGAGAACATGTGGGGGGGGAGTCAGTACACAATATCGGCAGTGTCAAGAGGGTTACACTTGTCAAGGACCCGACAGAAGGCATTTTTCTTGTAATACACAGGTAAGATCTATGTCATTATATGTTTTTGTCAGTATGTGGTCATTTTTACTTTACAAGTAAGCAATGCTTGAGGAGCGTGAAACAAACGTACAGTACATACAACTTACTTGAAATAAAGCGTTCAAGTGTCTATAAGAGATGAGAAGGCCATATAAAGTTTTAGGCTGTAGTTTTATAAAGGATTTCGACCAGAAACAGTCTTCCATACGGTCTTGCTGTAAGAGCAATATTAATATTAATTGCGGTCGATACTTAGTATAATATTGAAGTAAATCAGACAGGGAGGGTGTCAAGTGATTTCAAACTAAAATATTTTTGTCATGCTTTATCCAGGCTTATGTATTAAATATATTTACATTGGCGTTTTAATTAAGAGGAGTAATCAATGTGACTTACGTCATTTCACCTTTTGTATATAACTTTAACTACAACGCCTTAGGTGAGTAACCTAGTACCAATTTACCTAATGCCTCTGGCTCGCACGTATCCACCCATGAAACAAAATATCCATTAGTTACAAATTATTCGTTAGTTGACCGCATCTGATATCCTCCTATTTGGCTATAACTAAATAACAGAAAATGCAGTTTTCAGCGAACTAACAAAATGTTTGCAAATTAATACCTTTGTTTTTTATTAGTCGGCGTTGTTTCATAGCAACGAAAAGATGCGTTGTTTCGTAGCAACGAAAAGATATAGCTTTCACTGTTACCTTTATGAAAACCTTGTCCAACTTTTAATTTAAAATATTACTAAAAAAATACAAACAGAAATCCTATATATTCAATCAAAATCAATTACTGCTGGTGAAGACGGTTTTCGGTCATTTTTGATAGGAGTCCACCTTAAAGAAGAATTATTTTGCTATGGGCTTAAAAATTTAGAACAAATGGCTTAGTCGAGAAAAAACGTAGCACAATCCAAATCTTTTAGATGACCTACTGGAAATTGTAGAAATTTTGGCTAATCATAACAGTCGAATTTGGATTAAAAATGTCAAAAAGCAAAAGTTCACACTGAAAGCCTTAAAATTGATGACGTATAAAATACCAGCCTTTCAGAAGATTCCAGAGAACAATTTTAGGCTTGTCAGGCTGTCTCTGATTTTTTTCTTTAGAATTATGTGAAGGAGCGGTGTTATAATTCGATCCCACATACATATGCTGCGGAACGCATTTGATCATCTGATTGTAATTTCTAATGAATGCATAAATGTTAATAGCAGACAACAAATGATTTTTTAATTTGTGGTTTTGAGTTTGGTTAGTTTATGTTATTTAATTTAATTAATTTAGAATTAATAATAAATTAAATTAACTTATAATAAATTTAAACAATGTATACATTTTTGAAAAGTAGTAGGGTCAGATAGTGATAGAATATACAGGGTGTTCCATTTAAAATAATCGGATAATATTCATTAGTATAAATAATTATTTCAAAAAAAGACCTCAATGAATTTGAAGATTTGGCAACAGTTTCTTGGTTTTTGAGTTATTCAGCAATATAATATCATACCTTCGGATGGGACTCCCAGTATTATAAAATCCAAAAATAGGAGGATCGATATTTCGTTGCCCAAGACAATAGATCGCATGACAAAGGTTAAGTGTTATGAAACGGGAGTAATTGAACAAGCTGTATTGATAGAAAATGCTCAAATATCACATTGGAATTTATTATTATCACATTATAACATTTATACTATACGGCTAAAAATGTGCATAATACTTGCTTGCATATAAAATTGGAAGCCCACATAGGGCAGAATTTTCCTAACAGTATTTCATTTCAACAACTTTTGGGTGGAATGCGCCTTCTCCATATATCTCTATATATGCATATAGCACTAAAGCGTAAATCTAGGAAGTGAAATATTAACTATTTCCTTAAGAAAACTTATTGGGCAAAAGAATTGCCTATACCAAAAAAACAAAAGGACCGATAAACTTGTTGACTATTTGGCCTATTCTGACATAAGATGTGAGGTTAAACTTCGAATTAATGTTTTATCTTACATGTGTCTCACAGACTGACATATCTAAGGCTTTTGACAGAGTTTGCCATCAGCTTCTATTATGCAAATTACAGAAAGTTTTTGTGGAAAATATCTTGAGTGGAATAAATCGTATTTATTTAATCGTCGCCAGCAAGTCAACATATGTGGTTGAGTTTCCAGGGAGGTTCTTGTGACATCAGGTGACACGCAGGATTCGCATGTTGGTCCAGTTCTGTTTCTGCCTACGAAACACGTAACTGATACCAAAGCAAGTAGGTGTCTCTATAACTCATTGGTTCGTAGCGTTCTAGAATATTGTTGCACAATATAGAGTCCATCATTCCAGTGTCACATCGACAGAATTGAAAGGATACAAAATAGATTTTCAAAATACCTTACATACATTTAATTTCCCATGTCAAGGTCTGTCATCTAGTACTAGAGCTCGTCTTTGCGGCATTTAAACCCTTAAATTTAGAAGAAAGAAGACACTCTTTTTGCACAAATTGGTCAATGGGGGATTCACTGTGAAGTGCTGCTAGGCTCAGTCCCGTTTTTAGTTCCTATTAGGAGAAGAAGACAATCTCAGCGGTTTGTTGAAAGGTACCACCGAACAAATTATGGGTTTAGTGCATTTGTTGACCGACTAGTTTCCAATTACACTGACGTCACTTCTCAGAATATGACATTTTCAGACTAAGTACTTTGCAGCTAAAAAGGCAGTTAACTGGATTGGTTTTGTGATGTTTTAGCCCGTATTGATGTTCATTTTTGTTTATGTAGTTGTGTAGTTTTATTATTATTCATGTATTATTTTACTTCAGAAATTGAAAATCTTTCTCCTTTTTGGTAAGTTTTGTTTGCTGATCTGACATATTTTTCGTAGAGTTATTGACTTCATTATTGATTTATTTGATGTTATTTGCGAATTCGTACTATTTGGAATGTTTAGCATTCTGTAGTGTACGTCTGAAGGGCCATTTGTCCGATGCGTGCATTACTACGTCCTTACATACAAAAGAAAAAAAGTTAAAACAGCATAACTTTAGGTTAAGACATCACGTTGGAACATCTGTGTGTATAAAACACAGATGCGTCTCCAGAATTGCTTGATTTAGTGAGTGGAAATAATGTAGTTATAACAAAAAATGGAGTGCAAAACAGTTTAGATCTGATCAGCTTACAGGTATTGATTATATTCTTGAATTTGTTAATTTACATACCTTCTATAAAATTAAGTTTCTCCATTTTATTTTCCCGCCAAGATTTTTATTAAGCAAATGTATGTGATTCGTTTAGTAAATGGGTTGCATTAGTACAATTTTTTGTTTTATGTTCTTTGGTTATTAACAACTTGACATTCTGAAACATGAACCGTTCTTCACTCAAATGAGCGTAAACATATGGTTTACCCTCGGATTGTCAGATTTGTTTAGCTATTATCTTTCCGACAAACAAAAATCTTTTTGGCTTTTTCGCAACTGAATAAAAATATTTAACTTTAAATTAATTGAAGCAAATATTTAATATAATTACATACCTCAACATGTAGACTAGTCTGTCTACGGAATGTTAATGGAAACTTAAGGTAAATGATATAATTTCTTATGCTTGCTTAAATAATATTGTTTATATTATGTATCGAAATATTCCGTAGACAGACTAGTCTACATGTTGAGGTATGTAATTATATTAAATATTTGCTTCAATTAATTTAAAGTTAAATATTTTTATTCAGTTGCGAAAAAGCCAAAAAGATTTTTGTTTGTCAGTCTATACGCAACAATTAATCTGAACACATTTAAAAATAACATTATAGATGGCTGCAAACTATCATTTTTTTCATATCTAGGTTACATGTCAAACAAACTGACATATTTTAAAATTTTGAAATTAATTCTTTTCTATTATTTAATGTTTTTCTCTTACGATCGGCGCACTGATGAGTCCCGATAGGATGAAAGTATTTGTACAATTACTATGTGTCTATAAAAACTTAAGGTAAATGATATAATTTCTTATGCTTGCTTAAATAATATTGTTTATATTATGTATCGAAACATTCCGTAGACAAACTAGTTTACATGTTGAGGTATGTAATTATATTAAATATTTGCTTCAATTAATTTAAAGTTAAATATTTTTATTCAGTTGCGAAAAAGCCAAAAAGATTTTTGTTTGTCAATCTATACGCAACAAATAATCTGAACACATTTAAAAATATCTTTCCGACGTTATCTTAAGTTTATGTTTTTAGAAATAAAAGATGTGGACCAAATTAACTAGTCAAAATATCAGAAATGTTTATACAACTTTTATGTATTTTATTATTTTTATATACAAACTCAAACCAAAAAAAATCAAGATATTCTAAAAATACCAGGTTTTATTTGCAAAAATACATTTATAGTAAGTCTTTTGTAGATAACTTTTTGACAAATTCTAGCTTTCGTTTATACTCCTCTTCCTGATCGCTTTCTCTCATAAGAAACCAATCAACTTTTCATCATTTTTCTAATTTGTGGTCCAACAAATATTCTTTCCTTAACCATAGAATCACTTAAATTCGAAAACGCATCTCCTTCTTTATCTAATCCTTTTACGAAATTTTTCACCAAACCCAGTTTAATGTGTGATGGAGGCAACAGAACTTATTAAGATCAACAGGTGGTATATTCTTTACGTTAGCTTGGCCTAGGATAAACTGATCTTTCTGAAGCCGTTCTTTTACTTGGTAATGGTTTTGTGTTGCTCTACTAATCCAAGGACACAGAAAACAGCATTACTTGGTAAATCCACCCTGAGCCCCTAGTAATAGTCCTATAACTTTTAGGTCACCACATATCTGCCATCTATACCTATCATAGCTTATAGCTATGATCATAGCATTTAAAATAAGTCACATACTTTCATGTTTCCTCCATTTCAACTGCATGAGCAAGAGGAATAGAAGTTTTTTTTGTTGCCATTATGGAGTAAAACTGCTTTTAACTTATTTTAAAAGAATCAATAAATAGGCGCCATTTGCCTGAGTTATGTGCAAAGCCTAATTTTTCCATAACACTATTTGGATGAACACAAACACACTTCTTAATCTGCATAGTGAAAAACGAGGATAGCTCCTGGTTACGGTTTCTAAATATTGTAATTTTGGCTAATAAATTCCATTCTTGCAATCTTAAACATAATGTTTAGCGTGCTCTTTGGACAAGTGAAGGTCCCAGAACCATTTAATTCAGCTTGTTCGATTAAAATTTGCCGGGGGGCACTGGAACCCAAAAAAATCAAACTCAAAAACCTTACCTTAGTTTTACCATCATTTCCGCATTTAGCGACCAAAAATTAACAAAAAATTGCCTTTTACACCACAGTTGTAAAAGGGCTGTAAACTAGTATAATTTATAAATATTAACATATTTTAAATATTAAATGGTTGAATCTGACAACCCCGATTTTGTCAAAAACCTAGAATTAGTACGTCTATTTCAGGTTAATGTATCGTCGTAAAGCGAACTAAAAAAAGAATTCATGGATATTTTACTACTAGATCTATTGTAAACAGACGAATTCGCGATTCCGTTTATTTTAACTACATAAAGGCAGCGGACAGATGAATATATGTAATAAACTTACTTATCCGTATTCAGGGTGAAACTACTATCAGTTTAATTTCATTTTTGCAATAAATAAAATTTTAAATCACAAATTTTAAAATATATCGCTTAAATAAATTATAATATTCGACTAAAGCTATAAGATATTTAAAATTTTGATCGTAAATGATATAATGTATTAGTATTGCAGATCCTATCTAGTTACAAACTTGTTCATTTAGCATTTTAGAGGATTAGTGATTCCATCTAAAGACAAAACATTTTAGCAAAGAGAAACATTATCTTTTTTTATTTTAAGTCAAGTTTCATTACAGTTTATAAAATAAATTCATGTTTTCTTTAATCTTTTCCAAACCTTTTCACAATATTTTTGTCATTTATATTCACACAATAGTGAATACATATCAATTCAACGATTTTGCATAATATGCTACTAAATGAATTTTTTTAGCCTAATTAGCGTGGACAAATATTCATAATCATAATTAAAAGAATATGGAACGCATTTGCCATATCGTCCAGAAATATTATTGAAGAAAAACATATTGATTTTATAGAAAAAATACGCAATAAAACTATACAAAAAATAGTGTTTGATGGTCTCGGTAACCAGACGATCATTTAAAAAATTGGATTTCATTGTATATGTGATTCTTTTGGAAACTATCTGACCAAAATGTCTACCAATAAAATAAGGGAAGTTGAAGTTTGACATTCAATACATTTTTAGTGATACTTCAACTAATTTTAATATGATAGAATATTATGGGTTTGATCAGATTTTAAATAATTTTTGAATGTCCAGCAGTAAACGTTCCGGAAAGTGTGTAATGTGGATTCGGGAAAATGTATCCACTATGTGTGGAGTGAATTACAAGTGTTAATGAATGCCCCAATAACACAGAAATATTCCAGAAATACCAAAAAAAAACATTTAAGATATTTAGTATATTCTAAAATGTTAGGTGTAACATTCCAGTAAAAGACTGTGTCAGCAGTTTGAAAGTTCTGTGCACATGCTAGTTAATCATTTTGCGAATGTTCTATAGATATTTATAGAATATTCTTTCAAAGATTTAGAAAATTGTACTTTTAATTAAAAATGAGCATATATAAATATTTCATATTACATCAAAATGAATTACAATCTCTGAAAAAGCTTTTAATCTACAAGTCAAGAAATACTTAATTATGCCTTGAACTTTAGTAAATGATGCGCGGTTAAGATGCTTAATATCTGCATAAACATTATTCACATAAGGGAGCATAAAAGATATTGAATTTTAATATATGTCACACAATTCATTTCTTTGACTCTATGTTATTTTAGCCCAATAAAAAAAATTGTCAAGAATCTGAAAGGATAAAATTACTAACGGATTAAACATGTTAATACTTGCTGAGAATATATAATCTTACGGTTCAATCGCTTTGTAAACGACATAACTTAGGTTGACCCGAAAGAAAATACCAAAGCAGCTTTTCATAGTTTCCATCCATGGAAAGGACTCATTCCAACCACTACTCTACCACTACTAATTAACTAAATTTGGATTTTTTGCGATCGGATTTTCTTATTTCTCCTATTTCACGTCGAAAAATAAATTGCAATTAGTTTTTTTATATAAAATTAAATATAAAGGAAAAAAACTGTGTAGTAAGGTACTGTGTAATGTATTTTTTATACTTTTATTTCAAATATTTATTTTTATTGTCATAGAATTCTTCATAACCTTATTCAGTTATTTTTTAATACACATATCCCTGTTATACCTTACTTTGGGGAAAAAGCGCTAAAAAGCTAAATTTGTTTTTTTATTCGAAAATACTGAAATCGTTCGAAAATTGGTTTAGTTTATTTCTGTATCATACCTGATGTTTGTACTAAACTTAAAGTAAAGCTTAGCTATCTTACTATAGTTTTAAACACACAGACAGTTTGACAATAATAGTAAAATACATTTTTCGACATTTAGGGTCGCTGAAACGTGTTTAAACCCATTCTACCATTTTTTTACCTAATACTCAATTACATTAAACATATCTAATACATTTTTAGTTCGCAAAGTGTCTTAAAAAAGCCAAAACCTAACTAAAGAGCTTCATTGCATTCGAAAACCTCAATATATAATTCGTTACATTTTTGATATTTTTTTTGTTTTGAATTTTTTCTTTTCGACTTCTTTATACTTTCTCTAATAAAATTATTATGATTTTATTATCACTAAATCCTAAGCCTTCTCTTCTTCTTCAAAACATTAAAGGTGGGTTCATGTAACAAATTTAAATTAATTTAATTAAATTAATTTTATCTTTATCTTTAATAATAAGAACGTTCCCTGCTATTCGTTGATTTAAGTCATGTGAATTCAATACACCCAAAAAAATTATTGCTAATACTAAACTTTGCCACATAAACCAAACTTCACTGACTTACTATGGTTTTTAAATCAAAAGGCATTTTGAAATTTGTTCGCCCTATATATTCAAGCAGATATTGACCCTGGAAAAGATATTTATAACCCAACTGATATTATGTTAGTATACATTTTAATGGTTGTATTAATTCCAACTTAAACAACCCGCGTTTTATCGATTAACTATCAAACAACTGCAAACTGCGTTAAAAAAATAAGCGATCAAATTGCCTAAATTTCATTTTCTATTTTTGCGGACTTACATGTTGCTTTTAATAGACGTTTTTAAAACACATTCTTTTTATATCTAAGGATAATAAAGTGACTTTGTATAAGAAATTAAACACTGGATATTTAGTTTCCCAGTAAATTAACCTTTACATTTCTGTTATTGTGTTTATCTTCAAAGAATAACTTTTATAAACATAATTTACATTTTAAGCTATTGAGGGAATCCAAGAATAGTGATTCGTTAAACTTTTCTAAACAAAACTGAGAATATTTTGAAATATCGTTTTTAATAGATACTAAAAGTTTAAGTCTATCCAAAAATGGCATTATAGGATCATTCTAATGGAAAATCAAACGAAAATAAACATGTCATTATCGAATTAAAATAAGAAGTGAAGTTTAAAGCTGTTTGCATATTCCTTTTTTGGAATTTATGCCATTTACTGCGAATGGTTTATTTGTTTGAACAAGCCTATTATTCGTGAAAATTCCATATATATATATATATATATATATATATATATATATATATATATATATATATATATATATATATATATATATATATATATATATATATATATATATATATATATATATATATTGTAATTTTAAATTTGATCTAGTCCAGTTGTTACTATTTATAATAAAACTGCGAAGAATTGTTTAGTTTTTTTTATTGTCTAATAGTCCGGAGGATCATATGTATATATATATATATATAAATATATATATATATATATATATATATATATATATATATATATATATATATATATATACTACTCTTGTATATATATATATATATATATATATATATATATATATATACCCGATTGAATTTCTTGCTTTATTTTAAACATATTATATATATTTTTTTTATATATTGCCTCTTTAAAATAATTTATAAAAATTTGTTTTAGAAACAAACGTTGTTCTCCTTCTGATAACCTCATTTCTTATTTTATCTCGCAAATAGTTGACAGTACGTCATCCAATAGTCCTGAACGTTATATCAACATGAAATTCATATGCAATTAAATCTCGTTGACTAGGAATTACAGATGATCATTAAAATGCGAAACATATTTAAACGGCAGAGACACCAATGCTTGGCACCTGGTGTCAACTATTAGACCTACATAATTATTTTGGACCAAAAGTTGACACACAAAAAAAAAACATTCAAAATGCAATGTGTTTGTAATATGTAAGGTTAAGTACCTCGTAAATACGTTTTTAAACCGATGAGTTCAACTATGATTTGTCTAGAACAAAAAGTGCACTAATTATGGAAAAAATTAACAACAGACTTTCTTAACACTTTCGCTTAGGAATTGCTAGAAAATAGGTTACACGACCAGGCCGTTACAAGCATGTATTTAACCGTGACTGTCAACAATTGGGGGTTTTAGCTTAATTCCAAAATTCAATGGTTTTTGAGTAAAGGATAATTTTTTAAATACCTGTAAAAATTCTAAATATTAAATACTTAATAGAAACTAATTGCAGCTAAAGAAAGTAGATTTTGAAAAATTCATATCAAGTGTATAAAGTGGTGTCCATTTACTTCTTGGAAGTGAGCTAAATATTGTGGAAAGACATTCAAAACATTAAGAAAGCTGTTAGTTTGTCCTATACCTCTACATTCGTTTTCGAATCATCGTCTCAGAACCTCCAGGTTTAACGGCTTAGTTTTGAGAGTTTTTCGCTTGTCTTGGTCTCCATTCTATGACTCTTTTTGTCAACCTGTCACCTCTTTGTCTGGCTATGTGTTCTCTTCAATGATGTCTAAAACCTTTGTTCTACTTCTGATCTCCATAGCCAATCATCATTAATATTTCTATGCGTTCTCTTTGACTTAATCGTACCATTTCACAGTATAAAAGAAATACTTTTAATGGAAAAAATGTTTACTTTTGACTGTGAATCCACGTCAAAATAACGTAAAATATGTAACAGGTAACAATGTTGTTAATTTTGATGATTTCAGTAGATTTTAGTATGTTTAATTGTTAATATAAACTGCGTCCAGATATGAGCGCTACCTAGTGCTGGTTGCAACTTTTAGATAAAAATTATTTAAGAAAGCAAAGCGTAGCATGGGGAATTGTTGTAACTGGAACTTTTTATTTCTTCATATTACTGTTTTGCAATTAAACAAATATTAAATTACTTTTTATTAATTTTTCATTACATATCCTTAGGATTTTGTTTAGACAGCACCTATTTTTTACTCTTTCTTAAATATTTTTTTTATCTAAAAGTTGAAAAATTTAGCCTAGGTACCCCTCATATCCGATTTTTTTTTATTTTATTATTAAAAAATAATAGTACATATGATTTAAAGTTAATCCTTTTTTTAATAAAATTGATTTTTATACAACTTAATTTAGACATATGTAGATTATGATACATTAAATTAGATAAAAATTTTCCGTAGAATCCCAGAATAAAATAAAAAAAGGGACATTCCATTCAAAAAAATTAAGTTAACTGTGATAACATGAAATTTTAATAAAAAAGAACGGCTATTAAAATTAAAAATCGACGGGTCCGATGTTTTTATAAAAACATACTACACTAAAAAATACCTGATTTTTAAGCGAATTTATTCCAACCTTTTCGTCCTCACTGTATATATCGACTCGAAACTCAACATCAGACTCCGTTATTTTTCTCTCTCTCTCTTTTTTATAAAATATTTAACTATGAAAATAACAGTACTTTACTCTCTGGTTAATTTTAGATTTTTAAAATTTTGGTCGACCTGATGAGACAAGCAAAACTTTTTATGAAGAATTTTTTTTTAAATGATATATAATAAAGGTATAGTTACGTCCATCCAGGTATACACAAAATGTAGTATAGACTTTTTGACCGAAATATATATATATATATATATATTCTGAATTGAGGCAGATTATAGCATTCTTGGGTTAAAAAAACTAAACAAAAATCTATATGCCTCGGCTCCAATGCATAAAATAGCATCGAAAACTGGAATTTCGACCACTACGTTACCTGTGCTTGTTTTTCTCAAGAAGTTATCGCACTTGTTGCGTAACAGTGAATAGAACTTTTAATTTTATATATATTATTTATAATTAATATGCATAAAAAATATTTCTTCTTTTCATATTGTAGTCTTGAAGAAGGCAGCAAAGATTACCGAAAGCTGGGCGTAGCTAAAAATATATATATATATATATATATATATATATATATATATATATATATGTTTATATAGATATATATATATATATATATATATATATATATGTTTATATAGATATATATATATGTTTATATAGATATATATATATATATATATATATAGAGGTTCCTAAAAATAATACATATTCTAAATTTGAACTATATGTCTCAAAAGGAATTGGAAAAAAAACGCAAAAAAACGAGTAAAAAATTTAAACTTTGACACCTTGTATAACGAAAATTCTGCATTTTGATCATGTATATATATATTGGCATTTTTTTCCTATTTTGTCGAGTACTAGCACCCCGTGAAATATGTCCACGACATTAATTAACACCCTGTATATATATATATATATATATATATATATATATATATATATAAACTACTTTATAAAAACATTATCAAATACCTACTACGAAGTGAATACAACTAGTGAAATTTAGAATTTAATTTTAGAATAATCTTTAATAACTATCCGAGGTAATTGAAGAGCTGTTAAATTGAAAAAACATTACACAATGCAATTCTAAAAGAAATGTATTATTTTAATATGATTTTCTCAATTTTAGGCAGCCTTTCGAATAATATGCAGTCCTACATTACTAAATTTAAAAGAAGTCTTTTTGAAAATTTGTTTGAACTATCTAAACCATTAAGTCTCCTTTGTACTTTGTAGAAGCAAATGGTCCCTTTCACATTATATGCTAAAGACGGCTAGCAACCTGTTTGATTTGTACAACATTAAATTTATAAAATTTAAAATATGTAAAATAGATCTATTAAATTGCGCATAAGCATTGAACTGCCCTAAAAGTGTTGAAATGCATAATAATGTAACAAAAGAAACGCTTTTTTTAAATATTATGTAACTTTAGAAATTCACTTTAAAATAATTGTTATGATCATAAAACTATAACAAATTATAACGTCTTAAAAAAAAGAAAATTTTTATGTTCTTTTATGATGAAATCAGTGAATTAAATCTTAGAGGCCGTGGAAGTTGAGAGTCGTTAACATAAAGTAACGAATAATAAAAATGTTGTATTACACAAAATCAGATTTAACATCATTATAAAAATATATTATTGTTACTATTTTTGCTATTAGCACTATTTTCTTTTTAACGTATTTTGAATCAATCCGAAAGGTTCTAGCAATTTAGAAGTTACGGTATAATTGTCTGTGTTGCCAAAAGTCCAACTTGCAGAAAAAATACTTAATTTTTATAAAATGATTTAGACAAAAAAACCAAGTACACATTTTTATTATAATGAACTAAGATATACAGATATTTAAATATTTTATTATTATTTTAAGTATGACAGTATAAAATTCACATAATATTTCTCCCGATCATAGTAAGGAACTCGGCTGTGGATATTGGATATGCTATACAGATGCTATGCTATTAGATGGTTCCATAAACAGGAACGATCTTTCTAAGTAGGCAGAATGATTCGTAAATCGTAATTTAGATCTAATTCGTTTCAGGTAGAGGGGATGGCCAAGGTTTGGAGCCCTGGCTAAACTGTAAATCTCGTCTAGCTACACTTGATGGGTTATTATGTTTCCTCTTTCTACACGCTCTTCCTTCTCCCTATAGTCGTCTGACCAAAAAGTGTAAGGAAGACAAGATAAAACAAATTTGAAACAGAGACTGGGTCGAATGCTATCAAGAAAGGGGCTATTAAAAGTCATCGAACAGATCAAAATTAAAGTTGTATTGGATATATCACTCTATTTTGTTATACCTATTCTACCTTCAAAATTTTATTCCATTATTTAACTTGAGGAATCATCAGAATTACTAAACAAATTTTCATCAGACTCTTTTAAATCTCATTTACCAATGGAAATAATAACAAGAGGAAAAACATTGTACTTTAGCAACTTATTGGGCTTTGTCGACATACATGCAGGGTTTTGACGAAACTGTAAAATATAACTTAATAAATTTTTAAAAATTTTACATACATTCAGGGGCGTAACAACTTTTTATTTACCTTTTATAATTTCGAGGATCTGACGTTGAGTTTTTTTTAAATGGCTCACTCACCCTGTATGTTTTTCAACATTTCGACTAGAGGCTAATTTACCTTTTTATCAATACCATACACAACAAATTTTATTTTATTATCGATGTTTTATTTATATTTAATAAGTAATAATAAATTAATAAATATTTGATTTACATATTAATTTTATTAGTTTTATACCAAACAGATTATTGTTAGGACGCAGAGTGGCAGGTCGAAGTGGGTCACCGGCAGACACCTCATTAGTCTAGCAAACGATCCGGATCTTCAGCCAATTACAAGATATGGCGCTTGACCTTGAAGAACTCTTTTCGATGTCTTATTTACCTACAAAGAAAAAATTTTTTGAATAAAAGTATGTATGTACGGTTTTTTCATTTCGATCATCGGAAAGTCTACAGTTCTTCAATAAACTGACTTTCCCATAATTTTAACGAAAAAAACAACATACTTTTAATCCGGACATTCCATTCTTCATTCGTAAAAAAACGCGATGAAAAGTCGAAGCGTTGTAGAGTTACTCCGACAACATCCTAATGACATAATATATAAATAGTACCTATACCTACAATAAATACATAATTTTCTGAATCAAACTTTGACCAAAATGGTATAGATAAAAGTTCTGGGACGCAAAAGTCATTGTAGTAGATTTTTTGTTGTAATAGATTCTCCTGAATACTAAAGAAAAAACTAAAATATATAAAATGTAAAATTATTTTAAAGGTAAAAAAAGCTTTTTTTGCAAGTAAGGATTGTAATTCATTTGATAATAAAAATATTGTAGACAAATGTTTACAAATGTCTGCAACTTCGAAAACTCGTATCTTGAAAAGTCGGTCATCTACAAGGAAGAACTATATTATATATCATATTTTTATATATTATATATATATATTATATATTATATGTTATATATTATATATTATTTATTATATATTATATATTATATATTATATATTATATATTATATATTAAATATTATATATTATATATTATATATTATATATTATATATTATATATTATATATTATATATTATATATTATATATTATATATTATATATTATATATTATATATTATATATTATATATTGTATTATATATATGTATATATATATGTATATATATAATGGACAACACGAAATAGCGGGGTTGCAGCCTAATAATCCTATTGATGTTACTGGGACATTAAATAGATGACTCTATTTACTTTGTGAAAGCTTTCGGATTTATTTTAATCCTTCCTCAGTCACACTACAAAATGGTTTGTTAATATAAAGTAAATTATTAAAATATTTTAGACTTACTGTAAGTGAGGTTACAAATATAAACAGCTATCCAATAGGAAATTCATTTCTGTGAATGAAAGGAACACCTCTTTATATAAGTATTTAACACAAAACAAACAGACTGGAAAAAACAATAACAAAAAATTTTTTTTTTTTTTTTTGATTACACACGAAACCGTTGAAAGGTAGGTTTCCAATGTATTCGACCGGAGTCGAGGCTTAACTAGAATATTAAGAATAAAATATGTGCACCTATTTGTTTCTTTTTTAGATAGCAAAAAAAAAAAAAATAATCCTTCTTTTGTGTTTTGAAGGCCAGGACGATTATTTGGTTTTAAGGTTTAATAAATTGCTATATATTATATTGAGATTCTGTATATCCGATTTTTTATTCATCGGGTTTTCCTGATTATTTATGTGCACCATTTCGAGAAAATTTCTTTTAAAATAATTAATTTCACATTCGAGAATCTCCGCCTCTGCGAAATTTGCTGAATGACCTGTGTCTCTTACGTGTTGGGAAAGGGCACATGCTTCGGGTTTTATTCTTATATCACTTTTATGAGATATTATTCTATCTTTTAGAGGCCTTGAGGTTTGCCCTATGTATTTTTTATTGCAATGTAAACAATCTATTTTATATACTACATTTGATTTGTTATGCCTTTTTGTTTTATCTTTAAGAGAACTAAAAAGTTTGCTCGTAGGTTTAACGGCTTTATTGGCTATAACAATATTTTCTTTTTTGAATATGTTCGCTAATTTAGGGGTTAATTCCTGAACGTATGGAAAGGAAACATACTTTTTTATTATTGGAGGGCTAGTAGAAACAGTTGGTGAATTGTTTGGTACTATAGTGTCAGTTGAATAGATTAATTTCTTTAGCAGGCTTTGAGGGTAAGAGTTGTCCAATAGTAGGTTATTTAGACGTTTTAGATTTTGATCCTTTAATGACTGATGACAGATTGACAAAATTCTATTTTTTAGGCCAAGTATGAGGTTTATTTTCATTTTTTCGGAATGGTATGAGAAATAATTTAAATATCTACCTGAGCTGCTTGGTTTTATGTACCAGTCCAATATAATTTTATTACTGTTGGTTCTAATAAGTCTTGTATCTAAAAATGGCACACTTCTCTCAGATTCCATTTCAATTGTGAATTTAATGTACTGATTATAATTATTGAAAATATTGAGTAGCTCTGTTTCGCTTCCAATCGGAATGGCGCAAATTAAATCATCAACATATTTTTTTAAAAAGGGTATTTCAAAGTTCAGCTTTGGGATGCAATCGTATAATAAATCATCCATTACGTATTGCGTAAAGCCGTTAAACCTACGAGCAAACTTTTTAGTTCTCTTAAAGATAAAACAAAAAGGCATAACAAATCAAATGTAGTATATAAAATAGATTGTTTACATTGCAATAAAAAATACATAGGGCAAACCTCAAGGCCTCTAAAAGATAGAATAATATCTCATAAAAGTGATATAAGAATAAAACCCGAAGCATGTGCCCTTTCCCAACACGTAAGAGACACAGGTCATTCAGCAAATTTCGCAGAGGCGGAGATTCTCGAATGTGAAATTAATTATTTTAAAAGAAATTTTCTCGAAATGGTGCACATAAATAATCAGGAAAACCCGATGAATAAAAAATCGGATATACAGAATCTCAATATAATATATAGCAATTTATTAAACCTTAAAACCAAATAATCGTCCTGGCCTTCAAAACACAAAAGAAGGATTATTTTTTTTTTTTTTGCTATCTAAAAAAGAAACAAATAGGTGCACATATTTTATTCTTAATATTCTAGTTAAGCCTCGACTCCGGTCGAATACATTGGAAACCTACCTTTCATCGGTTTCGTGTGTAATCAAAAAAAAAAAAAAAATTTTTTGTTATTGTTTTTTCCAGTCTGTTTGTTTTGTGTTAAATACTTATATAAAGAGGTGTTCCTTTCATTCACAGAAATGAATTTCCTATTGGATAGCTGTTTATATTTGTAACCTCACTTACAGTAAGTCTAAAATATTTTAATAATTTACTTTATATTAACAAACCATTTTGTAGTGTGACTGAGGAAGGATTAAAATAAATCCGAAAGCTTTCACAAAGTAAATAGAGTCATCTATTTAATGTCCCAGTAACATCAATAGGATTATTAGGCTGCAACCCCGCTATTTCGTGTTGTCCATTTCATTTTCAAACAGCCGTGAAATTATAAAGAATCTGTTAATCAGGAATGGGGTTTTACCAGGAAATTTCTACTACATATGGTTTAAATTGTGCAAATTACTTGAGAAACTGGGCAAAACTCAACATCAAACTAGCTTCGCTGAAAAATAGGAAGATATTTCTTCTCCAGTGCAGACGTCTTGGGTTAACCCCTAGGCATATTACCGATCAAATCAAAGGAGTTACAGGCCTCGTGAATGTCCAAGAAGGAAGAACTGGACAGATGATTTTTAGTTTTAGAAACAAACTTAGCCGTAAGATTTTAAATTTAGAGATTAAGATAACACACGGAAATGTTGAAAGAATGGAAAAGGCACTTAGCACATATCGACTGAGAATAGAGGAAAATATACCTATAAACATTCATCTTGAGTTTTTCCGGAGACAAAATATAGTGTATAACCAGGCTTTTTACAAGACAAAAAGCAACAATCTTAAAAAGATTGACGAACTTAAATCAAATAAATTAAATCGCATTAAAATTAAGGACTGTTGGTTCAAAAATCTTACACCTGTCGTTTTTCCAACAGAAGCAAAAAATATCCTATCATTAGGGCCCAAGTTTTGTCTCCCCGTTTCCAAAAAGGACGTCTCAGTCCCACATATTTTAGCAGACGTTGAATTAACAATATCACACGTAGACAATATGCGTGAAAAAAATATTTACAGTGCACAGGCGGCCAATGTCATCACCAATTATTTTCATACAGAAGAGGTTACTTTCTCAGAGACAACTAAATGGTATAATAAAACCAAGATTTTTTTAAAACAACACCCAGATATCTACATTACGAGATCTGACAAAGGCAACGTCACGGTCGCAATTTACAAAGAACAATATTTACAACTGGCTATGTCCTTACTTAGTGACGAAGTTTATTACAAAAAAATTCCACGCGATCCTACATCTACAATTCAACAAAAAGCCAACCAAATAATTTCAAAATTGAAAAAATCAAAACAACTATCGGACGCTACTGCGAAAAAATTGATGATTTATAACTCTATTTGCCCCAAGTTTTACGGTTTGCCAAAAACACATAAACCCACAATTTCTCTTAGACCAATAATATCCTCCATAGATTCCCCAACTGCTCAACTAGCTGGTTTTATTACAGAGGTTTTAAACACTGCATACGATTATAATAACGAATACTACATAGCAGACTCTTTTAATTTTGCAAATTTTATTAACGAGTTTCAGCTACCGGAAAATTACCACATTATAAGCTTAGATGTTACGTCTTTATTTTCCAATATCCCATTAGAATTAGTCAAAGTTAGTATTAAAAAAAATTGGTCCAAAATCAAAAATCACTGTTCTTTAAATCAATCAAACTTCTTAGAAATAATAGAATTTGTTTTTAACAATACCTGTTTCTCTTTTGACAATCAATTTTACAAACAAGTTTTCGGAACCCCTATGGGCTCAAAAATGTCTCCCATTTTAGCGCAATACGTAATGGATGATTTATTATACGATTGCATCCCAAAGCTGAACTTTGAAATACCCTTTTTAAAAAAATATGTTGATGATTTAATTTGCGCCATTCCGATTGGAAGCGAAACAGAGCTACTCAATATTTTCAATAATTATAATCAGTACATTAAATTCACAATTGAAATGGAATCTGAGAGAAGTGTGCCATTTTTAGATACAAGACTTATTAGAACCAACAGTAATAAAATTATATTGGACTGGTACATAAAACCAAGCAGCTCAGGTAGATATTTAAATTATTTCTCATACCATTCCGAAAAAATGAAAATAAACCTCATACTTGGCCTAAAAAATAGAATTTTGTCAATCTGTCATCAGTCATTAAAGGATCAAAATCTAAAACGTCTAAATAACCTACTATTGGACAACTCTTACCCTCAAAGCCTGCTAAAGAAATTAATCTATTCAACTGACACTATAGTACCAAACAATTCACCAACTGTTTCTACTAGCCCTCCAATAATAAAAAAGTATGTTTCCTTTCCATACGTTCAGGAATTAACCCCTAAATTAGCGAACATATTCAAAAAAGAAAATATTGTTATAGCCAATAAAGCCGTTAAACCTACGAGCAAACTTTTTAGTTCTCTTAAAGATAAAACAAAAAGGCATAACAAATCAAATGTAGTATATAAAATAGATTGTTTACATTGCAATAAAAAATACATAGGGCAAACCTCAAGGCCTCTAAAAGATAGAATAATATCTCATAAAAGTGATATAAGAATAAAACCCGAAGCATGTGCCCTTTCCCAACACGTAAGAGACACAGGTCATTCAGCAAATTTCGCAGAGGCGGAGATTCTCGAATGTGAAATTAATTATTTTAAAAGAAATTTTCTCGAAATGGTGCACATAAATAATCAGGAAAACCCGATGAATAAAAAATCGGATATACAGAATCTCAATATAATATATAGCAATTTATTAAACCTTAAAACCAAATAATCGTCCTGGCCTTCAAAACACAAAAGAAGGATTATTTTTTTTTTTTTTGCTATCTAAAAAAGAAACAAATAGGTGCACATATTTTATTCTTAATATTCTAGTTAAGCCTCGACTCCGGTCGAATACATTGGAAACCTACCTTTCAACGGTTTCGTGTGTAATCAAAAAAAAAAAAAATTTTTTGTTATTGTTTTTTCCAGTCTGTTTGTTTTGTGTTAAATACTTATATAAAGAGGTGTTCCTTTCATTCACAGAAATGAATTTCCTATTGGATAGCTGTTTATATTTGTAACCTCACTTACAGTAAGTCTAAAATATTTTAATAATTTACTTTATATTAACAAACCATTTTGTAGTGTGACTGAGGAAGGATTAAAATAAATCCGAAAGCTTTCACAAAGTAAATAGAGTCATCTATTTAATGTCCCAGTAACATCAATAGGATTATTAGGCTGCAACCCCGCTATTTCGTGTTGTCCATTTCATTTTCAAACAGCCGTGAAATTATAAAGAATCTGTATATATATATATATATCTATATATATATATATATATATATATATATATATAATATATCAATTTTGTGCCTTTGCCCTACACGGGGCTGGCTAGTCTATGGCGGCCTGATGAGC
Source organism: Kuschelorhynchus macadamiae (assembly GCA_030620095.1). Lineage (NCBI taxonomy): Eukaryota > Metazoa > Arthropoda > Insecta > Coleoptera > Curculionidae > Kuschelorhynchus > Kuschelorhynchus macadamiae. Next base: position 1,603,871 of record JAUTXW010001365.1, read on the forward strand.
TCTAATAATAGCGAAAACGCGATCGACGATTCACAAAACAGGAACAATGAGACTGCTGTGATGCAGAACATATTCCAAACAAGGATCATTTTCTTGTTATGACGTTGGTGTAAGTGGAATGAAAACATACTATCATTTAATACTCCCAACGAAAGCCAGGAGCCACAATGTAATTCAATGCCGGTCGTGGTATTAGCCAGCGGAGTAGTTGTTTTTGTGATTCAATTTTGTGTATTTGCCCTACACGGGGCTGGCTAGTCTATGGCGGCCTGATGAGCTCTAATAAGAGCGAAATCGCGATCGTCGTTTGACTAAAATGGATCATTGTGTCTGCTGTGATGCAGAACATGTTCCAAACAAGGATCATTTTCTTTTTATGACGTTGGTGTAAGTGGAATGAAAACATACTGTCATATATATATATATATATATATATATATATATATATATATATATATATATATATATATATATATATATATATATATATATATATATATATATATATATATATATTGTTTTTGTTGTTTATCAGCAGTTTCTAATAAGAATATACTTAATAAGAAGAAAATAAATTTTCTTGAATATAAATATATTTTATTCTAGTACTTTATTTTGAAATATTAATATAATGAGGAGAGTGCTTATCTTATCAGAACAAAGATTTCAGTATTAAAAATCTATACATATTTAAATTACTATAATTTGTAGGGTTTCTTAATTAATTGACTGTTGATATCTTTTTGCAGGATTGCCCAGACATCGGTGACTTTCGAGCACAACAGTGTTCAGAATATGACGCGATCCCATTTGAGAACGTCACTTACCAGTAAGCTTTTTTATTGATATATTTTACTTGTACCAGATATTTATTAGCTCGTGAACTATCCTTAGAACATCAAAAAGCTATATAAAAATCATTAATATGGTACTGTTTTATAATGTAAATTTTATATATAGTTAATTCCCAACTAACTTAAGTTAAGTTCAATACAAAGAAACTAACTACTGAATTTTTATGTTTTAAAATGATCGAATGAATTAATGAGCACATATTAAATTTATATATATTCTCTAAATTTAAAAGGCCTTTTGGTTTATACCACTGTATTGTCGATTTCAAATATGGTAATTTATATATACATTTTATTACTTTATTTTGTAATGTTTTAAGAGGTTTTAGAGTTGTTACACAAGTGGAGCCCCATATGAAAATTAAATATGTAAATTTCGAATAAATTTGTAAAAAATAAATGTATTTTAGAGCAAAAAAAATTCTAATTTTGAATAAAATTTCATTAGTAGGGGAAACTTCACCTAATGTTATTAACATGTATCTTATCAACTTAAATTTTCATCAAAAAGTAAGGCTAAGAATTTTATTGACTTTACACATTTTATTTCTTCTCCGTTAAAGCTAATATTTAGACAAACATATTGTTTGGACAGGTTGTTATTTATAAACATAAAATTTGATTTTTCAAAATTTAATGCCAACCAAAAGGATATTAAAGATAAAGTAAATTTTATATAACTATAAATTGTAAAGATATTTTTGGCTAAATAAATAATAGTTGTATCATTAGACAATAATTTAAATCTATCTTTCAGGTTTCAATTTGAAACAAAATTTATAAGTATTAGAAAAGGGACCTATCATAACACGGATTCTTGTGGAATTTCACAAGTTATTATTTTTTCTGGACTTTCGAAGTCGCCAATTTCAGCAAGATGAGAAAAATAAATCTAAAACCGGATTGATAAAAAAACATGAGTAAAACATTGTTCGTCATGTCATGAGTTTAAAGAAAGTTTTTTTAAAGTATTAAATGTTTGTTTACAACTGTATTTTGTGATGAAAAACAGATCGTCGCAGCGTCTACTCTCCACTGAGCTCTTAACTTTGCTTAAGATAGACACAAAAAATTAAAGACATCTATTGTCTCTTTGTTTGTTTTAAAGTTTTAATTTATTTTGTCTTTATTTATATAGATGTGCATTTTTTCTGGGTTGATATGAAGTTTCTTATTTTAAATAAGTTACCTAATATTCTACAGATACAGATAATGGTAGTACATTTAAAGGGGAGTTCAAAGATATATATCTATTAGTGTAGGTCTTTAATACAGCGTTTCGGATTTATGAACATTTTCCTCAATTTTTTATCTATATACGAATTAACAGGATTAAAGTTATTTCAAACTTTATCAAAGCTTGCTAGATTAAAAAAAAGATAGATTATATTTACAGTCTAATATTCAATTTAAAAATTGATTTTTTGAAAAATTTAAATATGAGCCTACGACTTACCATTTCAGAGAAGAAAATCATCCAGAGTGTAACTTTTTTCAGATCACGATCCTATTGACCACGCAAAAAAATTTGCCTTTGTGACACTGCCTTAGTTTGGTACTACAATTGGGTTTCCTGTTTTATTTTACAAAACATTTGTTTCTTCGACTTGAGCTGTCATAGCATAGCTGAATGACTAGAGCTTTAGACTTGCAGGGCAGAGAACTTGGGTTCGATTCTGGGTGGGCAACTTTTTTTTAGTTTTTATTCTACCAGAACCTGTATATTTTCATGCCTTTTTTGGTTTGATTTAAGAACATTGTATCTATAATGGAAGTCAAAGAAAAGTATAGATTAGGTGTGTTTCATTGTCATACGCTAGGATTGGCTAAATGCAAGCCCATAAGAAAACTGTGAGCTGGATGTGCTTTTGCGGTTTTCTATGAAGCCAATGTTAGGCCAGAAATCTGAAGTACTATTTATGACCACCATGTATATATATATATATATATATATATATATATATATATATATATATATATATATATATATATATATATATATATATATATATATATATAAATATATATACATATATATATATATATATATATATATATATATATATATATATATATATACCATTATTTAATGGTGTATTTAAATTTAATATAGTATAGCGGACGTTGAATAAAAATCCAACAAAAATACTATTTATGACCACCATGTATATATATATTTAGGATATATATATATATATATATATATATATATATATATATATATATTATTTAGTGGTGTATTTATATTTAATATAGTATAGCGGAGGTTGAATAAAAATCCAAAAAAAAAACCCATAGATATTGGACTATAAAGAAAATGGACAATTTTTTGGCTCTAATAAAATGTAACACCCGTATTCACTAAAGAGGTTTAAATTTAGACCAGGTCTAACTTGACAGTTATAGGTTTAACATGACATTCTTAACAATTGAACAAATAATTTTTCTAAATATCACAATTACAAAATGACAGTGATATAAGCGAAACATAACTGGCGAACTAAGAGTGGCAACTAGGCCTGATCTAACTCGTAAACCTTTTTAGTGAATACGAGGGTAAAAGTTTAAAATTACTTGTATATCGCCGAACTTGTTCATAACCTCACAATAATAACTTCTAATCATATATAGCGTATTATTTTTAACGTAAGAAAGTTCATATCAACCCAGCCAAAATGCAAAACTCTTTAATTTGTTTTTATCTTTTATAGTACTCCAAATACATCAATGTAAATTAGACGATTCTAGGGGCAATAGGTCTCGCAACTATAGTTAGGCCAACCAGTTCAAGATTAAACAACACTGGCATGTTTATCTATTGACGACATGCAGTAAAATCGCGGGCCCCGCGAATAAACAAACAGTCTGCCCCTTTTTCTGTTTTTCTTTCTGCAAAAACATGTGTGCTTGGTTTCTTTTGCAGCGGCGTTCTCATTTACATGAGTTGAATGAATTTTGTGAATAGTTAACCTTTTAATCTAAATTTGATAGAAACATTGGTAGAAACAAAATATAAATAAAAATAATGAAAATGGATGATTTGTAAACTTTTTTTTACTTATTATTATTGTTTTTGCAGTATAAAAGATTAAATAGCAGATTTAGTTGTATGAATGAGTTATTCGTTATCAACTACCAGAAATTTTTCTTCGATGATTTCTGACAATTAAACTGTCATTGAAAGTTGACTTTTGCCACCTTAGTGCAGAATAGCTACTTTCCTTACTAGTGCGAGGAGTTCATGTTTACTCCTTACGTAAAGCACACGAGCGTGGAAAATACTTCCTGAGAGGTGGATCTTTTTTTTGCCCAAAATTTTCTGTGAAATCGTTCTCTTATTCTCCACTAAATTCTCGATGTAGAACTTCCAGCCACCGTGCCTCTTCAAATTTATGATGTCCACTCCTTCTAAAGCAATGGCAGGTATACAGTTCTGAATTTGGCAAATGCCGAATAGTACATAATGTTTTTGTTCCACTATTTCTACTTTTAGCACTAGTAAGGAAATTAGTCACTTTCCGCACGGTCGTAGGGAAAATAATTTCAACACCTGTTTATTTCTGAACTTTTATAAACACATAAGAAAATTCAAAGAGTTCATCTTTATTGAATTAAATAAATAATAATATATGTAAAATAATATAGATCAATAATATTTTATCTTGCTCTTGGACATCATCGATCCCTATTATTAAAACGACTTTCATTAATAAAAATTATTCGTCAGGTGCTTCTCGCAAAAATAAATTAATCTACTCTCTCATATACGCTAGTGATTTTTTCGGTTTGTGGCCGACAGATCTACATGTTAAAACTGACTGCAATTTAGGAAACTTGCATATATCTACGTTATTCTATAATAAAAAATTACGAAATTGTAGGGGCGGATTCATGGTTTAAAACTATTTTTTGGGTTTTTCGCCTTATAAAATTGGAAAAAAATAAAATATATTTACCTTATAAAATCAATAGATAGTCTTAAGTTTAGCATATTTTGCAAAATTAACCATAACGTCGATGGCATAAATGCTTTGGCTTTTTCTACATTACATTACCGTATATTGCGTGATTTTTGTCTGTTTGCACCAACCAAGGAATATATATTGTTCTTTTTCGTACTTTTCTATTGATTTTTCTAGTAAAAGCTCGGATGATATGTACTTCGCGATAATAGCAACCTCAGGCGGTATACACATTTACTGGTTGTCAATTGTCATCGCTATTTTCATCGGATTTAATTTTTCTCTGAGTAATTATTCTTTCAAAATGTTTATTATAAAAGTTGTTTACCGCTATGACATCCATCCTACTTTTCACTTTTTTATGGAATTTTTAAATTAATGTACACCGAAACCATTTAAGTGGAAGTGATACAAAAACACCTTTAATTATTTTAATTTCATTAATTAATTAAAGAATTATTTATTTTGAATTTTATTAAATCTTAAATGATACATGCACTGTCGTATAAAAAAATGTCACTATGTAACACAAGTGAGGAATGTTTCATTACGATATTCGTGTGATTGTAAACAGTAATGAGACCTTCTCCGCACTTGTATTACAATATACTATCGTGAATGTATATGTAAACATACACTGTATCTCGAAAGTACAATATGTATTCGTTCGGCTAAGAATTGTATTCGTATTGTATGTAGAAGAAATTAAGAATCGCAATTTTAGGACATTATTACTAAACTTTACTACGACTAAGGTAATGTGTTAAACGCATGTATCCTTTCTCATGAGTGAAACATCATAAGATTCGTCTGTATCCCGCGAATGCTCTTTTTTTTTCTCTTTGGAGGTGGGAAATCGTTTTACAGACACCAATGGCCCGTTGGCACAGTCGGACTCTCGCAGAATACCGACCAAAACCTTCCCCCTGGTACTGAAGCTTTGCAGCTTATCGCCAACCCCTCCACACTTAAGTTAACCTTTCCAGCTTAAAATTCTGAGCAAGTTTGCTAAGATCTATAAGGAACTCCAGAACTACCTTTGGGACGACCTTCGGTTGCCCGAGGAACAAATGCCTTTTGCAATCTAGTACTTCACAGCAGCACACAATATGTACGGCTGTCTCACCGCATATTAGGTCACCAGCGTATACCTCTAACTTATTGAGGTGGTCCTTTTTTACTTTGCCAGTGGACCTTGTTCCTATCCATGACCCATTTGTTTGCCCAGCCTCGTACTGTACGCTTAGATACTCCAAGGACGAGCTCTGGTCCGATAAAGGCCTCTGATGAGCCTATTCTTGCGAGCTCATCATTTTTCTCATTACCTTCGACGTCACTGGAACCCAGAACAACTTGACAGTGTACCATTCAGCCAGCGCCCATAGTTCGTCGAAGCATTCCAACACCAGTCTAGATGTTACCTTTGGAGACTGAAGTGCCTTTAGGGCTGCCTGGCTACCTAAGAAGATGTAGATGCGCCGATCTACATAAGCCTTCCCGCACACGTTGCGGTATGGTGAAAATTTCTGCTTGAAAGGCAGTGGAGAAAGTGCCAAGTGGGAAATTCATACTTCTCATCGGTCGCTCTCCATAGACTCCAGCTCCATTTCCTTTGTCGGTCTTTGATGTCTCTATAAACCAGACCAACCCATTACGAAGGATAGCCACCCCGCCATCTGGCCACACTCTTCTATCCTATATTGTTACTCAAATAAAAGATCATAATGATAGCTGGGGAGCCTGTAACTGGTCTTATTTCCAACACTGGTCCCTTAATTAGGTCTCCGATTTTGAGATGACCTGTTCTTGGACTGCAACCAACTAACAGGATATCTTCCAGCCGATGGAGTCCCATTCTCGCCTCCTCCTGGATCACAATGTGCAGAGTTGGTAGACCTAGAATAACCTCCATGAACGCTGTGGGCGTTGACTTCATGGCCCCAGCGATGTCCAAGCAGGCAAGTCTGAATCCTGCTCAACTTCAGCATCACCGTGTTCTGCAGCACTTCTGGCCAATATACTACAGCTGCATATGTAATAGATGGTCTCACCACAGTAGTGTATAACCATTGTACTATACTTGGTTTGAGTCCCCATGTTCTGCTATATATAGTCATCTGGCCATTCCTAAAGTGGTCACCGACTTATGGATCAGATATTCAATATGCCCGTTCCAGGTTAGTCTGGAGTCAAAGGACATTCCCAGATACTTAACCTCCGCGAACATTGGCACCACTTCACCACAAATCCTAAGTGGACCCAATCCCACTTTATTCGTCTTCTTGGTGAAGGGGATTATGGTGGTTTTGTTCGCACCGATGCTAAGACCATTACGATTCCATCCACCTTTCTAAATTTGAAGAGCCTCCTGCATTCGGTCTCTAACTGTCGAATTAAATTTCCCTGTGCAAGAACAGCCAGGTCGTCAGCATAAACTAATATTGTGTAACCAGTTCCCGTAAGCGATATTGGCAGACTATCCATAAGGGCGTTCCAGAGCAGAGGGGATAATACCCCCCTTGCAGACACACCATCGCTACCATACCCGCCAGGATTTCGCTCATAGAGCGGTATAAATCACTCGAACTTTTAGCATGAAGCCAATCCACCTGCAGCAGGTCCTGTCGACTCCTAGGTCTCTGAGTTTTTCTAGTATTGGCGCATGGGAGACATTATTAAAAGCTCCCTGTATGTCAAGAAAAGCTGCTAGCGGGACTTGTTCACCATGCTAGTTAGCTTGATCTTCCTGTTTTGTAAGCATGCTGGACTTGATGGAAAGAAGTTCCTCCCAGAACATCATCCCGAATATACCTATCCACCAGTTTCTCTATTGCTTTGAGGGCAAAGCACATAAGGCTTATTGGTTTCTATGCTTTTGGTTTCGAGTGATTCGGGCGTCCGTGCTTGTGTATAAACAAAACTCGGGTGAGCCTCCATACCCTCGGTATATAACCTAGGGCCAAACTAGCCCTAAAAATAGTGCACAGTCTGAGAATCAGTGCGTCCAAACCCTTCTGTAGCATAACCGGAAAAAGTCCATCCGGTCCAGGTCGCGAATGCTCTTAGCTAGGTTTGCCTTAATACAATATCAAAATGGCGGAAGTTGTATGACAAAAAACTGTTTATTTCTCAGGACGCGCCTTGCGAACGCCACAGGAGGTTAAATACTTTGACAAGACAGACTTTTTTAGACTGACATGGGACCAGAATTTTGGAAATATCTTCTAAATGCTTTGTTAAAAATGGATACAAATCGAAAAGTGGAATTAATTTCTCGGATGCTGCGCAAATTTTGTAAATTTCTAACAAATATTTTATATCAAATTTAGTTTACCAAACAAACATAATTATAATAAAAATTTAAATAGGTTAATGGTGCCAAACGTAACACCGAAATAGATACGTTCTTCAATGTACGGAGCATTCAGAAGTAGTTTTATTTTTATTTTGTTTTTGCTTTATACCGAACATATATAAAGTAGAGTCTTGTTTTTTTAACATATGTTGTGGTTTATTTTCCTTTATTTTGTTTTTTGTTTGCTTATATCCTTAATACGCTAGTTAGCTGCGTCAAATAAGCGTTTTGAAATAATGGAAAAAACGAAGTGCGCATTTAGATTAAATATTTCTATGCATTTTAGTTTATTTTGCTGACGGACTATGTTTTAAAAAAACATATATTCTGGGATTAAAGTCGTATGAGTGCTTAAGATCAACTTTCTGGCTGTACAAAAACTGGATAACCAAATTCAAAAACTTTTAAAAAACCGGATCGGCGAGCGGTGCTTTTACTGCAAAGGTATCATTTAAATTTAAATAAAAGTTGAAGCCGATAATATATCGCAAATCTAAAAATGTTAAACATCTATGTAACCCGTTGCTTAACCTTCAAGTAGCAATAAAGCCAATTTCCACTATACCAACAGAAAAATTGATTTATTTCTCTTGCCCCCCCCCCCTACGTAAAATGCCCTTAACAGCTCCAAAATGTACTATTTGTATAGCTTTGTAAATAAACAAACTCTATTTTCTCAATCTATTAAACCTCTGCAAATGGGCATAGTTTTTTAGTTGATGTATGTCAAATTCGTATTTTCTTATTAACAAAGGAAATACCTAATTTAAATAATCTTAATTAAAGGTGGGTTCCATACACCAACGGACCAAATGCATGTGAACTTAATTGTATGCCGAAAGGACAAAGGTTCTACTACAGACATGCCCCCCATGTTATTGATGGAACTAGATGTAATGATGAAAGCTTGGATGTTTGCGTGCAAGGACAGTGTCAGGTAAGATTAATAAAAATTGAGAAAAAGGAATTGATAAATAGGTAGTGATACAAAAATTATGGGGTAAAATGTAAAACTGAGGAACAGTGTAACGATGTCCATCCACATCAAGGATGACAAGGCAAGAAGAGTATATGCGGTTTTCGAAGCAGTATTTTCTAGAGGCCAGTGGTAAAAAAGCTGATAATTGCAAAATACTAGCCAGATTGCAAATAATGGTCTGATTAGTCATTGCCAAGCCAATGAGGATCACTACTTGAGCGTTTGCTTTAATTGTTTTATTCAGGAAACTCAATACTACAAAGCCTTGCGTATTTTATATTGCTGTCCCTTCTGCTGCCTATAAATATAATAAAATTTCCAGCAAAGAAACAATTTATTCAAGAATAGTCACATTTTAACGATGTTGCTCGAATCTGGTTCACAGAGGGCTCATGGTAGTTGCTATCAGGGAACCGTCGCGGCTATTGACAGATTAGGAAAGAGTTTATTACTTTCCGAGGCTAAAAGTCACCAAACATTTCTATATTAGCTATCGGAATCCTATTTTTGCATTCGAGTAATAATGTTTCGTTCATAGTAATTTTATTTCTTTTCCGAAAATTCGCCATAGTTTGGCAAATGTTTTTTGTAACATGGTGTATAGAATTCATTGCATTCACAAACGATTTCACAAATTTAGGTCTGTTGATCACGGTTTGCATCTGATTTGAATTTTACCAAAAAAATTCTAAAGTATTTGCAAACTATTTTGAATCCACTTTTTTTGTTAAATATCCAAATATCTTTTCCGAAATTCCACCAATATAAATAATTTTACAATTTTTTTTTTTAATTAAGGTTGCATTTTTCTTTTCTTGATGTTGTTTGCACTTTAAGCAGTTATCGGGCAATTAAGTTCTTATTTTGCAAAGAATCTTAGATGTATCTCTCAGCAACTCATGCCGCTTAAATGTCGTCAGATTTGGTCCAGCACTGGTAAGTAAGCTTACTAAAGAACGGCGAAAACGATGCCTAGCATAGAGGATCGAATTTGGAAATTTCAGGAATCTTGCTATAGTAGCAGGAATTTTTACAAATTAATTAATTCCAACCGCATTTCTGGTTCACTTGCCTTTCAAGTATTTTAAGAAAAACCGCCGATGTATTTTCTATAAAGGTAGCTCGATTGGCCGCTTTATCTATATCTTTAAATCAGTCGATTGAATCATCGTTTTCTTCTATTTTCTTGCATTTCAATCAAAAATCTCAGCATTTTAGGAATCTGATATGATGTTTCAAATTTCACGTAAACAATGGTTGTTAGATTTTATTGATAAATGTCAGCTTCGATAATTTTATTTTCGATGCTATTTACAACTATGTATCTGCTTCCAATTTATTAAACATCCAAAAAATTTAATTTGTACCTATGTTATTGCTTTTCATTGCCGTTTGTAGAAAATATATTGTATGATATTTGTATTAAGAAATGATATTTGCGAAAAAAAAATGTATTTGAACAAATGGCATCATATATATCAGATCGATATCAAATGTTTTGAGTCAATTCGTATATTTTTTTTAAGTATTTGGCTTTTAAACTAGATATATTATCCTTTAGGAGCCATTAGTCAGGACGATTTATTGAATAGATTTTCTCTATTTTATTTATTTATTTATGTAATTCCTGTAAGTGGGGATAGGTGGTAATAAATTACTATTTATTTATTTACTTATATATTATTTTCTGTTTCGTCTATTTTTATTTAACTCAAAATTTAATAAAAATTGGACACTTTCAAACCAAAGAACGCTAATATTTATATATTGTTTAATTGTTATTATTAAGAAGCGATTTGCTTGGTTTAACTGTAATTAGATGCCAATCTAATTACAGTTAAATTAACAATATGTAATATATGTAAAAAATATCGTACAAACCCAAAAAAAAATTAAACCTATTTATTTACAATTTATTTTTCAGCCAGTGGGATGTGACATGATGCTTGGTTCTAATCTAAAAGAAGACGAATGTCGAATATGTGGCGGAGATGGCAGCACCTGTAATACGATTATAAATACATTAGAACTAAATGATTTGCGAATGGGTAAGGAATAAAGTATGATTTTTGTAGAATAATTATGCCCTAACATAACTATAACTATTTAGGAACCAACCACTTAATAATTTTGTATCATGTTTATACATCAATAATAATTAAAGTATCATCGTAAAAAAACTTAAATGGTAAGTCATTTCTAATAACAAAAAAATCTAAAATCCTGGTAATTTTAAACCAATTTTTTTTGTAAATTTAGACATTTTATGACACTGAGTTCTAATTAAATCATATTTATAAACTGGATTTTGAAATAAGAATATATTACATCCTTTTTATTCCTTATTTTCTTCATATTTCCCCTCTAGTTTCTTACTGAAAGTAATTCTGAATTTTATTTTTGTACCCGTTGTTAAATATTTTGAGAGCAAAAAAATTGAATTACTAACTTTGGCTTAATTAAAATTCTAAATAGATATTTAAAATATCTTTTCAATAATATCTTAAACCATTTTAAAACCTTTTTTTACACTCCGAAAAATTTTCTGTTACTTTTAATATTTAACGATTTCTTTATATAAACTTCTACATATTTCATTCATCCCGATAATGACAGTATTATATTAAGTATGTTTATAAATATTTATGTTTATATATATTTTTTTAAATTTCAGGGTATAATGATATTTTGCTTATACCAGGTGGAGCTACAAATATTGTTGTTGAAGAAGTAGCTCCATCAAATAATTATTTAGGTAGGTATTGTTGTAGATATGATCTCTAGCCTTTAGTAAAAAATTATTCAATTTTGATTATAAATTATAAAGTATCTTAAATATATATTATTTTAGAAATATGATTTATTTCCACCAATAATTTAATAATAATAAATTTAAAATGTTTTTTTTTATTTCAGCTATTAGAAACACTTCCGGACATTATTACTTAAATGGCAACTGGAGAATAGACTTTCCCAGAGCAATGGATTTTGCCGGGAGTAAATTTCATTATGAAAGATACCCACAAGGATTCGCAGCACCGGATAAAGTTTATACACTTGGACCTATCGATGAACCCTTGTTCATCGTGGTGAGTTAAAATGGTTAAAGGATCAGACATTAATTAGACTGAAAAAATTCGGTTTCGGTCAAATTTCTTGAATTTTTTATGTATTGAACTATGATCCCCTTAACTTATTTTTGAGGTCGCATTTTTTGACCTATGAAGGAACAAAAAGGAAATTTTGAGATTCCGAGCTTTAAACATTAATTGAAATTAAACATTTTATAGCTGGTAATAAGCCAAACTGGGCATGTTGTCTATCAATTACAAGTTCGACGTACCTGACTATTTTTAAAATTCTTCCACCGTTAGAATCTTCATTCAAAATTGTTCTTTTTATTTTTTATGAAAACTACTAGTTTTGGAATAATAACAACTAAAAAAAAATTTTGGTGTAATGCCACAATAATTTTCTTTTCTGCATTAAAATTTAAAATTGCTATTATTTCGCTGCATTTGTAATGCAGAAAACAGAAATAAAATCCCATAATTTCCTTTTACAAATTGAACGAAAATAGTCAGTGGCGTCGTACGTTTTTAAAAATTAAGTAAGGGGGATGATGCCAATATATCTGCCATTGTTATAATTTTAAAAACAATAAATTCCATTAAAACATACCTTGTTATACTTAATTAACACTTATAAAATTTCGTTTATAATTTGAACCTCTTAAAATATTATGTACAGTGAATTTCTAGTAGAGCAACCCATTTAATTTTGTATTATTATTTGCAAAATTTCTTGGTACCTGAAAATTACCACTTTGTTCCGTTAAAGCCTAAAAACTGCCTAAGCGAAAAAAAAACAAAAAAACAGGACTTCTTTTGTTTTTTTTTTGACTGAAAGCTTTTTTCAATGTAACTAGTTTCGTTTTGTCCTTTACTTTATTACTTTGAATCCAGAGATATACAAAAGTAAACTATTTTCTTTCAATGTATTTTTTTATAAAATATAATTCTCACTAGAAAAATTGTATACATTTATAATAATGTTAAAATTAGGGTCTGAATTTCTCAACAGAATTTATGAGAAAAACAAAAAATATTCCTTTTAAATCAAAACAAAAAGTACTGCTGTCCTATAATTTTGACAAAAAAACAACCTAAGTTTTCTGTAAATATTTTTTTCTCGTCATTTATTGAGGCCTTGAAACAAAAATGCGTTTGAGAATTACTCCGAATTTAACTTTATCTAAAAATGTTTGTTTATTTCAAGAATTTGCATCATATATTTTAGCTGCTGTATCAAGATTCAACAGTTCCAGTACAATACAAATACAGTTTACCAACAAACGTTCAACCAGGATCTGAACATGAAACATATGCATGGACATTTGATGAATACACGCAGTGCAGTGCCACTTGTGGAGGAGGTAAGATTGAAAAACCTGGAATTGGCTGGCTTTTGAATATTTAATATAGGTAGAATAATTTTCTTGATATTTCAATTCTATGGTTGGTTTTTTGTACATCTTTTTTCTTTTTATTTACTTCAGCTCAATAAGCATCAGAAAATATCAGGGGTAGTATTTTTTGAAAACGCCATGCTACTAAAAGCAGAAAAGAGTTTTAAAATATCCATTGCACTATGCGGGTAATATTTGTGGGTCCGACCCGATGACCATCATTGTTAACATCTGTCTTAATACATTCTCCAAAACCAACGTTAATACGGAACATGTAAAGGTATTATGGATATTGCTCAAATTATTGTTAAAACTCGTGGAAACGTTTAATTAACCGGGAAAGAAATCAAAATTCCAAGAAAACTATATTGTTTTTTTTTAATTATCGGAAAGTAAGTGTTTTTTTTTACATATATTAATTTTTCTGTTTTTAAAAAAACATATTTTTTTGTTTATTGCAATTCTATTATAAAGTTTAGATACATTTTTTTTTTCAAAAACCACATTGACTTTTTTGCTAAACAGCAACGCATTTTTTAAGGTCAACTACCAAATTTTGTAACTGACTAAACATCCGGTTTGGTAGCTAAACTAATGGGGTTTCTATTGGTGATACAAATCGACCTGTTACACTGCAGCTATCATGTGATTTAACTTAAATCCACCCTTAAATTTTTTCAGTCATTCATAGTTTGTTAATCTTTTATTTGAGTTTGTTTCATTCCAAGATATTTGTGGTCCCTTAGGGTCCATGGCATTAATGTCTTGGACCATTTTGCCTTTCGAAGACACCTGGCTGTACTTTACGTCTTATTTCTTACCTTGTTACGACTCATTCCGATACGAATAAAAAAATTCACATTTATCTTCATCATTTGATTTATTTGATTTCTGATGGTTTGCAGTTTCAGAACATTCATTCATAAAAGAAACTGAAATCTTATAAATTGGATTTGGTTGCTGTTGTTGTTCTTAGTTGCTGAGCCACATGTAGTAAAAATAAAGCGTCGTGTGTTCTGACTGACTGTGAGGAATGACCAGAATTGGCCGAGTATGTCTTCCTAAAATATATTTCGTCTAATGGGGATAGTACTAGTTTTTAAAAGTCACTTAAAGCAGTTTTCTTCTCCAGGTTGATATTATTTGATCCAGCAATGACACAATATTAGGATCTAGTAACTAAGATACTTTTAAAATTGGAAAAAGTAACTATAATATAGATACTTTTGTAAACTAACTTGTAACTTTTAGTTTTGAAAGTGACTTTTTACTTTAAAAGTAGCAAGTTACTTTTAAAAGTAACTAGATACTTCAAGTAACTAGTTAATTTCAGAGAAGTTATTATTAAAAACAGGTTAGATTGCACATATCCGAGAAAAAAAGGGTCACATAAAATAAATAGAAAAATTGAAGACTCCGGATTTTTTCGGATATCACTGGAAGTAAAACGAAAAACTAGCTGCTTCCGAAGTAAGGGAAACATTCCAAAGTAACTTGAAATTGAACTACATATTTTAACCACGTTACCTTGAAAGTAAGTTGATACTCTTAAAATGTAACTAGTAACTAGTTACTTTAAAAGTAAATAGTTAGTAGTAACTAGTTATTTTTCAAAAATAATTAGTTACTTTTAAAGAAACTAGTTACTCTCAAAGTAACTTAGTTGAAATATCTAGTTACTTTTAGAAAGTAACGAAGAACTAACTACTTTTTTACATAAAATGACTAGTATCTTCGAGTATCTAGTTACATTTTTCAGAAAGTAACTTTAAAAGTAACTAGATATTTTTTTGAAGTAACTTTTACAACTCTTCCTACTACTCAGGTATATTTACCAAATATACCTGAGAACCAATCGTGTATAGCCGAGTAAAGGTATATTTTTTGGTGTGAGTCAAACTGTATATAGCTGCATCAAATATCAGCTGTTTTTTATGTCCCGTTGCGCCTCAAACGCAGTTTTTTTTATTACATAGCTATAATGTTGTTCTGCTCGCAATATCTATAGATTCACACAGTAATGCAGAATGATATTAGCTTATAAGGCGTCAGCAGGCAGGTGGTTGATCAAGACTTAATAAGATCTGGAGTACTTGATTTATATTCTGGTACGTGTGGGACCCCCTGTTTGTGTAATAGAGTTTCTTAATTCAGTAGTTTTGGAGGTGGTTTGAGCCAGGATTCTTCCAATTATGCAGATTTTATATAATAGCGGAAACTTCTTTCGTTGTAAATAACTTAAGTAGCATTAGATCGTAGTCCCAGCGCTTTTCTACTTCTATTATTATTATTTTCATTATTATTAAATTATAGATCACTATCATGATTACCAGTATTTCCCTCCACTGCTGGAAATCGGCCCACCTCTCACACATACCTATGCTGGGCATCTAAGTTGTTACATAGGTATATGACACGTACAGTTAATAGTCATGATTTTAAATAGCTATCGATGTTTAAATTTAGTCAATTGTCGTATATGTTTTTTTAAGGTATTCAGTATAGAAATGTGTCTTGTGCTGGTCGAAAAACTTTAGAGCCAGTAGATGACAAACTTTGCGATGCTTCCCGAAAACCAGAAACATCCAGAAAATGTAGCGAAATTGCTTGCGAAGCTCAATGGGTGCCACATCCTTGGGGAAATTGTTCACTTCCTTGTGGAGAAGATGGTAAGTAAACATAATATTATTTAAATTATGGCATTCTAATCAATTAAATTAAAATGCCTTTTACTTTTTATCTGAATGAACAAACAAAGTAGGGTAAGATACATTTAAACAAACATACATACATAGATATATTTATATATGTATGTTTTTTTGTTACCACATATAGGCTAATCGCCTAGACTGATTGAAAAGGTTCGTCTATAGACCGCGAGTGTTCTTGGTTACGTCTCTTTAAAAGAAATCAAAACCAATAGTGTATTATGAAAAAAATATCTATTACCTGATTAATGACCTTAAAAATATATATTATAAAATAATTTGCAGTTTTCTATAAGTCAAGCTCAAGTAATTAATATAACTAACATATTTATCCAAGGACCTGCTTTCAACTTTGAATGTGTGAGCTTGAAAGTGCATCTTAAGTATGAACCTAGATTTTTAATAAAATATAATTTTTTGTGGAAATTCATTATGGCGGAACAAAATGGCGCCCTAATAAAATGTTTAAATATTCGTTAAAATCTCATTACCTGGAATAAAACCTTCATTTTAGGGGGGGAAAATTTTATTGCCTATGTACTAAATTATTATTGCCTTCAGGATATATAAAACGACGTTTGGAATACGACTGTCTTATTTATATACAAGGCATATCCAGAAAGTAAGTGTACCTACTGAATTTTTGTAAGTTTTAAAGATTTTTATTTAAACAAAAAAATTACGTAATACTTTAGTACGTAATATAAGCTATTTTTCGACTCCATTCCTCTCTATGCAGGTGGTGAAGCGGGGTATCAATTTTTTGATGCCTTCCTCGAGATAGTTTCCCGCCAACCCCTTCGTCCACTGCTCCACCTCCTCCTTTACCTCCTCGTCGGTTGAAGACCTTTTTCCACCCATGTGCAGCTTCAGGGAGGTAAAGAGATAGTAATCTGAAGGTGCTAGATCAGGGGAATGCGCGGGATAGTTCAAGACATCCTATTTAAACGAGGCGAGCAGTTCCTTCGTGGCGTTGGCCATGTGTGGTCTAGCATTGTCGTGCAGTAGGCAGACTCCTTTTGTCAGCATGCCTCTCATCTTGTTCTGAATCGCCCTTCGCAATTTTTTTTAAGATCTCACAGTATTTTGCAGAGTTGATGGTTTCCCCTTGAGACAGATATTTGTTTAAAATTGTGCCTTGACAGTCCCAAAACACGGATGCAATGATTTTCTTGGCTGAAATTGTGGTTTTTGAACTTTTTGGCGGAGGGTGAAGATATGTGACGCCACTCTTGAGACTGTCTTTTGGTTTCACGCTTGTAGTATGCTACCCAAGTTTCATCTCCAGTAACGATGAAGCGGAGAAATTTATCTCCATGGAGTTTCCAAGCCTCAAAAACTCTTGCCCGGCCTCCACTCGATTTAACTTGTGTTGGTCTGTCAGTTGTTTTGAGACCCACCTCGCACGTATTTCGCATTTGGCGGGAGACTGGATTGACATTGTTCCCGAAACGTGTTGTCGCGTCGACACTTCTCGACGTACTGATCTCGAACCGGTATCCTTGCAAAGGGGATGAGTCAGACTAGACTGCCGTGTAGCCAACATGATGAAAAGAAATTTCTCCCACCGTGAGTGCTTCAGTACACTTATTTTCTGAATTTAGAATATAATATAATAATAAACAATATATGCACAAATTTAAAATCCAGGCTAATATAAAGAAAACTAATAAAAAAATGAATACATGTTATGATGTTGACTTCATTAGCACCCCAAGATTTTTTTTACTTTTTGGTTGTTTTATAAAAACTCGGTTTTTATATTTTTTAATATGTTATTCTTATCTTAATGTAACCACACAAGCTCTATAAAGATACATAAATTTAAACAAATGGTACAAAGAAAACTACAAAATATATTCTAGGTAATTATTAACCTACCAGGAACACAAAAGAAACTACTTTTAGTGCTGCCAAAACCTCCCTAACAGAAATTCTTGGGGTTCCTTAGTTTTTCTCTTAGATTCTTCGTCCTCCATATCTGATTGAACTAACGATTCGGCATTGTTGCTTTCTGATGATACTGCTGGTTTACAATCTTGTAAATCTTGATTCTATTGTTTTAGGGGGGGAGGGGTTAATTTAAAAAAAAAGTTTGTTAATATATTTTATCATAAATGCTATTAGAACAACATAAATACCTATATTTTTTATCATACTTGTGGCATAAGTGAAAAAACACCCTCTAATAAATAGTTGTAGAATAACGTCCTATGTTTTTCCTGCAGCAAATTCATTAATTACATTTTTTGTATTTACATCAATACTCTATCTATGGATATGCAAGAGACCCAATCCACAGTTTGCTCTTGTGCTATAGGGTTTCGTAGCCAAGTTTTTAATCGTAATTTCCACGTAAAAAAATGTAAATTACAAACGAGCCGTCACTGATTCCAGCAGATGTTTTCTATAGTACAACTTACTTAACCCTAATACATTTTAGTTCAGCGAATGAAAAAGGGAAGTTACATTTGGTGGCATAAACAGATATGGCCCTATCTTCTGTTCTAATTACAGGAAGTTTTTTAATTTTTAAAATCGCTTTAACTGACAGAAAAACTTTGATAAGTGAAAGAACGAATAAAAATCAAACTACAAACTAACATGTGAAACAACATTTTTGAAGAATTAATCCCTAAAAATCACATAGGTCATACAAGAATTCTTGTTGTTTCTGTAAATGCAGAAGTTATACATGTTTTTGAAACATCGAGGATATTTTGCTTTTCCAGTTATATTAGTGGCGTCAGCTTATATAATCCTAATGCATTTATACAGCAACCCAGAAAAGTAATTCTTTGCTTGGACTTTTTGAGACCTGGTGCAGTTTTTTCAGAACTCGACACATATGTTTTATCGGGCAATATTTTCCAATACTCGTCAGCATTGTATTTTTTGTGAGGATGGAGGGCCTTTCACTTGTTACAGACAAATTTATTGAGGGCATTTTTCATCTTCAGATATTCGACTTCTTTTAAAGTGCGTTTTTTATCTTACTTAGTCTAACATAACTGCCATAATTGAATTTTTTTTTTAATAATGGAGCAAACGGTAGATTTGCAATTCCGTATCCCGTAGGAGGGATTGAGGCAGAAAAGCTTTCATTTGCCTTTTTACCGGTGAACCAAGGAATCAATTTCAGTAACAAACTCAACAGCAGAAGAGTTTAAAACTTCTTTCAAAGTTTGATGACCCCATGAGGTGGCCACCAAGTAAGATTTAAGGCAATTTAAAATCGCAGGATAAGCTCTAACCTGGTTCAGGAATGTACGGATGCTCTGGAGGAACTAGCAAGAAGTAAAGTAGCCAAACTGCGTTGGGTGCCCTGACACAGCGGTGTCCTCGGAATGAGTGGACCGACAGTTTGGCAAGACAAGGCTGCTACTTCGGACTAGATAAGAGACAAATTTCCCGAGCCCTAAACAAATGGGTCTAAGGCTAATTAGAGAAATACAGAAAGCTGCAGGTAATCCATGGATATGCTTGCAGAACCTTCACAAACCAAGGCGGCCTGATTGTTCTCAAGGAGCCGCCAAACCATCGAGGATATGGTCGGAATACTAACCGGTCATTGCAAACTGAATAGACACCTACATTTATTAGGAATAAAAGATAGCCCAATATGTCCTAATTGTAGAACCAGGGAGGAAATCTCATACCACTTTATAGGATCTGTGAAAGCTAGGGCAGACTCAGAAGGAAAATCTTTAGATCAACCGCCCTAGCTAGGAAGGAGTTAGGAACCCTTGATTGGGATAAGCGCGCAAGCCTTTATAAGTAGAACGGGCCGACTTGAATCTGGAACAGAACGTTATCTAGGGTGAAAGGGATTGGCGACAAGGGTCTGTCAGGCGTTTCTGCCGGGCTTCGGCCCCCTTACCCTTACTACTACTACTACTACTAATACTAGATGACCACAGTAGTAATAACCTCATGGTATTTTAGATATGGTATAGGTTATTTTTTCCATCAATAAGATAAGTACGCAAAAGCTTATGTTGCCAATTAACTAATGCCACAGACAATATAGCTTCGTTAGCTATATTTTCTGTGCTACTACCTATTATAATAATAAAGGACATCGGAAAAGTATATGACGAGAGACTGAAAGAAACACATCGAAACTAAGATTCTATTGGTCATTAAGTAAATTTTAGCTAGATATTCTATCTCATTTTTCTATATTTTCCAGTGCGCAATATATTAATAATAAAGCAGTTTCAATTAAATACATTTGTGCTGCACTGATGTAATATTGTCCAGTATTAGCTAGAACTGATAATCTGGAAAAACAAGTGAATTTATGTTTCCATTTTTTTTATTAGGTGGAGTTCAAACAAGAGAAATATCCTGCCAACAGATTGTCTCAAACGGCTACCCAACACTTGTTGATGAGTCAGAATGTCATGGTCCCAAACCGCCTCAACAACAAAAATGTAATCAAGGCAAGACATGTGCCACGTGGCACACAGGGCCCTGGAAGCCTGTAAGTATAGTCTCATTTGTATTTTTTTTATTTTTAATTTATATATAACTTATTTTTTTAGTTGATTGGTTTCATCAATAATTTTCATTTGCGCAAGAGGTATAAATTGCTTCGCTGAGACCATATTACTTAAACAACGTGCATATATTTTTAAATTATTACATTTAAATCAGTAATGAAAAAGAAATAGTTTGTGGAGTACCACAGGGATCAATATTGGGGCCAATTTTATTTTTAATTTATATAAATTCATTTTCCAAATTAAATTTAAAAGGCATTATGTTTGCCGATGATTAATTATAGATGAAAACTTAAGTTGGAAAAATCATATTCAGGATATAAGAACCGCTATAACTCCATTAATAGAAATATTATACAAGGCAAGATATTTCATACCATTAAAATTCTTAAAAAACATATATTATTTAATATATTCTAAATTTCAATTTGGGGATCTATATTAAACCTTAAAAAAAATGCAAAATAAAAGTCCAAAATGTGTTTATAAACTACCTTCTATTAACCTATATAAACCTAAGGGGTTTTTAATCTTACAAAATAATTATAATTTAAAAATTTGCATTTTAATTACTCTGTTATTAATAATGGAAAAACATCAGATATTATATGTAAAAATCTAATAGTTTACATAATCAAGATACAAGATATTGCTTACAATTCCAGACCATTACAGTTAAAAGTAAGTTTTTGAAAAAAATCAGTTCTTCACTATGGTTTAAAAATATACAATAACTTACCAGAGAGTATAAGACATAAAACAAAATTGTCAATATTTAAAAAACAATTAAAAATGCATTTTCTGCGAAAATAAAATTGAATAGATTTTTTTAAATATTAATTTCAACCTAGTTTTATATTATATTGAATTATAACATAGGAGTTTTTTCATTTATTACAACTTTATTATTATTTTTTATTGTTATATGTTATATTCCATGTAATAGTTGGTTTGGAATAAAATAGTTTAAAGTAAATTGGTTCGTACTTTGTTTTAGAAATATGCAACCCATTTCAGCTTTTTAGTACTTTTTTTTGGTATTTAGTGATTGGTAGAATATTTCTTTGCCTAAAATAGGGAATTCTTTTCGGAGGGGGCTTAAGGGGCTAGAGTTAGTATTTTATGTACCTAGAATGAAGTTGTACGTGGAACGTGTTTTTAAGCATCATCAAAATTAAGCTTAATTATATTCTAGTGTGATCATTTATGCGGCGACGGAAAACAATCGCGGCAAGTTAAATGTTTCATCAGAGAGGAAAATAATAAAATACAAATCCTAGATGATGAACAGTGCGAAGCTATCGAACCGAAACCTGAGGATGAAAAAGATTGCTTCACCCGACCTTGCGAGGGAGTTGACTGGATCGCATCAGAATGGAGCGGGGTAAGTTGGAATATTTCACTGAATAAATGTTTCTTTTATATTCGATAGCCCTGTAGCATATGTACAGATTCAATGCTTTTTAAATATAATATTACAGTATGGTTTAAAACTAACAATAACATATAACGATTTAATAAATAATAAAGATAATACCGATATTTCACTAAAATCTTACATATCTTGGAAACGAATCATACTTTTGGCATCGATAAAAATTTTCAAGTATTACATATCTTTCCAAAAAAAAACATTCCGTAAATAATCTTGAAATCTTCAAAATTCTAAGACATTAATTACAAAAGAGAATAATTAATGCTCAACGAAACTTTGATCTGAATTGTTTTATAAATGTTTGTGTTTTTCCCGTACACAGGAATTTTTTTTTAATAGTCGAATAATTCTACAAATTTTACTACCATTGTTAATACCATGTGCTGAGATTTATTCCTATCTTTAGAACACAGTAAAAACGAACTGTAATTTGAAAAATAGCAGATAGAGGACATCATTGATCCCAAAAATTAATAACAAATTAAAAAGTGGCTACAATGATGTGAAATTAATGACGTTTTTCGGTTTTTTTTAATGGATATCTTCCGAAGTAGTCGGAATTTTCCAACTTTGTTAACAACATAATATTCGACATTAAATTACATACACATACACATCGTATCTCTTACGGTTTTTGAGATGGCAATTATATATATCTATATATATATATATATATATATATATATATATATATATATATATATATATATATATATATATAGAATTAAAACTGGAATACATATTATATTTTTATATGAAAATATAAATCACTTGATATAAAAAATTGTTTTCAGTGCGACTCTGTGTGTGGTCTTACCAACGAAACCAGAAAAATATTCTGTGCAAGTTCAAGTGGGCAAATTTACGGAGATGAATTATGTGAGGATAGCAAAAAACCAGAAGATGTTCGACAATGTGAGGGCTCCAACAATGCTTCTTGTAATTACTTGTGGTATGCTTCTCAGTGGAGCGAGGTATGTTTATTTTTGTAGTTATATTAGTAATATATTAAACTATATTAAATTCCTTCAACTTTTTATGGTAACTACTACGTCTAATGCACTAACTATGCACAGGATAATTCCGTGTACCCTACTGACGTTATATGAAGAAAAACCAAATGAAGTTTAGAAATTACGAGTTAATTAAGTTTTTGGCCAAGTGTAATTTTTTATATTAGTGTAGTAAACGTAGCTGAATATTATACGTAACTACTTAAGGGTGGAAAAAATTAGTAACCAACTGATCTTAGCGAGAATGTTTAGGTAATCATCTCCTATTTATCCCCTCGAAAGTCCCATTCGGTCCCAGTGAGGTAAGTGCATAATTTAAAAAAAAATAAATTTTTTTACTGTATGTTTTATAGATTTTCCAGTTTTAATATACCTTTTAAACCGAATGTCAACTATAATATTTACTTTAACTCTGCAGTGTTAATATAGGTAAAATAAGTATTAATTTAAGCCTTAAATTTATATACATGCTATTAGAAAATTCTTCTATGAAGTCATCACGAGCGTCATTCTCCTCCTCCACAAAAAAAAGTTTATGCAACTCAGTCCATAACATTACCCACTCTTGGAAAAACATTTTAGACCCAGTGTTCTTTCTATAGGAAGTTTTTAGAGCACATACTCTCCTTACAATTGCAAAAAAATCAAGTTTAATTGTACAGGTATCAGGTTACCTTTCTGATCCTTTTTCCACCCATACTGCAAAGGGTCTAATTTATTACCAATCAATTTTTGAATCTGAAAAACATAACTTATCACATTTGCAAAAATTCGTTGTATCTTTACAATTACCTCAAAGTATGTCATGAGGAAATGGGGTTGTGCAGGGTCTTCAATTGGAGACAAAGTAGCTAAATTAAACACAGACTTAAGGCCTTGTGTAGATGTAATTCCATTTATAATAGTATCTCAGTTGGTTAATATCTTTAATATGGCTTGGACAGTGATACACTTTCAAAAGATAATTTAATCCTGACTGAATGAAATCATTTTTGTTAGCATTGTGCTCTAAAAGTATGTCAAGGTATTGACAAATATCGTTATCTTTTTTTTAGTAGCCACAGGCATTTTTTTGTTTAAACAATACGTGTTCTCACCTTTTGCTGCCTTTTCCATACGAAGCATGGATATATTTTTATTTTTCGAGTGATGTATAAGCAAAAACTTTATCAGCGTCCTCTGAAACGACTGTGACATGGTTTTTTGACAAGGATAATTCCACAACTGTTGAGGTGATAAGAAAATCAGTATCCCTTGCTGCTTCGTGCACAGTTATACCTACGTCTTCAAAATAGGTTCGAAGTATCTTCATAAACTGCATTTTATTGTGACGATTCGTTAGAAAATCCCTTATGGTACAATTACTGAAACCTGGGCATGTATAAATTTTTCTAAGCTGTCCTTTGATCTGCATCTTTGTAGACTGTAGCCCTCAGTCAGATACTGTTTATGTTATCGATGGAGGATTTCTTCTACACAAAGTCTCATGGTAGCCAAGACCAGCCACATATAATGATATATTTCTGCCATAGTCCTCGATGGCTATTGTGGAAATAATATATTTACTAAAAACAGTCTATAAAGATGCAGCTGAAAGAAGAGTTTAGAAATTTCCATTCCATTTCATTCAGTAATTGTACAAGGGGATTCTCTAAAGGATCATCAACACCTTCAACATCCTTTTCATTCACTGCTGGATATCGGCCTACCTCTCGCATATACCTATGCTGTGTGTCTTAGCTGTATTTAACACAGGTGTATGGAATCTATAGTTTATCGTACAATCCAAACGACGCTATTTGAGAGTGATTTTAGCGTATTACTGATGGAGGGCGTAATCACCAACCCATCAGAAGGCGAGCGCATTATGTATTGTTAACAAAGTCTGACTCAGCTCGGAATCGAGCCAGGGACCTTGAGCGTCGAACAGTAAACTCACAGCCATTGGCGCCACCCTCTCCTAAAGAATAGTCACAATAAAATGCAATTTATTAAGATCCTTCGAACCTATTTTGAAGAACTAGGTACAACTGTGAATGAAGCGACAATGCATTCTGATTTTCTTATCACTTCAACAGCTGTGGAATTATCCATGTCACAAAAATCCTGTCACAGTTGTCTCAAGGGACATTCATATACTTATACTTACTTGCTTATACATCATTCGAAAAATTGAAAAAAATTGGAAAAGATGACAAAATATCAAGAAAAGGATCATAAAGGTAACCTGACACCAATACAATTCACAGAATTGAACTGAATTCTGACCTACTAAAATAGATTTTTTGAAATTGGAAAGAAAGTCGGTGCTCTAAAAACTATTCCTGTAGAAAATTGGGTCTCAAATGTTCTTCCATTATTATAGTTGGTATTTGGTTTAAAAGATATATTAAAAGTGGAACATATATAAAACATATAGTAAAAAATAGCCCAATCTCTGTTACTATTCACTTTACAGAAAAAATAATGAGGTGAAATATGTGAAATTTAACTCTCTGCAAAAAAATGTGTCTTTAGTTTTTTTCAAAAAAAATGCGAACGAAGATACTTGAAAAAAACAAAAAATCCAAGATGGCGGCGGTTTTTTTTTCAAACTTCCCCTACTAGAACCGAATTAGACTTTTGAGGGGTTAAATAGGAGATTATTACCTAAACATTCCCACTGAGATCAGTTGGGTACTAATTTTTTCCACCTTGACCTCCAGATTTACTGCACTATGTGGTATATCTTCTCATTGATACGTATAAGGTTCGATTAGTTTATCTCCAGTGCTTCTCGTAGCACTTCCGGGAAGTCGAGGAACAAAGAACGTTGCTAATTTCAGGGTTTTTAAAACACAGCAGTAAAAAACAGGAAATAGTTTCAGGTGCCAACTAAATAATTAAAAATAAATCATGTGTCTTAAGTATCATTAGACCTTTCCATTTCGTATCAATAAAGTTTCTCTATGCTTATTTGAGGAACCCACGAGATTTAATCCGTCGTAGTTATTAAAAAAAAGTCAGTAAAAAAAACATATCATTATATTGTCCAACGATAGTCAATTGATTCACTTGTATTAAAAATTAAAATTGGTTAATAATACAAACAGTATTTTCACAGTGTTCAGTTAAATGCGGTAAAGGCATACAAACAAGAACCTTATTCTGTGGTCTTGCTACAGCTGAAGGAGTAAAGAAGGTAGAAAATGATAAATGCGACCAATCTAAGACATTTGAGATTATCAGGAATTGCACGGGAACTGAAGAGTGCGATGGTGAGTGGTTCAGCGGACCATGGGGTGAGGTAAGTAATTGGGTATTTTATTATAATTCCTGCTATTTTATTTTAGAACTGTATCGAAATGTAGAATATGTATTTTCCCTCTGAAATGTTTTTTATAGCAAAGCTCGAATCGGTGTTCCGTAGGAAATTAGATTCTGCAGGAGTCGGAAACAATTTATATTTATACGGCCGCGGCTTTTTTTATGAATGATTAAATAAACACGGTCTTACTCTTGAAATTTTGATAATGCTGTTAATATTAATAAAAATATACGAATAAGTAAATGAAACAAAATTTTTTGAAATACAACTTTTGGGTTATTTACCTTTTTCGGAAATTATTATTTTATTCAAACGTTTCACTTCCCTTGATTATACAGGGAGTTTCAAATAATATTAGTAGACTTTATTTCCACATTCTTATTTAAGCCAAAAGGAAATTTTTAATACGAAAATGTTTAAGTTTTAACAACTGATTGTTAATTTATTTTAGTGCTCGAAAGCTTGTGGTGGTGGAGAAAGAACCAAAAAGGTGGTATGCATCAAAGGAAATGAGGTGGTCGATGTTTCACATTGTGATTCAAATAAAATCATATTTTCTTCTGAAAGTTGTAATGAAGAAGCATGCACTGAAGGTAAAGTATAAATATTTATATTCCTTTCTTTATTACAGCTATACATTCCTATCAACATCAAACCTTGTCTAAAAACTTTAATGAATGAAAATATATTATATATATTTAAATTATAAATTACAGTAAAGTTTCATATATCTAGATAATATTTTAACAGGGCTATATTCACTGGAAGTTAGCTTGAAACGCAACTGAAACTGTAATTCAGTACGAAAAAAAACAAGCCTTTGACAAAAATTATGAAGTTCGTTAATTATAAAAATCTTTTGCATTAAATAAGTGTATTTGATCAAGAAATATTCTAAATTTAAATCTAATATTTATGAACATTATGGAGAATCTAAAGAAATGTATTGATAAAGTGACTGAATATGATGGTTTCCTTAAGAAAAAAATTAACACCCTGGTTTAATAAAACGATTTTAGAAGTCCAACGATCAAGAGATTTATATTACAAAAACTAGAAACATAGAAGATTGGGATAGATATAAAACATCTAGAAATCAATACGTCAGTATTTTAAGAACTGAAGAATATCAGAAACAAATTGAAGAAAATAAAAATAATAGTAAAAAAATGTGGAAAAAACGAATATATTTTTGAAAATGTTATCAGAGAAACGGATTCACTAGTTATAGCTGAAAAATTGAATACATATTTTGTCAAATTATTGAAAAACTTTTAGAACGGATAGTTTATGACCAAATTTTACAACTCACTGAAGAAAACAAAAATTTAATACACCTTCAAGCTAGTTTCGGAAAAGGACATTCAACTGAAACTGTAATTCAGTACGTAATTGAGAGCTGGAAAAGGAGTTTAAATAAAAATGAAGCTGTTGCAGCAGTGTTCTTGCATTTCAAACGAGCATTTGAAACAAATGACAGAAAAAGATTATTATGTAAACTATATCAATATGGTTTTGGAGGTTCGGTTTTTAAATGGCTAAAAAATTATTTGGAAATTTTCTCAAAAGATTTCAAACAACATTGTTGTTCCACAAGGAAGTATTTTGGGTCCTTTATTATTTGTTTTGTATATAAATGATGTGCCTAATATTTTAAATTCTTGTAAAATTTAATTATTTGCTGATGATACTTTAATATATTTAAACGAAATGGATATTAATAATATTACAAATAAGTTAAATTTTGAATTGAAACTTTTATGTAATTGGCTTAAAGGAAATAATAATTTAAATATTAATAAAAATATTATAATTGATAATGAAAATTTAGAAATGGTTACTTCTTTTAAATACTTAGGAATTTTAATTGATTCAAATTTAAATTTTGACATTTATTTTGAAAAATTAATTTCTCAATTTCGCAAAAAACAAACTATTTAAAAAGAATTAGTAAAGATTTGAACTATTTTTCCAAAAAGATGATATTTAATACAATAATTTTACCTTATTACCTGTACTGTTCAACAATGTTATAAAATGCTAATGAAGGTATAAAAAACAGATTACAAATATTACAAAACAAAACAATGTGTATAATTTTAGGCATGAGTAAATATACAAAGATATCAATCATGTTAAAAAAATTACAATGGTTAAATGTCAAAAATTTAATATTTCTTTCTTGTTTGTATATATATATATATATATATATATATATATATATATATATATATATATTCAAAATAACTTGCTTTCAGAACATTTACATAATTTTGTTATATAATGTCAAAATCACGCATATGACACTAGATATTGTCAAAGGTTTTACCTAAATAGAATTTCGAAATCGTTAAGCTATAAGTCGGTGTTTTATAATGGTCTAATAAATTATAATAATTGAAAACCATCACAAAGGTCTTTAAATAAATTTAAAAAAGTGTTAAAAGAATATTTGTTAAATAACCAAGATTGATATGTTTATAAAATAATCTTATCTATATATACATACATATATATAGATATATATATATATATATATATATATATATATATATATATATATATATATATATATATATATATATATATATATATATATATATATATATATATATATATATATATATATATATATATATATATATATATATATATATATATATATATATATATATATATATATATATATATATATATATATATATATATATATATATATATATATATATATATATATATATATATATATATATATATATATATATATATATATATATATATATATATATATATATTATGTCTGGTGTTAAAAAGTAAATATTTTTAATAAATACCACTTTTATGTTACTCGTTTATTTCTGATTTATTTATAAAGCTATTTTTAGTTTGCATGGCTCAAGATTTAATAGCTTATTCAATTGAAAGATACTCAATTCTGCATATAAGTCTTGAACGTGAATAAACCTATCGTAGTAAAACATAAATTTTAAGACATTGTTTCGTAAAACTTGCATATTATAAGTTATAAGATTTTTTTCAGAGGATATTCAATAAGCAAACGATTGTTGTTTTAGATTCTGAATTGCCTGTAGATAAAGAGACACCATTAAAATTAGAAGACAAAGAAACAAAAAAACCTACAACTGAAAGTGCAATAACTTCGGAGAGCGAAACTCTAGAACCCGCTGAATCTACTATGGCAAGCAGTGTTATCACACATAAAGAAACAGAAGGTACTAAACAATTTTAGTTAAAATATCTATTGTATCGTGTATGTTTAATGGCATTATGCTCAATATACTTTGTTGTTCTACGTAAAATTTTAAAACTAACTTCTTATTTTTTTTTTATATTTCATATTATCAGCAACCGACCTTTCGTCGTCAGAAATATTAGAGCTCACAAAAAGCTTTGATTTTACTACCGAACCCCAATCTGAAGAGTCTGGTAAAGAAGGTGAAGATGAATATGAAATTGTCCCTTCAGATACGTGTGACGATGGTGAATGGGTAGACATGCCTGTTCAAGTTTTAGCAGTACTAAAGGTATATATACAGAGTAATTATTAAAGGCGAAGGTAAAAGTATAAAAAAACTTTAAGCAAACGTAGTTCCTGAAATTCTTCTCTTTGTCGTACAGCGTACGAATATATTTATGATACCATTGGCGAAATGGAGTTAAGTGACTAACACAACACTTTTCACAAAAGTTGCGTACTATATTCCTTGTAAAACTGCTAAAATAATTAAATAGCATAGTACGAAAATGGTCGTAAAGTAAATGCGATGTATATGAAAAAGTCCCCAAAATGAATTAATCAGCATTTTAGATAAACGTATTAAAGTTGAAAAAATTAACATATCTTCGCTGGGATTCGAACCCAGGATCTCAACGCTCTATCCATTAAGCCACGAAAAATATGAATAGCAGTCAGATCGTTCAGACAGTTCTGAGACTGGGTTCCAGCGATAAAAAGTTAACTTTTTTATGAAAACAAATACACACAATTAAAAAACATGAACCGTTTATCAGTATTATTTTTATTTTATTAGAAAAAAACCGCCTACTAAGCAATGAAAATGAATAGAGCGAATTTGTGTAAACAAGAATAGCACTAAAAAATTACAAAATTCTTTACGTTAGTGGCCCTAGGTTGGCGTTTTATTATCATTTCGTAGAACAACATCACTGTATTTTTGATATAATACCAGAAAAGTTTGCATATTAAATTTGCATACTCCTGGAATTTAAACGAGAATATCTCCGAGATTCGGATATTGATCGGGTTCACACAATAAAATTTACTTAAAACGAGTATAAATATTAAAATTTAGCGAACATTAACCTTCCTAGTTACCCTCAAAATAAAATTGTTTTGCTAACCGATAACAGAAACCGTTAAAATCGTCAAAACTGTTCATTAGACAGTCACATCTTGCAATTTGAACAATAAGGACACAAAAATAGAGAATGTCAGATAAATATACTTTAGTTATCACACATAGGTGTGATAATTCGACTGTGAGTGAAAGATGACTTTTAGAATATAACAAACCTATAAATGTAATTTCTAAAAGATATGTGTGAATAATTCTAGGAAAAAGAAACTGAGCCCACCGAAAGCTTCAAGGAAACCACTATTACTAATGGAACCACTAATGTTATGGAGACATCGTATTCTATATATGACATGATGCTAAGTGACGGGACGACGATCGAAGAAACTCCATTTACTGGTTCCGGAGAAGGCGAATCTAGTTTGGGTACTTCCCCTAGTTCAGATTTTACTGAAGAAGAGGGGTCAGGAAGTGAGCCTTCATCTATCGTTACTGATGATGCAGGCAGCTCAGTATCGTATATTACGTAAGTTTGAAACCCAAAAATATAACTATATTTTTCTCTTTTAAATGAGATTACTTTCAGGTTACCATTTCTTTATTTATATTTGCATTACAATAGATCGTACTAATTTTGTTATGATGTTACTAACGTAACAAAAATTATAAGTATTTTTAATTTTCAATTATGCCATGGCAAGTAAACGAAAGAACCGGGCTAAAACCAGTTATCGCTTCAAAAGGAGTGTGGCAATATTAAATCAAAATATTTTGATATTGAACCCGGGAAGGGATCCAATTCACCTGAAAAATAACATCGAAAAAGAAAAAATAGAATTACTAAAAGGAAAACTATTACATGGGCAATTCTGTCGGAACCTCGGTAAATCCTTCGTTGACAAAAAAAACTATGGGGTTTAGAACTAGGTATTTTCAAAAGGACATTCTTAAGCAAAACATTGCGAGTAAATGCAGAATGTGCAATGCAGCTGAAGAACATCTAAGTCATATCATTGCGGGATGTCAAACGCTTGTACCTACCGGATATACCCATGGGCATAATAAAATGTTTGCGTATCTACACTAGGGATGGAACGGACTCGCATTTGGTCGGACTACCGGATGCCGAACTTCCGGCTAAGCTGCCGGCCCGAGCACCGGAAGTCCGGCCGAACTTATATTATTATATTTACATCGATTATATGCTTAATTTTATTCTCGATTAGCTTGCCCGGCCCTACATGATGACCTTTCTCGATACTTTTGTCGCCGGTGCGTATGAAAACAGAATCCGACGTACGTCTGAAATCTGTCTTTGTTTCTTACATACATTTTGAACGTGAGAACACGATCTACTGCTCGATGTACGTGAAATCATTTAATGTATCGGTGAGATTTCAAGGTTTTCTTCTGTAAATCCACGAAAATAACATAAGAAACGCTGTTGCTATTTAGTTCAACAGATTTTGGAAATGATTATTGTATTTAATTAGTTAAGTTTATTTGCGTGTCAGACTTCAGTCATCTTTGTCATAAATTGGGTATTGTAGTTACTTCCCGATAATGTCATTCACTAAAAGTAAAGTTTGGACTTTCTTTTTGATCTGTGAAGAAAACAAATCTTTCGCGAAGTGCAAACTTTGCGATAATAAGTTTTCTCGTGGAGGTGAAGGAAAATCGGCATCAACTTCCCCTTTACTTACAACTTACCACTTTTAAAGATGCTAGCATAAGTAGCGAAAGTTGCTCCATACATACTTTGCAGTTGGTAATCACAGACAGCATTAAAACGCAACGTGCTGTATCAAACATGATTGCTGTGGCAAAACGAATAGCTACTCATTTTAATCACTCTTCACTAGCTTGTGACAAGTTGAGGGCAATTCAAAATAAATACAATATTACCTACAAAAAAGATGTGCAGGATTTTCCAACTAGATGGAACTCAAAATTTTATATGTTAGAAAGGTTACAGGAATTAAAAAGGTCTATTACCTTATACTGTGCTGAACAAGAAAATCTTGTTTTCTCTAGTTTGACAAGTACTCAATGGGATCTGTTGAGTTCTACTCCAAAAATCTTACGGCCTTTTGAAGAGATAACTAGATCCATTAGTTCGGCAGAGTCAGTAATCACTGATGTCATTCCTATGGTGGCCATTTAAAAAAAAATCTGTCTTTGGAGCCAGCTGTATATGGTGTGGCTTCAACAAAAGAAGCGCTATTTGAAAATCTTGAGACAAGGTTTGATAAAATTGAAACCAAACAGCATTATATGATTGCCACGGTATTTTTCAGAACTAATGTTTTACTTCTAAAGCAGACTGAACAATCTGATCCAATTGTGTGGTGGAAACAACATCAACACTTGTTACCTAGTTTGGCCCAGGTGGCCAAATAATATTTAAGTACACCAGCAAGTAGTGTGTATTCTGAGAGATCGTTTTCTGAAATTGGAAATATTTATGAAGCTCAACGTTCCAGTTTAACTTCAAAAAACTCCGAAAAACTTTTATTCATATATCATAACTTGAAAAAATTAAATGTTGTTTTTAATATTTTTATAACAAATGTTAATGTTCATTTTAGTTATTTAAATTCTAATGAGGATTCTAATCAGCAATATTTTGTTCTTTTTTACGTTTCTTGACTTATATGGCTTATGTGTCGTTTATTTGTCAGCTTTATTATGAAATAAAACAATGCTTAATCTGATGTCCAATTGTGCGAGTGACAAATAATTACTACGAGCACTTACCGCAAAAGGTGATTAACCACAATGATTGTATGGTGATGTGGGACTATCCAATCATAACTGACCGGAACATATTAGCCAACTGACCGGATATAGTCATGCATGAGAAAAAGCAGAACTTGAGGCTCCTAATTGATGTATCGATCTCAGGCGATTCCAACGTGGCAATCAAAGAAACTGAAACTGATTACTATATGCAAAGACCTGGAGCTAGAAATGAGTAGAATGTGGAAGGCGAAAGCGGAAACAGCGCCAGTCATACTGGGAGCTCTGAGAACAGTAAAAATTACCTTCAGTCAACACCAGGTCAGCCAACTGTATGTGAAGCGCAGAAGATCACGCTATTAGGCACCGCATATATCTTAAGGAAGGTGCTTGGCTAAACTCCTTTGATTTTTTGTTGAAATCTGATTTAGCCCTATTCAACTGCCAAAAAAACATAATAATAATAATAATAATGATAATAATTATAATATTTAGGCGATATTCTGATTTAAATAACATCAAAGACCAATTGTCCTTCGAATATACTCTCAATCAGATACAAATAAATTAACCTCATCCATTCCTGTGCTTCGCCAGATAATGAGAACGCACGCAACAATATTTGTCTGGGTGTTGCCAGGGAGCGTGATTATGCCTTCTTATTTAGAAATATTATACAAAAATTATGTTTTAAAGTGGCAAATATGGTTACAGGGTAATAGATTAGATTGGATTAGTAATAGTTACATACAGTGCGATCTCTCGATGAACCTACGATTTGTAATTTTTGCAAAAAATTGTCTTTCTGAAAGTTGCAAAATTTTGCGTGACTATAACAAGTTTTCTACTGAAATGCTGTTGGAATGTTCTGCTATAGAATTAAAAAACTACTGTATATTATTAGTATATAGACCGGGAACTTCGACTGATATTGAGGTTTTTTCGACATTTTTTCTGAACTATTGACAAACATTTTAGAAAGTTATCAAAATAATTTAATCTATTCTGACCTTAACAGTGACCATCTGCCTAGCAGTAAAAGTTGTAGATATTATAAGATGCTTAAAGATATTTTTGACTCAATTGAATTGACATCTTTGCTTAATGGAGCAACTAGAATTTTTATTAATACAAACAATATTACCAGTATCTGTAGTCTTGATTATGTCATCAAATCCAAACCGGAGTATTTTTCTTGCAAAATTTTTGATGCTTGAATATCTGATCATTATTGTCAATTTATATATTGTTATAACGAGCAAACAATATTGCCAAAAATGGTTCAAAATTTAATTTTCACTTCAATTCGTTTGAAATAAACTTCACTCGGAGCGATGTGGAGGGTGACCTTGAACAATTTTTTGATGCATTCGGTAGATGATTTCAAGTAAGCTGTCCAAATAAAGAGGTTAAGGAAAAAAGATCCAAAATAAGAAAATTAATTTTTCTGTCGAGCTTTTTCACGATCTTAACAACTTAAAAATCTTACACTGGCTACAGAAGCGCACTGAGGACTTAATAAATAAATATAAATTCCTTAAAAAAGAAATAAACATAAAAATTAAAATAGAAAAAAAACTATTACAACAGAAAAATAAATAATTCAAAGAAGAATATAATTAACTTAGAATATAATTAAATGGCAAAAACCTAAACAATTCAAAAAAATACATTAATCAAATATGCAAGGATAATGTAATGCTAACTAATGCAGGAGATATAGCAAATAGTTTTAGTATTTATCTGTCTAATGTTGTTAAAAATAAATTAAATTGTCACTTTAGTAACGGTTTATCAAAGGACTGCACTGTGTACACTAATGTAACACCACAGGATGTTAGGTGTGCCATAAAAAAATTGCCCAATAAAAAATTAACAGGGTCAGAGGAGGTACCTATTGCTTTGCTAAAGAAGTGTTCTTCTAAAGTAATTGCTTGTTTGGTCTATTTGATAAATATGTCAGTTTATGAAGGTATTTTCCCCTCGCGACTGAAAGAAGCTAATATCTTACCTATATTTAAAAAGGGTGATCCTCTTTTAATTGAAAATTATAGGCCTATATCTTTACTTAGCTGTTTTTCAAAGGTGTTCGAAAAGGTTATTTACAACAAGCTCCCTTTCTTGAGAACTTGATATCAACTTGATAAAAATGAAAAAGTTGTAGGTCTGCTATTTGATCTAACAAGGGCATATATTTTGACTTTGTTGTTAATAAATTTGAAAGACTAGGTATTAA
The DNA here is from genome assembly GCA_030620095.1 of Kuschelorhynchus macadamiae. NCBI lineage: Eukaryota > Metazoa > Arthropoda > Insecta > Coleoptera > Curculionidae > Kuschelorhynchus > Kuschelorhynchus macadamiae. Next base: position 1,639,769 of record JAUTXW010001365.1, read on the forward strand.
AGGACCATTAAGTAAGTGGCTTAATTATTTCTTGAAGGGTAGAAAATTTAAAATAAAAATCGGTGATATTTCTTCACAAACGACAAACTGTGACTTAGGGACCCCTCAAGGTAGTGTCCGGGGTCCTCTATTTTTTTTGTTATTTATAAACGACTTACCAGAATACATTTCATGTGGAACCGTTTTTATATTCGCTGATGTTACGACCATAGTCATCTCCGCCAAAAATGGGAATCTTTTGGAGGAGGAAATTAGGATTACACTGATTGAGTTCTCAAATTGGTGTAAAAAAACAACCTTATAATAAATCTATCAAAGACTGTCTGTACGGAATTTAAAACAAAAATGCGCAAACCAATAAATTGAAATATTTTGTTTAATAATATGACTTTGCCTGTTAGCCATAGTTCAAAGTTTTTAGGAATTACCATAGATTCTAACCTTGAGTGGAAACCGCATATAGATGATGTTTGTTCCAGAATAAATAAATGTTTTTTTTTATTATAAAATCTTTAAAAAACTCACTAAGTGTTTCTAATTTAGTAACTGTCTACTACATTAATGCATACCCAGTCATGTCCTATGGTTTGGCAGTATGGGAAGCGCGCAGGACCTGAACAGATTGCTAGTTATACAAAAAACAATCTTGAGACTGATCTTTAACTTGTCATATAAGGCATCCTGTAGTGAACTCTTTAAAATAAAAAAATACTAACAGTAAAAAGTGTCTATATATACAAACTCTTAGTGTATATATATCAAAATTAAGACAACTTCATTTGGCATAGTTTCTTTCACAATTATCCGACACGAATCATGAATCACAATCATGAATATGTTAAAAAAACTAGTCATTATTTAGGTTGCATTGCGACTATTTAACTTACTGCCAGAAAATATAAAAAGGATTGAAACCATAACACCTTTTAAAAAACCAAAAAAACTACTAAATGGAAATTTTTATTCTGTAAGTGAAATTGAAACTTATCTGCTGGGCAGAGAGTGAATGCTGTTATTTTTTTTTAACATGTTAACCTAATTAAACTATATTCTGCATGTACTTTGTTTGTTATAAATATGTATGTCCTTTGTTATATACTATTTGTTTTTACTATGTAGTGATCAATCGTTTAAAGTGCAAATAAGATAAGTGTGTTTAATAGTAAGAGTTTTTCAACTTTTTATTGTTACTTAAACTGGGATCATACATCCCTTTGTTGACATGTCTTATCTACCTTTTTGTAGCTGAAAAGATGAATAAATTGTCTATTGTCTATTGTCTACGGAATGCACCACAAAGTTGGGATCCATTTAAGGAGAGTACCTGTTTTTAGAAACACAGGGTATTTTCTAGAATATTTAGAGGTGGTGTATATCTGTTGTTTTCTGTCAGTAATGCCAAGCCAAATGTTTATACCGGAAATTCATAATGAATTTTTCCCAAAATCTCGCCCTTTTTAAAATAAACTGTTTTCGTAAAAACCCGAAATGTTGATATGTCTTTTGTCCTCTTGGATGGATTTTGGTAAACTTTATCTAGACTGGCAACGGTTTAGTTGCAGTTACTTATAGGTTCAAGATAAGTTCGAACAATGTTGTTCACTACTTTCTTTACCCCTACCATCTCCCCAGCCTAAAATGATTTTTAGTACATATATTTTCGCACTAACACATTAACCTTGCTTTTTTTATTTTTACTAGTTCTTCCCAAGCTATGTCAGGACTAGCCGAAACAACTGAAGTAGTAGACTCAAGCACTCTTGCCAAAACTTCCACTACTGAGCCAAGTTCGGACACCAATACAGTTACCACTGAAATATCCGGAAGATCCACAGATGTTTCGAGTACAACTGAAACGTCTACCTCTATAAGTTTCGATATTGGATCAACTGAAACTGATATTTTCGAAACCACTGAGTTAGATACATCTTTATCCACCAAAGAAGACTCCTCAGATGAAACTACTACAGGTAATTTTGTAACTTGAAATAATTTATTATGTAACAAGGCAAGTACGAGATTAAATTCATAAAAAAGTTATTCGAAAATAGAGTTGTCCCTTAGAATAATGTTTAAATAATCTAATATTATTGATTATTTCCATAGTTTTTTTCCTTTACTACCTGATGCCTCTAATATTATTTAGTCACACCACGTCCATTAATTTTTTCTTCTATTTTTGTATGTATAATATATTGTTACATTATACCATACTTACCTTAACAACTCCACAATTTTAATAATTTTTATTGGTATTTCGTCATATCCGCAGGCTGTAAATAGATTTAAAGAATCTATTATTTCAGCAATTGTTTCTTCATGTATATCTTCTATGTTTAAAAACATTGAATGTGAATTTTCGGTATATTCAGGAGGATTTCCCGGTAAAATCTGTTTTGCTACTCGTTGTCCGATGTTTATAAAATGATTATTAATTTACTCGCAGATTTCTTCTTCAGCTTCCATTTGTTTATTATTAATATAAAGGTGGTCAATTTGTGTTTGCATTTTTGCTGGTTTTCGATGAATTAAAATATTTATATTTTCCCATAATACTTTCTGATTTTCTGTTCTAAATATTTGGTTATAATAACTTCTTTTTTAAATCAAATCATCTTCTTTACATTTTTATTTAAAGTTTCATAAATTTCACAGAATTCTTTACTTGTTGGCAGTTTTTTCTTTTTATGGTAATATTTATCTCGACTTTTAATTAGATCTGCCAAAGATTCGTCAAACCACGGTTTTGAATTTTCTGTATTTTTATTTTCCTATAAGAGTTTACTTCAAATACTGTAATAATTTTGGTATATATTAAGTCAGGATCTTCAGTTTAAAATATTATATTATAGTATGCTACAGGTTGTAAAAGAAAGCAGCGATTTTCTGGAAAATATTGTGTGAGAACCATTTATTGTACAACAAAATCACAAAAATTTTAAAGACCACATAATTTTAAAAACCACATTTTAAAGGTGTAAGGTATTGGCTTAACACATTTTTATTATTTTCTCTTGGCCCAATATAATCATATTACAATTTTTCTAAAATTGTGGGCTTTTGGACTGTCGTCCTGAAAATTACCAAAATATTAAACATATTGATAATGTGGCTCAATAGTGTTTCTAGATAGTCTATAAGCTTCCAATTTATAAATACAAAGCGATTCGTTAAATAGGAATATTTAAATCAACCAACACATTTTGCAGAGAAGCAGAAATATTTGTTAAATTGTTTAAATTTGTAAATCAGCAAAAGAGAGTTATCTTTTCATTTCTGAACACTTCTACTATAAATTATAAAAAATATAATATCGAAACAATTTTTTTTGTGATAGCCTTAGTCGTCAAAAAATCGCTTATAGATTCTTTGTAAAAAACTCGATAATAATTATTTTGCAGAAAACAAGGCACCTATTAATAACCTTATAATTAATTTTTGCAGATGTTTTTTTACTAAATTTGCTGATAAGGATTAAAATGAGGTCTGGTTTTTTAATACTCTATAAGTAAAAGTAATATTTTAAATTGTTCATGGAATAATATTGAAGCAAACTTGCGTGGGGCAACTCTATTAACATTCATATATTATCGGACAATAAATTTCTCTTACAGCCAGTCCAGTAGAGGAAATAGGGCTACATGAATGTCAAGCACCTTTTGATGAGTGTATTACACTTAAACTCACATGTCAAACTGAAGGCTATATTGACGAAAACTTATGCATTGCGTGCAGGTGCAAAGGTAAATTGACTATAAAAAAATATGCTTGCTATTGTTCCATAAATACTTGCTTTAAACTGAGCATAAAGATTAAGTTTTATAATTTAAGATAATTTTTAAATTTCAGAAATTGGCAATACCGAAATTACTTCTACAATTGCTAGTGAAGCTTCAGCATCTGAAACCAGTACGGCAGAATCTTCATACTCTACAGATCAATCGGGCAGCACCGAAATAGAAAGTAGCAGCACTGATATATTTAGTATTAGCTCTGATATATCTAGTAGCAGCACTGAAATGTCTAGTAGTAGCACTGAAATGTCTAGTAGCAGCACTGAAATAGTTAGTACTGAAATATTTGAAATTTCCACGCTTTCAGAAAGCACAGACTTATCAGGTAGCTCAACTGATTCAGAAAGCACGGATATTTCAGAGAGTACAGAAACAACTGAGAAGTCAGAATCCACAGAAACTACTACTGACGTAACCACTGAAGCCTCTCTTTCGACTACTGAAATTGGTTCCATAGAAACGAAACCACCTTCGTCTGAGACAATAGGCATTAAAGAAGAACCTGGTGCAGATGTACCCACGCCACCATCTAGGATGCTGGCCGAAGATGAAACGACAGAAACAACGGATATTTCAGAAGCTGCTACAGAAGGATTAACCGAAACAAGTGAGTAGAATGATTGTAAGTTCTTGAAAAGAAAACGTGTGCTTCAAGAACTATTAATATTTAGTAAATCATTATATAGTCAAGTCCGTCACTTCATTTTCCGACCAACCCATGCTCAGTAAATACATAGTTCTTTCTAGTAGAGATATACCCAAATAATTATATTAGCTAAAAGATCTTAAACACCATCCCGCAGCTTATATGTAAACTTACTACTACTTAGGTTGAATTAAGAATTAAGCAACTTAACCGTATGTTTTGCCAATGGACTTTGATTTTTATCAAATCATTCAAACAATTGTTGGGGGGTTAGCACTTCATCACGCATATGCTCATGCTTTTAAGCGGATCTTTACCTTTAGATCATTAAATTTTATGATGGCAAGACATCGCATGCGAGTTCTTTTCAATATTTGATTTACCATACACACCAAGTAGATATTCATAGTTACTTCTTGTTTGGGTTGACTTTCGATTTTTTCTCAGGCTTCATGTTTTGATGCCATAATAAATATAAGTAAACTCAAACTCAAATATAGTTATTGTTAAAAGAACATATATTATAGTCCTCGTCAACAAAGTAACCTCTATAAAAATAAAAATACTAGGGTCTAATAATTGGAAAAATAAAATAAATAAACATACACTATAAATTATGCAACTTCATATACAAAAAGTTATAAATATAGCCATAATAAAATCCATCATAAAATATATAAAATAATAAAAGTAGTATAAAGCTTTTAAGTACATATTTTAGCAACGGAACCTAAAATACATGAGTAAAAAAACATTTATATGGTATACTCACAAACTATAATGTTTTAATTGTTTCGACAATTACCTACTTTAACTTTTTACAGAAGTTTACAAAATTTTAACATTATTATTATTATTATTAAGTCACCCCTCGTATCCCAGCTGATAATTTATCAGAAAGGCAAAAACTGTTTCTTATAGGACTTCTCCCATAGAATTCATTGCCGCTTTCAGAATAAGTAGACGAAGCCAGGTCAAAAATTTATTGGACCCTACTTAATTTTTTAAACAGGACACCTTGTATATTATTCTTTATATTTATTAGGAACAATATGGGCTTTCCAAAATTATATATACATATATGCAGTTATTTTGAAAAACAAGCCCAAAATTCGAGATTTTCTAAAATTTTCTTTTGTGTCCAAGTAGTAGGTAGTAGGCGATGGCTAAAGTGTATTAAAAACAAAATTCATATAATATTTATTATACTAAAAGTGTAACACTTTCAAACTTTATTCAAAAGATCTTTTTTAATTCTTATGTCTTAATTATTTATTACAGCATTTTGACTTAATTATCATAAAATTATTGAATTTTACTCAAAACAGATAATTAAACCTATGTTTTAACATTTTGCTTTTTGTTCCGAACAAATTAACCATGGCTTACTACCTATTAAGCCCACATTATTCCTAATAAATGTAAAGAATAATATACAGGGTGTCCTATTAAAAAAAATAAAGTAGGTTCCCATAACATTTTGACCTGACTCCGTATACTTATTATGAAGTCGGCACCGAATTTTACGGAAAAAGTCATATAAAAAACACTTTTCGCCTTTTTGATAAGTTATCAAAAATTCTGCTGGCGCCATCTTTAATTTTACAAAAAGCTAACTGTCGCGAAAACCTCAACCCTCTAACTTTAAAATAAATAAATACTCCGCAAAAGTGTCAAAAATTGGATACCTTGTAATCACCCATCCCGGATACAGCTACCAAAAAAAGTAGGTGAAACATGTAACTTCCCTCTAGCCATGCTTGTCTCAAAGAATACAGTGGTTTTCTACTCCAAGTAGAAACGAGTACAAATTTATTAAGAAATATGTTAATTATAATACTTTGCGAATTGATCCTGAACCATACGTAGACTTGGCGTGATATTTTTGTTGCAGATGATGTTAATGACGGTATGGAGAAGTTTATTGATCGGCTGGAGTAAAACAATAAAGACATTCACGAATGAATGACAGCTAACTAAGTTAAAGACCCCTAATAATCAACAAAAATATTACAACTAAAAAATATTTTAAAGAAAATAAAACCTTATCCTCTACTTTCTGAAGCTGTATTAACAAAATATGCAATGGAACCAAGGCAGAAGTAAACAGTAAACGAAAAAAATAAGAATTTTACCGAAAAAAAAATAAACGAGTTTATCAACTATCATAGCTACTATGGTATGAAAAAAAAATAGATTTACCACCTAACTACAAGAATAGTATTCCTCCAATTATCATGTTTTCGGGTGAACTTAGTATTGACAATGTAGAAAAACTCTAAAATCTAAAAAATCTCCTGGATGGGATGAATTTAGAAGCGAAACGATTAAAGAAGAAATTTCGCCACAAATATTAAAAATTTTTACGTTTCAAATAAATAAGAATTTCGATTTGTTTGTGTCCCAGAAAACTCAAAAATTGGAGCAATAATGACTCCTGTACACAAACGGAAAAAAAACAAAATGATAAATTGCAAACCAATTTCGATACTTTTAGTTTTTGCGAAAATTACGCATATATATCATCAAGGCAAAATCGTGGTTGGTTTAAAAAAATCTGAAGTACTTTAAATAAATATAAATTACTGATCTACAATAGGGCTTTAGAGAGGGAGATGAACACAGGTTGCAATTTAATTCTTAACACCCCAGATTAAGAATGCGTTTGATTATAGAGATCCTTGCATGTGCTGGTTCATTGACCTTTCTAATACTTTTGATACTGTAAAAATGAGATAAAACCTCTGAATAAAGCAAATAAATGAAATTGTTTTAAAAACCAATAAATGGAAATAAAACCGTACCCTCTGCTTTCTGGAGCTGTGTTAACAAATTATGCAATGGAGCCAATACATAAGTTAAAAATCATATATTTGTATTCAATGACAACATGATTTTAGATAAACTCAAGTGTTATGGTCTCAGGGGAATGTTTTTGTTTTTAATTTATTAATCTATTTATCTAACGCGCTAAAAGGTACAAGTTTAATTAATTTTGCAGTAATATACTGTTGTTTAAGGTGTTGGTCCTTCATTCTTTATAATACGTACAACCGATATATTAAACCTAAAAATGAAAAGTACAGAAATCAATTCTGGAAGACATAATGGTTTAAAAGGGTAAATCCATGACTGCAATATAGAGATAGTTTTTACCTGCAAACTAAGCATATTCGGCAGGTTGCGCTCAATGCGGCTGTTGCTGAAGTGTTCTCCGTGTATCCATTTTAATTTAGAAGTTCATTTATTTTCTTCATGTGTACAAAACAGATTCTCAGTAGTGGTTGCTAGGCCATAGCAAAAGAATTTTGCGTACCTATTTGGTGTCAACAATTAAAAACAAAAAAAATGACAACTTTGCTCAGATACAACATTGTCTTTATTTTTATATATGTTTTTAAGGACCAGCAAACGATTATGTTAGTATGCATCACAGTAATATGCGAATAAAAGAAAAGCTGGCTTCGCGTAAATACGGACGGATATTTCCGAAAATACCACTAAATATACAAATTGAGCTTAAGAGATTTCTATTTTTCCTTCTTTAAGTAACACTTATCACGGAAGAGACAGGAAGTAACATGGACAACTGTTCAGTGTTAAATGTAAACTGTTTAACTCATTGAATTCTCAATTTAAACCAACCAACCACGTATTAATTTGTCTGCAGGTGTAAGCAGTTCAACCGAAGCTACAGAGTTAACGGAATCTAGTTCTAGTTCGACCACAGAAGTATTTACAGAATCTACACATACTGAAGAATCTTCACAAGGTGTAACGACAAGTGAAAGCGAAACTTCAACATTGATTTCCACCACGGAAGAAATTAAATCTACCGAAGTGTCTACAACCGAAATCAGTGCTCTAACTGAAATCAGTAGCTCTACGGAAACAACGCAGGCGGCAACGACAGAATCAACCACAGAGATCCCTGGAAGTACCGAAATTGATATATTTTCATCTACTTCTGAAGGCAGTGAAGCTACGACTGAGAGCAGTGAAGCTACGACTGAAAGCAGTGAAACTACGAGTAAGTAACTATAGTTCAACAACTTAAGAACTTTTAATACGCAAGTACAGGGTGCCCCAAGTAACATGATGTGCTGAGATATTAGGTTTTTGATATATTGGCATTTATCTTTAGGCTTTTATCTATATTTAAATGATGTACCTAAATAGTTGCCTAACTTTGAAAAGTCTGCTTTGCGCAAAAATTATCTACTATTATATTTGTTCTCTAATTTCAAGTATTCAGTTGTTTTTGCCAAAAGTCTTTTTTGGCATTTTCGCAACTAAATAAAAATATTTAACTTTAAATTAATTGAAGCAAATATTTAATAAAATTACATACCTCAACATGTAAACTAGTCTGTCTACGGAATGTTTCGATACATAATATAAACAATATTATTTAAACAGGCAGAAGAAATTATGTCATTTACCTTAAGTTTTTATAGACACATAGTAGTTGTACAAATACTTTCATCCTATCGGGACTCATCAGTGCGCCGATCGTAAAAAAGAAACCTTAAATAATAGAAAAAAAAATTGATTTCAAAATTTTAAAATTTGTCAGTTTGTTTGACATATGTGTTCGGATTATTTGTTGCGTTTAGATTCACAAACAAAAATCTTTTTTGGTTGTTTCGCATTTATTATTATATATATCATATTAAATATTACAGACAAAGATCAGAGAAACGGGCAGTGACAAACCAGATTTTCATCATATTCATTGTATAATTCACCAAGAAGTTTTATGCTTGAAAGTGATCAAGTTGTGTTTCAAAGTGTTTTAAAGTCAGTGAAAAAAATTATAAACTTCATAAGGTCACGAGACCTTAATCAGCGACAGTTTTCTGCATTTTTACGTGATTTAAAAAGTGAGTACACTGGTTTACCGTATTATGCAGAGCGATGGCTTTCGTGTTCTATGGTACTCGACCGGTTTTGGAAACTCAAAGAAGAAATATGCGTTTTCATGGAAACAAAAGGAGAAGTTGTCAGCTTATTATGCGATGTACATTTTTTACAAGATCTTTAATTTATGGTAGATATCACAAAACACTTGTCGGACTTAAATACGAAATTGCAAGGACCACATCAAGTTATTACAGATATGCATGATCATGTGAAAACTTTCAAGTGTAAGATGATGTTGTGGGAAAAACAGTTAGCAGAGGATAATCTGTCACATTTTCTGACTTATAAGGCATATCAGGAAAGCACAAGTGTCCCAATATCATACAAAATATATTCAGAGAAAATGAGAAGCCTTATGGCAGAATTTGAGAAGCGTTTTCAGGATTTTAAGACCCAAGAAAACAATTTTTCTCTATTTACTGGTCTTGTCACTATCGATATTGATAAAGTTCCCCCTCACTTGCAAATGGAAGTAATTGAGATTCAGTGTCAGACCCATTTAAAACAAAGATTTGATAGTGTTGGTACATTCGAATTTTATAAGTACTTGCCTGTTCAATACCAAGAAATGAGAAAGTCTGCATGTAAAATCCTGTCAATGTTTGGAAGTACCTATAAGTGTGAACAACTATTTTCTTTGACGAAAAGAAACAAATCTTTCGCAAGATCGCGATTGACGGACGCACACATGGACGCAGTTTTAAAAGTTATTTCCGCCAATAAATTCGCGCCACGAATAGATAACTTAATTAAAGACAAAAGATGTCAAATATCTGGCAAAAGAATTTAATGTTTGTAGTTTTTTGTAATGTCCTTTTTATTGGAAATTTAATAAACAGACTTGTCCTATAATAGTACTTTTTCTCAAGATTTTCAGTAGTTTGTCTTCTTTAAGATAAGGTTTTGCGGCCCACCTAGTCGATGGTCTTCATGCTTTTCGCCCACCAGTGACTTTGAGTTTGACATAGCTGGTCTTAGTTATATCACTTTAAAATATATTGTTCAACTTTAAAAAAATTTGCTAAAATATATCTCAATATATAGGGTGTTCTATTTCAAATAACTAATTTTAAAAATTCAATTAAAACCCTACATTTTTGCATTCAATTAGTTTTGTCCGGCGTATGACTTCTGAGAAAAGGGGCACGTCATATAATGGAACTCACTGTACTTTTTAAACGAAGGTCTAAGTTGTTTATGATCTAAAATAATATTTTTGCTACTCCACATTATCGAATTTATGTTTAGCCTGGCCAACAAGTCATGTTACCGAAATATTCAAAAAGGAGCAGAAGATGTGTAAGAGAAAAAAAATACTCCAGTGCAAGAAAACAACGTACGGTTGCTGTTGGGATCATATTCATGCTGCCCAAGGACCCTTCGATAAAGGATGTCCCACTCCTAAAACTTGCAAGGAATCTATATATGGTTGTTGCCCTGATGGTGTATCGGCAGCCCTCGGTAAGTAGGGTTAACTGGGGTTGGTTGGTATAATTGTTACGTTTAATTTTTTTTTCAGCTTACGTTTAGACATAATTGGAAAATGGGTATAGCAAATGAAATTTACTTTTTCTGAGTAATTAAATGTATTAATCACTCATATAAAAAAACTTAATAAAAAACAACATAAATTCTGGCACTCCCCGTAGACGGGGCAGGTTGATACACACTATGAGGTTGATTAGTACAGCATCTTATTAATTTTTACACTTCAAACAAAGAATTATATAGGTACAGAACACGCAATAAGGGCCTAACATGCTCCAGACAAATATGTTCTTTTTGTATATCATTTTCATCAAAAACGATAAACTATAATTTTTTTAACGAAAATTTATATTTGACATTTTTTGTGACACCACAATTAATGTATCAGTCACTAATACCTGTTTTACTATTAGGTATGTAATAACTAATTCAAAACTGCTAATGTGATAATTTTTATACATTCAAAACGTGATTAAATTTTCCTTCTAATCGTGATGACGCTACTGAATTTATATAGGTGGATCACAACCAGGCGACATGGGAAAATTAGGCTGGCGTTCGTGTAGACACTTGTGAGTTTTGTGACAAAAGTTAGTCAAAATGTTTGTTATTACGTATTCTAAATGCAAAAGTGTAAGCACGTTTTCTAACTACCGCCTATTGTAATACGCAAGTATGACAAACCGAAAGTGGTTTATTTTTTTGGATTCACTTCAGAGAAACATGCGTCTTTTAAGTTCTCAGTTTTGACGGGTTAGGTTTAAATCAGTATGTGTAAAAAATATATATTCCGTCATTACGTCAAAAAAAAATTGACAATATTACATAACAAAAACAAAGTAAACACCGGAGTCTAGGCGGCATGACCAAACGGCAAACTTGGTGTGTGCATTTTTGCTAATTTATTTGAGATAAGCATTTGCCAAACTTATGCGTATTTCATTCTGATGGCAATACTTTGTGCCAAATCTTAATACGAAAACAGTGAACGATTAGAGAATACACGTCATTAATACTTATCTTATGACTTGTAAGGGCATGATAAGACTTTATTTAGACGATATAGTAAAAGTATTCGGGACGAACGTTAGCCCTGGGGGACCTAGGTTCGAATCCTAGGTGGGTGCACAACTTTTCAAGTTTGCAGCCAATATTAGTGGTCATAAAATCCAACTCAGACAAGTGTAAAATGTATCTACTTCATGCGCCACCCCATTTACTCTGATTGACGCCGGACGTGGGTGCATAGGGGTTGTTGATGTCACTTGTCAATCGGTAGGTCGGTAGGTCACTCACCGTTACCCAATAGTTAACAGTTCGAGGGTGGGGTGTGGGATAGGGATCCAGAGTGACCGAGAACTGTGGTACAAAACCCACGTTAAGCTGTAAGTTCTGGCCAGATTGATCACTCCCATGATGGAAAAGATACGTTAACATAAGCCAGCAAAACAAAGGAAAAAAGGTCTAGATCTAAGTATTTTAAATTATCCGAAAATTTGTATTCCGACTTTTCACAAATAAATAGTAATAATATGACATATAAATTAAAGCCCTTGATGGAAAAGGGCAAATTGCTACAATAAATATATTTCGAGATAATTGTGTTTAAAGATATTTTCAAATATTAATTTTAACGAAGAAGAAATAAAATGTGTAAAGTCAATAACATTTTTGGGTTTACATTTTGATGAAAATTTAATTTGGAAGGTACACATTAATAAAATTAGGAAAATCTTGCTCTAAGATATTTAAAATATATTTATTTTTCGCTAATTTATTTTAATTAATTAATTAAAAATGTATTGTAATTAGATATTACAAAATAAAGTAATAAAATGTCTATATAAATTGCCATATTTGGAATCGACAATCATTTGTGTAAACCAAGAGACATTTTAAATTTTTTAGAATAATTATATTTAAATTTGTTATATATTTTTTAAATCTAAGATTTAGATTGGTGGTAGTTTTATATAATTTTATTTAACTAGTTTAACTAGTAGACATAATCGAAAGCAATTCTTCTTGTAGGCCGTTTTGCACCTGCAGAAATTATGTATTTCTGCTATTCTACATATATCTTTTCCGGCCAAGAACTTTTGATAAAGGTGTGTGAAAGCGCATTTTTATTGATTTAAGTATCTACTCTCCGCATGATGGTGATAGTGCATACTTTGCCAAATTCCTATGGGTTTGCAGCCAGAAACCACCGGAGCCCCAATAGGTGGCGCTAAGTGCTAACTAGTTAGTTGGTTTTCCTATAATGAACTTACAATAAATTAGTTCGAAATAAACTATTTAAACAGAAAAAATAAAAAAAGGTGGAATTTACTTTTCACAAGATTTATTTGAAATAAATTGCGGCTAACATCCTTCTTGCACAAAAAATACAGCACATCTAAGAAGCACTGGATACATCACTAAGGAAATCATTATCAACCGTATTATTTATTATTATTATATATTATCTTCAACACAATCGGCGGTATTTGCGGCTCTAGTTTGTACTTTAAACCTATTTCCATATAAAAAGTGTGATTTATTTCTGGCATATACTGTAGAAATTCACATATTTTATTAAAAGATAATTCCGAAAATTTAAACGACAAAAAACTTCTTTTTTTAATACTTTCACTTCAAAAGCATTATTACGTCTATATACAGTGCCGTATGGCAGTGTACTAATCTTTGGGTTCATAGACAGACTTAATTTTTTTTATATTTTTCTGTTGCTGCAAAATCTCTATCAGATGGCAGATGGGTGTGACCTCTAATCTACGCTCCACTGAATAAAAAACCTTCTGCAACCAACTGCCTCCATAAACTCATCAAAACCCAATTCTTATTTTGTCCCCGCAGTAATCTGTATATACAAATAGGTCCTTAGAAAACGGTTATTCTTCTTTAATGTACTTTTAGATAATACTAGCAATTTCATCACTGACTTATTTGCCGATATTTTCAAATGTACATAAAACCTTTATCATTAATACAGTCATGAATCCTCAACTTATATACCCAAGCCTTTCTGAGAGATACAATTCCGGGGCAGTAGTTAAATTTGGTACAGGAACTGGTTTAATGACTTTCTTTTATTTAGTTTTAGATATAGAGTTAGGTTATAACGTTTTCAATTGGTATAATAACTGGTTGTGTTTGGTATTTTTTACTGGCTCAGTTAATATATAATATTAAATTGCACTGCTTTTTGAAATACTAAATACAAATATAATAGAAAAGATAATTTTTTATTATTATTAAAAACAAAAAGTAGTGTAAAAATACGAACATAACATAGCATAATAAGTCATAGAAAAACATCAAAAAATTAGCTAAGGAAATACGAAAAAAATAAACTCTAAACGTACAGGAATATAAATAAAATACTTGCTAGGAACGAACACCGTTAATAAAATCAACAAAATCATTAAGATTCCAAGCAGACTAACTGGGAACAATATCATTTTTCTGGTACATTGTTTGGGTGCTAATTTTGCTTACCAATTTCGGAGTTATTTTGAAATCGTAACATTTGCCGATATGAGAAAATAATGTGGGAGACATAACAAGTCAAAATAAAGCTTTTTTGAAACTGTGACTGGTATTGCCCAATTTAATTTTGGAAACTGCACGCCAAAATTCTTTTTCCATTACTTTTTTATTTTTGGTAGTATCACTGGCAGTACGGTCTCTTTTTTGTCGGTGTTGAAGCCGATGTTGAAGGCCAATTTCAACTAATTTTGTTCGGGAAAATACCGTACCTAGCAATCGATACTGAATGTCGAGCCATCTCGTAGATTGTCTTTGTAATTAAATAAACCTGACCGAATTAGTTGGGCCCGAATTCTAGACTCGATAGAAAGATTTTCTTCTTCATAATTTAAATTAAAAGTTTATTCTGTCAAAATGTATAAGAGGAAGAGACTTTGATTTGATATTTATTAGACCGTAAAAATTGTGAGAAATATGGAGAAGGGCTTCAAATGACCATTAATTTTCGGTTGGTTTGTAAAAATAATTATCCGTTCAAACCCTGTACATCAGAAGGCATACGGCAACAAAGAAAACCAACTGGTCGTCTGTTTTTTTGGTTTTTTTCTGTATATTATTATGCAGATTAAAAAAAATTACGTTAAGAAATATTGGAGTCCGAGTCACCCCGTCACCCCCGCCCTCAATGGTTCGTATTAAAAATACGCCCTGAAAGTGTATACAATATTTTTAAAGGAGCATTTGCAACACATTTAATAGACTGTTTTAAAATAACAACAACAAATATTTTTTAGGCCCCAAAAATAGAGGATGCCCAAGTAGCCTCTGCAACGAAACACTTTTTGGCTGTTGTTGGGACAAAAAGACGCCGGCAGAGGGTAATGATGAAGAAGGCTGCCCTCCTAAGCCACCAGTTTGTCTTGAGTCTAAGTGGGGTTGTTGCAAAGATAATGTTACAGGTAAAAATATATATTTTCGAATCAACCATCAAACCAAAGAAATTTCCTTTGTACTCTATATTTCTGACCGTTTTCTGGACAAATGTGTTTGAATAACTATAATTTCAAAACTATATCTCTTAATATTAGCGAAATAATTGAAATTCTTTATTTCTTTTTAAATATTTTAATTTCATATAATATGTATTAAAGGCACCAACAGAGTAATATTTATCTGAGAGAGAATAAAAAAGTTAGTAAAGTGTGGTAATACATAACATTTCTAATTTTTTAGATAAAAAATGAAAGAATTGCATAAAACTCTGTTTTGAACCATTTTTTACAAAAAAAAATCAATCACGTTTATTATTCGACACATTTCAAAAAACCACACTATTTTTAGAAGCGAAAGGTCCGAACCAGAAAGGTTGTGAACCAGAAGAAGAGGAAACCGAAGAACCTACTACTGTGGAAACAACAACACCTTCCCTTGAATCATGTGAAGAAACTGACTACGGATGCTGTCCTGATGGATCACCTGCAAAAGGTTTGTTGATATTTTAAAAATGTACTAGTTCTCCCATAGTAGTTTAATTAATTAACAAAATAGTATTATCATGTGCAAAATCGTCCAAAAGCGTAAAAAAATATCGAGTGCTTCATGAAAGGCAGGGCCGTTCCTATGGGTTCGGCCGTCTTTGTGCCAGGATTGAAATGCCGCCTTTAAAAAAAATATATCCATTCCGTATTATGTTTTATTTAATTTAAGTTACACATTTTAAAATAAACAACAAACAGAAATGGAACTTTCAAATCAATAATTCATAAAAATATAAAGTATACGTAATGATAACATAAAATATTTAGGAAATATTTTCCCAAGTTCTCTATTATTGCAAATTCATTAATTAGCTTTGAATAGTCTTCAGGGTGGAATTTCGAAACATCAGTAAATCGAATTTTAGTTTATTGTTATTGAAACCCATTGCCGAAAGAATCGTCTTAACAATAGCGGTATTGTCCAAAAACACATTTTTCCTCGTTAAGGAAAAAATTTTCAACAATTCAGAAACTAATATTTTTGAAATGGGTTGAGGAAAGAATTATTTTAAATTCTCGTTTCGTTAAAGAGATATTGTAAAAAATATAAAAGGATCTGTTTTACCGTCTTAATTATTCTTAAATAATTGTTTTTAAAAGCCAGTGACTTTGGCCAAATAGTCATCTTTTCGGGCACCCCCTTAAGAACGAAATTTTGAAAAATCTAAAAATATAGTATTAGGTTTTTATTTTCAAAAACCCTTGATGAGGATATTGTCTCAACATCACATTTAGTTAAATGGATATTGTAAAAAAAAATAAAGTCATTTCCACCCTTTTCCTCCTTTTAAAGGTGGAATTTGTAAAGATCCAGAAATTTTCCATGACAATTTTTGAAAACCACCGACGAATGAATCGTCTTAAAATCTCATTTAATTCAAGATATCTTAAAAAAAGTGCAAACATAGTTCAACTCAGGAGGGGTGAGTTTCATTCTCTTATCTCGCATCTTCATCAAAAAAAGACGGCTCAATTGAAAAGTTTTATTTTTAACGGTTTTAGGGATATGGTGATTAATAAATGAGTGAGTCAGCCAGTGTATTTTCTTCTTTATATATTTTATCTGAATAGATAATTCAATCAATAAATATTTTCTTTAATTTGGAAAACAGAGGTTAAGTTTTATAGACTCATGTACAAGGTTTCCATTTATATTTTGACACCTAGTTGCAGTTTTAACTACAGGATATAAAAAAAAAATTTAAATACAAAAGTTGTAGCTATTACCCTAAAAATATCAAAAATTTATATAAATTTGGTAAAAAGTAGAAAAAAATACATAATTAAATTTCAATAGAAACTTTAATTTTTCGTTTTTAGAATCGCGAGACCGATGCAAGAACTCTGGTTTCTTTTACATTTATGACCAGTGAAATGTTAGTGTTCAGATATGGCAAATTATACAATTTGTTTCTTTTTAATACATCGTTCAGGTTTCTTAAGCCTAGTGGAAATGGATGGTTCAGTTTCTTCGATATAGATGGCAGGAACAAGGCATTGCATATACCTTTTCCTTTTGGAAAGAAATAATGCCCTTTGGCGATCGCAAACGCTATCTAATTTTCTTGTATGTATTAAAGATTGTACGTATATTGTAGCTAGCGGTGAAGTAACCTTGCAATCTTGTCTGTGGCTCCGTGTATAAAGGGGATTGCTACACTTGCTATCGGGAACTCGTTATTAGTTTCAATTCGTGGAGTTGAATTATTATATTTTCTAATTCGCGGTTCAATATCCTCAGAGCAATATCCATTCCCTCATAAAGCTTGAGTTAGTGTCTCAGTTTCCGATTGTAAAGAATTTTGGTCACAAATCGGGAGAGCTCTATAGACCAAAAATCGTAAAACCGCCACATAACACAGCAATAAACCTATCTTCCAAAGCCTTTACTGAAGCAGAACAATCAGTCCTCTCCAAAGGCCAAAACATCGCCATTACACCAAGGGATATACATGTCGTTGGATATACCCGTAAAAGACATAGTGTCATCCGTCGAAGTATGAAACAGTGAAGATCATCAAAAATTCTAAGCCACCTAAGTTTATTATTTATTATTTATTACAAACTCAACAGGTCCAGAGACCCAATTACAGAGTAGTAGTTACAACTATTATATATTATTCTATTCTATGACTAACTTACTAACTAAATCGGTTATGTTTAAATTGATTTAACATTCTATTCTATTTTAATATATAACTAACTATATAACTCATTTACTATTTAAAGAGACCATGTTTAAGTTGACTCAAACTTATATTGAAAATATCAATATCTCCTCGTTGAATCTGTTAGTCTCTGAAAACGACGATCAAAAGTTTAAACAAAAGCACGGACATTTTGGTTCTTCCAGAGAACAGTACGATACGAGGCGGTCAATTAGTAAATATAATAATAACTCCACGAATTGAAACTAATAAGAAGTGCCACAGACATGAATCCAAAATTAATTGGCCGGCGCAACATACGTACAATCTTCAACACACACAGGAAAATTGGACAATATTTGCGATTGCCAAAGGGCATTGTTCCTTTCCAAACGGAAGTATATGCAATTCCTTGTTCCTTCTTTGTAGTCAGTTTTAGAATTATTTTACCTCCGAAACAAATTTGAGTTAAAGTAATTAGATTTCTCCACTATGAAATCGACGTTAAAAGTGATACGTTGTTCGTTTTCGAAGTAGAACGTTCGTTAAAAACGAAATTAATAGTACTGCTCTGAAATAAAAAAAATAAGTTGGTGATGATAGGCTTTATTTAAGAAATGATATAAAGATTTAAAAAAAAGAACTGAAAAATAAAAAAGTGGTAGCATATTTTCAAGTTTTTTATTTTATCCCTATATCTTAGCATATAGAATAACCAGAAGCAGTTAGCAGGCACAAAAAAATGCTTAAAACTCTCCCCTTTTAACTTATAATTAGCGGGATACCCATAGAGAAACTCGAATTAATAACACATTGTAGGTATAGTTTTTGAAATTTTATTTCAAAAAAGTAGTGCTCAAGAAGAGTATGCGAGAGAAATAACTTAGCTCAAAAAAATTAAAAATATACCGAAATGATTTTAGGTCCACAATTCCAAGGCTGCGATATGCCATGCTCGAATAGTACCTTCGGTTGCTGTCCAGATAAAGAAACACCGGCTCATGGTTATAGAGGAGAGGGATGCTGCCTCACTTCCGCCTTTGGTTGTTGTTCAGATGATATTACACCAGCCAGAGGACCCAATAGTGATGGATGTGACTGTCAATATTCACCTTATGGATGCTGCCCTGACCGAGTTACCCCTGCACAAGGTATATACATAAAGAAATGGTTATTAATTTATTTAAAAACGGAAAACACGGTTTTTTGTGTAAGGATGTAAGAAGTTGTGTTAAAAAGGTTAAAGGTGGTGCAAAAAAAAAAAAAAAAATATATATATATATATATATATATATATATATATATATATAATTATATATATATATATATATATATATATATATATATATGTATGTATATATATATATATATATATATATATATATAATATTATATATATATATATATATATATATATATATATATTTAATAATTCTAATTATATTATAATTAATTAATTTAACATTCACTTTTTAAATAAATTAACTTTTTTAAAATAGCAAGAAAATAGCGAACAATACTAATCTTCTGATAATCGAAAACACAACACACTTTTACTCGAGACATTTTTTTGTTCGTCAGTTAATCAATTAACTGTTAAATTCAGGTTTATTATTAAGAAAATACAAAATTGCCCATTTTCGCCTGAACTGCAGGCGACCAAACATATGTCTAAATTCTTAGGAAATTTACTTACTTACCAATTGTGCAGCCGATAAGGTCACGTGATGTTACCCCATTCGTCTTTTTGTGTGAGGACATAATAAAACGGAGGTTCCCCAAAAATCAAGATAATGAGAAAGAGTCATGGAGGCGTTGAACCATATTAATAGAAATTCATTAAGCATAGTAATAAGAAGAGTCCTAACAAGTGTTCAGAGATTGCAATTCATAATCGATATTTAAAAATAAAATCATCAATTTTTTTACTTTTTATACAAGTCATTAAACGATAAAAAAAAACAATATCGGTCCTACAATGTTATTTTATTGCGATAATAATTTAAAATGCCTGGTACATTACATTTAAATCAGATTCATATATAAAGGAGGCTTTAAGTTTTCTTCGTTTGAGTAATTATTTTTTAAATGCCATTACGATCAATAATTCATTTTATAAATAATAATTTAAATATTTTATTATTAAATATAAAAATATTATTACAGCAATAATTTAACAAGCCATCGGGCAAGCCACTTTAAAGCGTACCCTTAAATCGGTCTTATAATTAATAAAAATCAATAATGATTGAAAACGAGCTGCTGGCATTTCCAAATTATTAAATAATAACTATAAAAAGACAACTGAAAGGTCTTTTTTTAGCCCTACGTTATTGTGTAAGAATCAAATTAGCTGATATAAAAAGTAAACGAGTTAGTCGTTTGCTGCTCGAAAAAAAAATGGAATGTTTGGTCAATGAAATAATCACCTCCATATGTAAATGTTAAAAAAAACTAAATCAGCCAAAAAGTCTTATAAAAACGAAAAATTTAAATCGACTTAGAAAACAGATTTTTATTCTGCATTAAATTTGCTAAAACTATCCAAATAGAAGATGGAAAATGGCTTTCGATCAATTTCTAATATTTTTTGATAAAATGCAGTTCTCGATGTCCTAATCAAAAGTTCTCATGATCACAGCCTGCTCCTGTTAGTCCAGGTGCTAGGTGGTTTTGG
This sequence comes from Kuschelorhynchus macadamiae, assembly GCA_030620095.1. Taxonomy (NCBI): domain Eukaryota; kingdom Metazoa; phylum Arthropoda; class Insecta; order Coleoptera; family Curculionidae; genus Kuschelorhynchus; species Kuschelorhynchus macadamiae. The sequence goes on from JAUTXW010001365.1 coordinate 1,660,474, forward strand.
GAATCACTAAAATCATATTAAAAATTCTACCATCCTCGATAAACGCACAACCCCCTAAATATTCAAATTATATGTAGAAATTGGTTTTCGTGCGGTAACTCGTTTTCTGTCTATCATGTGATAAATATAGTGGTATATAAATTAAAAGCTTATACAATTCGCCTTGTCAGACACATTAAGCTGACTGATGCGCGTCAAGGACAATTAATCAATTTCTATGCAGCCACTGGACTCGTAAATATATGTTTCGAGCATCATAAGCTTTTTAAAAAGTAAAAAAAAAAGTAATTTTTTTCCGAATGTTTTTTTATTTTTGCACTTTTTTCGAAAAAGAACATTCCAAGAGAGTTAAGGCAACCAAAAGCTACAAAAAAGTTTTAAATAAAACTTTATTTCACGGTGTTATTTACCTTTAGCTACATGCAAAAAAAGTTCGTACCATGAATGATTTTTAGAAAAATCGGTTGTGAAAACTTTGATGTCGTCGCGAAGAATTAACGGATGTCACGACTTTTTTTTAACTCAGTGATACTCAAATTCGGGGGGAAATAGAGATAATAGGCAAAATTCAAAAAAAGGTTTTTTGAAAATGTTCTCGTAAACTTTGCCAGATACTATATAAAATACTTAAGGAAAATAGGATGGCAGAAAATATGCTTTTTCGATATATTTAACATAAATTACTTCCGAAAATAAGAAAAAAAGTTTTATTTATATGGATATATGACAAATACATTTTTCTCGATATACAGGGTATTATGTTGTAAATCTTATTTATGCTATATTTCAGATACCAAGCATTTTGGACCTACGTTCACATTAATTTTTTTTCATAATTTGAGAAGTACTTACTATATGTTAAAAAAATAGTTTGGTGTTTTCTTCCCTGTATATTAAAAACCAAAAATTATAGGATTAGGTTGTGCCCATAAAAAGTTTTGATAAAAATTCGGAGAACTGCATTATATCAGATTCAGAAAATTAGAGATATTAACCCAAACCCATCGTTCATTGTTGGGAGTGATTCTTTAACTTACTCTCGGAAATCCGGCTACAATGTATGTTTTTTACTGGCCATTACAACTAGTAGTAGAGAAAAAAACATAAAGACTTAAAATATATAAACTCAGAATTTTTGAAAATACGAAGTTGTGATTGAAGGAGAAGTATCTTTTATTTATTAATTTCATTTATAATGTACATATAATAGTTCGCTGATAGTACAAATATTTTTGTTTAATTTTCTTAGAGTGGTTTTAAATAGTTAAAAGAGGCAATTATTAAATACTTTTTTTTTTCAGAACAGATTTTTACGCGGAATTTAAGATTTATTAAAAGCATTATAAAATGATTAAATATCGTCAATTTAAAGACTATTTTCACCTTAAAGATAATCAAATCAACTACTTTACAGTATTTTTTTAGGTTACAACAAAGAAGGCTGTGGTTGCAAATACAGTCAAAACGGATGTTGTCCAGATGATATCACGTCGGCATCAGGACCCGATTTTGAAGGCTGCCCTTGCCATACATTCCAGTTTGGTTGCTGTCCTGATGGTATATCAGTGGCTCAAGGCTCACACCAACAAGGTAAACGTTATTAGGCTTTTTAAACTTTTTATAATGTTTGACCCCACGCTGTAGCCAAAGTTCGTTACGTATAAGTATTTCACAGATATCCCTGAAGGCAATTTGGAGGCAAGACTCATCCACCAAGATTTTTACATAACATAAAGATTTGAATAGTTTTCAAGCCCAAGAATGAGTAAACTAGTTAAAAAATTAATGAATCTAAACATTTTCAAAAGTTTATTAGGGCCTTTACCTCTCAGTCGTTGATTTTGTTGGGAGGCGACTTGTGCATTGTGCGCGCATATATATATATATATATATATATATATATATATATATATATATATATATATATATATATATATATATATATATATATATATATATATATATATATATATATATATATATATATATATATATACAGTGAGTGGGAGGGTAGTCACGACCGAACTAGTTGAATACAAAAGTTTCAATTTTTTTCTTGGGGTAGCGGTCTGGGGCTGAAGTAAAACTCGTTTTTTACATACGCCGTGCTTTCGGAAATTTATTGTTTCCTTTTTCAAGGCTACAATACAAAACAGAACTTTACAATATTGCACCAGCTCTCTAAATTAAGCTTTAACGTTTTTTTCAATATTGAAAATTATAAACAATATCTATATAAAGATATCAAGGAAGAGAGATGAAAGATTTTAACATTTCTGGTTGACTGAAAAATGTCTTTTTTTGAATTATTACTTTCATTTTCTATTTTCTGTGCCTACATTTTACTTAACTACTTGTGCAAGGTGCACCTTGCACGTAAGTCCTAGAGTATTAATTAAATTTAAATTTTCATAAACTAATTTGAACATAAATGTAGAATCCTAATATTTTAACAAGCATAATTTACCACAAATAAAACATAGAATTAGTAATTAAATTAAGTAGTTAAGTAAAATGTAGGCACAGAAAATAGAAAATGAAAGTAATAATTCAAAAAAAGACATTTTTCAGTCAACCAGAAATGTTAAAATCTTTCATCTCTCTTCCTTGATATCTTTATATAGATATTGTATATAATTTTCATTATTAAAAAAACGCTTAATTTAGAGAGCTGGTGCAATATTGTAAAGTTCTGTTTTGTATTGTAGCCTTGAAAAAGGAAACAATAAATTTCCGAAAGCTCGGCGTATGTAAAAAACGAGTTTTACTTCAGCCCCAGACCGCTACCCCAAGAAAAGAAAAAAAAATTAAACTTTTGTAATTATATATATATATATATATATATATATATATATATATATATATATATATATATATATATATATATATATATATATATATATATATATATATATATATATATATATATATATATATATATATATATATATATATATATATATATATATATATATATATATATATATATATATATATATATATATATATATATATATATATATATACACATATGATATGGTTTTTATTCTAATATTTGTAAATATATATTTTTTCTACATGCAGCTTTTATGAATTAAATATGTGGTAAGATTAATTTTGATTTTACATAAATGATAGACTTCGCTTAAAACGAAATTTGTGTTCTTCCAATTCAGTCAACTATTATTTGCATCCTAGAATTTTTTAGCTCTTTCCTTTTTTTTGTAAAACAATTTTTTAGGCTGCGACTGCAGAACAAATGAATATGGGTGTTGTTCCGATGAGAAGACTCTCGCAAAAGGTCCCAACCAAGAAGGATGCACTTGTGATGTATCTAAATATGGCTGCTGTTTGGATGGTGTATCAGAAGCTAAAGGAGAAAACTTTGAAGCCTGTGAAGAAGTTCCTGTCGATCATCAAGGTAAAGAGACCCTAACGTCATTTGGTGAGGCATGTTGTTTCTTAGTGTTTTTTTTTATTTTCATTTGATATTGTTCTTGAAAATATTGATTAATGACTGTCTCGGTCTAAATAATAAAATGTTTCTTTACATTATATATTATTGTCCCTTTCTTACAAAAAAGTAAATACTTTACCTTAAACTATTTCAGCTGCCTGTTCTTTACCAAAGGACCGTGGTCCGTGCAGGAATTACACTGTTAAATGGTTCTTTGATATGTCATACGGAGGATGTTCTAGATTTTGGTATGGAGGATGTGAAGGAAACGACAACAGATTTAGAACCAAAGAAGAATGTGAAGGAGTCTGTGTTAAACCACAAGGAATAGGTAAAATAATTTGTCAGGAAGAGCATTTGAAAACACGATTATATATATTTACTTTCGGTTTAGCTTTGAAAATAGAAGCTTAGATGAAGGATACTAACTAAAGTTTTGTTTTAACTGAAAGAGTTAGCTATCTCATTTAAATACCGAAAAAAGTACATGATGCACATATTTAACTAACGTTTGACCTATTTTAATTTCAGAAAGATGTAATTTACCTAAAGTAAACGGTTCCTGTGAAGGTTACTTCCTGCAATGGTATTTCGACAAACAAGCCAAACACTGCTCTCAGTTTATATATGGAGGTTGTCTTGGCAACAACAATAAGTTTGACACTAGAGAAGAATGTACCGAGCTGTGTTCGAAGGATGACTCTGCCGGTTAGTGAATACTAGTAAAGTAAAAAAAGTAATTGCTAATATTCTTAAAAATAAATCTGTTATTTCAGACCCATGCGAACAGTCTAAAGCAGAAGGTCCTTGCCGAGGACAATACAGGAGATACTTCTTTGACAAGTCATCTGAACAATGTCAAGAATTTATTTATGGTGGCTGCAGAGGTAATAACAATAACTTTGCTACGCTTGAAGCTTGTAAACAGAGATGCGCAACACCAGGTAAAAAGAAAGGTAAGGCAATAATCACTTAATATTTCTCTTTATTTTAACCTTTCATTTGTGGCATGATGTATTATTGTCAACTAAATTAGTATGACACATTATTTTGATATTTTGGAATATTTAAAGAAGTATTGTTAAGTAAATAATTACCTCATTTGCATGATTTAGATTTTTGAACAGCTACATAACCGCTAGTTTTTCTTCATTTTATGGTTTTATTGCCTGTGTCTTGTTAAAACGCACATTGATTATTTAAGAAATGTAGACTGATAGAACAAAACTAACACATATTATAAGTCAAATTTGAATCAAAATTAAAACATAGTGCTTGCTAGATTATTGCACGATTCCAAAGGCTGAGGGTAATTGCACTGCACGAGAAGCTAGGTGGTATTATGGTGCACATCAACGACGTTGCCTGCCATTCTATTACACTGGATGCAATGGTAATAAAAACAATTTTGACAATAAATATAGATGCCAGGAAAATTGTCCTGACGAAGTTGGTGAGTTAAATGCATTATGTATTTGTTTGTTATTTGGCATTTCTAGATAAGGCTTATATTAATTAAAATGCTTATACGATTATAATTTACTATGTAATTATATAATTTATATAATTTTGTTTCGCGTAATTAAGAGGTTTTTTTTAAAGACTTGATATGCGCTGTTTTAAAAAATGCAATAAATTTATCGTTTTCAGTCATTTTCAATATGGTTTTTCAAGTAGTTTCAATTACAAAGTTTTAAAACATTCCATAGCTTCAGTAATTCTGCACGAAAGTGTGTTTTCCATATAGAAATCTGCATGGCTTATATTTTATGTTTTACCATAATGTTTAAATAATCGAACCCTATCCATTAAGGACTATTAGCACACTGGGAACTTTAGGCTAGGGGATTGAAACAGTGTGGTAAGAAAACAAAGAAACGTCTGTATAACATCTGTAATATCCATAAAAGAGCGTAGCAGAGCACTTTCATCCTCAGTACTACTTGCAAATAATTATATCGAATAATTAAACCTATAAATGGTGGAAAAATGCTAGAAAACAGGTTAAGTTAAAGGGTAGTATTACTCGTCACTTGGTGCTACTTTCCCAGCATGTTTTGTAACATTTTAGTGACATGTTGGTAGGCTGCATATGTAAATATAAATGGAAGCACAATATTTTTAGTTAATTAAAATATTTTTTATAATTGCAAATGAAAATTTTAATAATAGAATCACTATTGGTAAGTTAAATGTTCAAAATACTCAACTTTCTTTGCTCAGAACACGAAAAATAAAACGTTACAACTTAGGTTATATTTAAATTTAAAAAAAAGTATTCTTATATCAATATTCAATATCGCTTCACACAACAGTTACCGAGCTGCTACGTTTCCCGAATGACCCCTATATCCCCCAGATTCTCCAAAAAGTTAAAGTTTCTCCAAAAAGGTTAAATAGTTAGACCAGATCTAGTTGTCATGCCAATTAAAACTTTAGGTTTGCCAGTTATTTTTGCATATTTCACTGTCGTATTTTGTAGTTGCGACAATTAGAGAAAATATTTAATCTATTATTGCATTTGCCATCTTAACCCTACCACTGTCAAGTTCAGTGACGTATTTAGAACGCCTTCCTGGGGGGGGGGGGGCAAACAATTACATCATTTAGTTTGTTAGCACAATATAAGTTTGACACCCATGAAAATCAGAGATGCCTAAAGAAAATTCTCATTTGTAAAATCGTGAAATGTACTATAAAATTATGTTTAGTTACAAACATTTTGCTTCTGTTAGTAGTCCTGCCCCTCTCCCCTTAGCCACTGGTCATGTTAAACCCGCGCTAAATTTAAATTTCTTTCATGAATACTGTTTTTTATGATCTATGAGCAGACGCCGCAGGTCTAAGTGCTAGGTACCGTGGTTGCTTTAAATAAAGACAGGGAAAGTTTATTGATGGAGGATTTAAAGACTTGCAAATTAGGAGAAGAAGGAAAGACATTTGATGGTAACACGTTTCATAATCTGAAAACTCTGGGAATAAAGAAGCAAACAAAATGAGGTCTTTGGTCTTTGCAGTTGGACGCTGGAGGGATGCATGCGTCTCTCTGGCAGGAATGACTAAGGAGGGTATAATAGATGATAATTTATCAGAACAGAATTCGTGGTAGTATCTGTAAAACAGAGACAAATCGCCCACAATTGGATGATGTTTTAGTGACGCAAGCTTCCTGGTAATGTTTGAATCATCATTCAGGTGAATAGCTCTTCTTCAGTCAAGGATATTAAGGAGTGTAGAAGAGGCTGCTCCCCATATATACGAGCAATACTCAAGGCAGGGTCTGATTTGCGAAGTGTAAAGGGTAAATAAGTTCGCAAAAGAAAAATATTTTCGAGCTCGGAAGAGAAAACCCAGTTTCTTCGCGTCTGCTGTGATCATGCCAGCGAAGATCTTTCTGAAAAGTGATATCGACTAGGCTAAAGGAATCTTTGGCTTCAATAATTTATGAGATAGTAAAGAAGATTGTGTAGTGGCGTTAAACTGGACAAGGTTCTTTGGTCCCCAGTCTACGATTTAAATGGGGTCCTCGGTTAGGGTTAGTCATTACTCTATGCCTATCATCAATATCAGTCTTGTAGACAGGTTTGGGAAATTGTATATTGGAATGGAGTGTGCTATCGTCAGCATAGCTGGGAATAGCATAGCTGGTTAAAGAAATCATTAATGTGCAGGAGAAATAGCGTAGGTGCCAACACTGAATCCTGTGAAACACCTGCGTTGATATGAAAGTTTGATGAATGCCGTCAGTCATATTTCTGTTGGAAAGAAAACTGGCAATCCAAGTACAAAGTTTTGGAGGAAGACAAAAAGGCAAGAAGTCTGTTAAGAAATGCGTCATGGCAGACTTAATCAAATACTTTGGATATGTCGATGGCAAAAATTTGGCTTTCTTCGTGGAATTCGATGGACTTAATCCAGTTGTGGGTTACGATGGTAAGAAGATCTGCTGTTCTTTGGTGGCGGAAGCCGTATTGCTTGTCGTGTATAAGTTCATAGTTTCAAGGTTATTTAAAAGATCGTTATTGATATACTTCTCCATTGCCTTACTGATAATTGGGAGGAGGGATATGGGTCTGTAGTTGGAGAGGAGAGTTTTGGATCCCTTTTTTGGAACAGGCTGTACACAAGCAGATTTTCAGCTTTTAGAAAAAATGCGCTTGTCGTAGTACATTTGGAATAACCTGTTAAGGATAGGGGCTAATTCCGAAACGCACTTTTTTAGGAATCTGGTCGGAATACCATTAAGACTAGAGGACTTTTTGATATTAAGTATTTTGAGAATACGTCGTGCCTTTTAAACCCTGAAGCTAATTTCGTGCATATTTTATAGCAAAGCTGGTACTGATGTAAGGGGGGAAGTGAAAAGGACGGATTAAATTAGAATTTTAGACGTGGGGACGATTTGGTCGCCAGTTAGGTTTGAAAAGGAGATTTTGTAGAAGTTTTGATTAATGTTTTTGGTAAGCGACCAAAAGGATTGGCTACCGTTATGGCAAGAACCAATTTTGCCTTCTTTGCATGTGTATTCAGGGCATTTTTGGCTTCGAGAAATATGCGAGTTGAATGACGTCGTGCCCCGTTTTTAGCCTGTAGATTTTTTAAAGTAAACTTCTTAAGAAAAGTGTTACGAGTACAGATTTTCTCTAGTATTATCGAAGGATTTTGAAAACCAAATTTTATTTTTGGAAGGTTTTGAGGTCTTAATAGAATGTGGTATAAAGCTTTTTATACCTAATTGGATCATGAAACGATCGTAGGTAGAGAAACAGACATTATTCCATCATTTCAACGGAAGGAAGAGTAGAAATCCCCCAACCCATCCCACTCAACGGAATTATAGTGCCAAATAGTACGAGGTGGTATAGAATCCACAAATTCCTGTTGTATGGGAAGAGTAATAAGGCTCTAGTTGAGTGGTGAGAAAAAGATCCAGTGGATTTTGGCAATGTGTAACGATTCGTGGTAAGTAAGTAGGTTCTCTAATGAGGAGATTGGCTGATTGCAATGGCTCCTGCTGCTCTACCTTGAGGGGTCGGTTTTAGTAGACCCCAACCATTCTTTATTATGGACGTTTAAGTAGCCAAGGATAATGAGGAAGAGAATTCAAAGATTAGGAAATCCACTTTATCAGAAAGAAAGTCGAAGAGCTCGTTGAATTGTCTGAGGGAGAGCGATAGATTCAACAAATACATTTAGTGGAAGTTCTGAGGGCTAGTTTGAACCACAGGATATCCGAACTGTTTGATTCAAGATTCGGAAGTCTTTACATTTAGTGGAAGTTCTGAGGGCTAGTTTGAACCACAGGATATCCGATCTGTTTGATTTAAGATTCGAAAGTCTTGTACAGGGTAGATTACTACGAATGTAAGCTCAAACTCCATCGTTCAGGCGAAATGATCGAAGAAGTTCATAGCCAAGAAACAAAAGGTGATTGGTTGCATTTTTGCGGCATCTTTTAGTTTAGGTTAAAAAGAGAATATGAGGCTTGGAGATAGTGGTGAACAGAGTTGACATTTTTACTCAAGCCCAGATATTGGCGAATAAGAAATAACATTTCGATGGCGGAGCGCCACAAATACCTCTCACCCGGAGATCCAAACGGATAGGTATTTTGACTACGGAATATTTTACTTCAGGAACATTCATCATCATTTTTTCATATAACATTGTTCGGCAAGGGTAAAATAAGGAAGAAGAAAAAATTAAAGGAAAAAAAGAAAAAATATACACAGGGCTAGAAACATCAGTAAAGACTTCACCAGTTTTTGGAATGTGTATGTGGGATGGTACGTCCTCTGGCGAGAAATAAATACTCCTCTACCACGTAAGATAAAATAAGGTAAAGAAAATGAACGAACAAAGAGAAATAAAAGAAGACCAAAAAATGAAATAAATGAAAATTAAAAATTATCGCTAGGTAACTTGGTAAAGTTGGTAAATGAAGAATGTTATTTAGCTTTAAATTAGGCTTCTACTTACAAATTTTTTATTATTTTTGTTTAACTAAAGTTGGAAATTTTTATTTTATTTGACCTATAGCTATTGATACATATTGATAGTGTTTGGAATGTGGGAATTAAGCACTTCATCTACTTGTGAAATATACTTTTCTACCAACTTTAATAAATGAAGTCTTTGACAAAAAATAGACTATCATAATTAGCTATTGAAAAAGATGGCTATACAAATTTCAATAAAAAATATACCGTTATTTGCTCGGTTATTTGTTTTGAAAAAAATATAAAGACAGTATGAAATAAAATATACGATACACATAAATTTATGGGAAATTTAAAAAAGAATAAACTAAAGGAAAAAAGGATATAAACCGACATAAACAACAGCAACTGGCAAATTATATCCTAAAACTCGGTAAACTATAAATTATCAATATTTACAGTAAGTCTAACTTTATAAAATTGTATGTGATGCAATTTTTTATTGGCAGTAAAGTCCTCTTACATTTCACGAATATTTCCATACAAGTAACCTCAGCAAAACAGCCTTATGCTGGTTGCGCAAAGCATTTAACTAATCAGACGGCTCAGAGTATGACAGACCGCATAAACGTGTTAATGTCGTGATCAAAAGTTTTGTGCAACCGACTATTAGACTGTTTTCACAGCTTGAAAAGAGTAGTCTTTAACCATCCATTCTCATAAGGCCAAGGTAATTTAATGTTCTGCAATTTGAAAGCAAATTCTTTTGCCTGTCAGTCGACCGGGCCCCCTGTCATATAACAACTACGACTAGTTGTTATATGGGGAGTATGCCCTTTTAAACAGAGATAGTTGTTTAATCTAAACAGGAATCAATTCTGCACGATGTCTTCTTTCAGTTCAAACAATAACACTTATTTACCTAAATCTAACTAAAATGTTTAAATTCCTAAAATTCTCTAAATTTTCTGTTTTTTAACTTGTTTTTGTCTTAAAAATTGAATGACCTAATCTTTATAGGATAATAGACGCAGTAAATGAGATCAAATCAGTTTTTATAACGTATTAAATGGTGTAAATACTACTATCACTAAAAATATTAATCAGAATACAAATATATTGCATATGTGTATTTGGGGTTTTATTTAATAAAGATATAGAATTTGATCTAATAAAAACACAAGATAATAAAGAACTATTGTGTTGTACTTATTTTGCACAATAACCGTTTAGATAATAAATTACAATTACCGTCATAACATACGAAATAGTTGACCACATTCTTTTTGTTTTCATACAGGTAAAGATACATGTCACTTACCTGCGGATATTGGAGAATGTGGCAACTACGTCAACCGTTGGTACTGGGACACGAGATATAAACATTGTAACCAATTCTACTGGGGTGGATGTGGTGGCAACTCGAACAACTTCCAGTCGAAAGAAGAATGTGAACAATCGTGCTCTCATCCTGAGCCAGAACAACCGATTCCACAGGAACCGCAAACAGAAGCCCCCCAAACACAAAAACCATTACCAACACCTGTAGTACCTAGTCCAGATTCGAGGCAGCCCACCTTTGAAGGTAAACATTTCTATATTTAATAATTTGAAGCAATTTTAAAATATGCAGTAAAAGCATTAAACTCTATGATAGGTATATGTTCCAATCGGAAAAAAAGATATAAAGAGAAGAAACAAATACACCAATGATAAGAATAGTATCATGTCTTGAATAAAATAAAAAAGCTAATAACCATTAATAACTAGGATGCCACAACTTATCATAATTCATATTGATTAATTTGTTACGATAGCCGCACACGGCTCTTATTACTGTGCGCGCATTTCTCTTTCTGAACTGTATATTTTTGAAATCTGTATATTTTGACCTTCGTCGCACTCTAGTTTGGCAACGGTAAAGTTTTTTTAAAGTTCGATCCCAGAAAACGAATTGGCACTTTTTTCACGGTTTGGTGGGGCCTGTAATAAGCCACCAGTCGCGTCTGATTATGGTGTTTTTTCAAAACCCCGATGATTCAAAATGCAAGTTGCTGTTTTTCGAAGTGTAGTACTCCCCAGGCTTTTTTCTGCTTCGCGGAGACCTTTCACAGGTATAGATTCACCATTAGCTGGTTCCAAGACGTAATTCTTGTAGGGGTTTTCTCTTTTACAAGTAGTTATAACGTCCGGTTTAATGATAGTGTGTGTTGATCCAGTAGCCAATACCATTTCCCATTCCCGACCACAAACCTTCCCTGGTACTACCGAGCTAGAGCCATTACCCTGCAGCCGGGATACTTTAATTTTCATGGATGTTGATGGGGCTTGGTAGCACCTAGCTAGTTTTCACCCCTTAAATCTGGCTAATGAGTTTTCCTAATTATCTTCAGGAAGCCCATTGTGGGTACAGCGGTTTTGCACATGCCCCTCTTTCCCACATTTCCAACAACAGATGCCCTTTCTTTGACGGAAAGATAGGTACTTGCTTTTATCTTTCGATTGCCTTGTAAGAGCCTCTTGCAACTCCTTCACAGTTTCTGAAATGTCTTCGATTGTGGGGTGTTGTTCTGAAATGTAATTTAACCTTCGTAATTTTCCTTGACTTCTGGAAGTTTGCTTAGCAGTTTCATACTGAAGGCATATGCGAGAGCTTCAGATATCTTCTTTAATGTAGCCATTCTTAATCCCTGATTGGTATCAGGGTCACGAAGGCCTTCAATAAAACTGCTTACTGCCAACTTGATCTCTTTAGGGTAGGATGGTAAGTCAAGTTCATTAGTCGCATAATCTGTGCCTCTTCTTTCGTTATATTTTTGTCTTCGACATTGAAGATGCGCTTTATAAACCTCCTCTAAATGTGCTTCACCATAACGTATTTCTAGATGGCTTACTAGTGTCCCAAAGTCATTTTGTTTATCTTCGGGTATGTTCCTTGGCACCTGCATTGCTTCACCATGCAAGGAACAAACCAGTCTTCGTGCCTTTTCGGTAGAATCCCAACTATTTCCAGTTGCAGCAGCTTCAAATTTTTTCAGGTAAATAACCCACGGTACCTCACCTTCAAACGTTGGTGGCTCTATCACATCAGATTTAAACTCACTAACTCTGGATACAAATTTCTACATCTGGGAACGTAGGCTTTGAACTTTTTGCTGCATTTGGTTATGAACCTCATGGACTTGCTTTTGCACTTTCTTTTCCATTTGTCTCATTTCCTCATTTACATCTTCCTTGGTTAGTGTCCGTTCAAGCAACGTTTTTTTATTCTTTATTTCTTCCATTTTTTGTTTTACGTCTTCTTGGTTCCTCTTCATATCTTCCTTTATTTCTTGTTTTAAGTCTTCTTGATTTTTCTTCAGGTCTCCTAGTTCTTGCTTCATATCTTCTTGACTTTTCTTCACGTTTTCTAACAATATCGAACTACGGAATGTAAATAGGGGTAATTTTGAAGGCATTTCACGGAGTCGACACCCCGAGCACTTTGTCAAGGTAAGAGAGGGATACGATGGGGAATATAAAGATATTCATAATCAATTCTTCTCAGTCGGCCGTCCGTTCCGGATATCGTGTCATTATAAGTATTTGTGCCTTCTTCCCTTTCTCTCTCTTAATTATGTTTTGTTAGTTGCTTTCATTTTTCTTTATCAGCTGCCGCTCTTTCTTAACGATGAGGTCGATGTATCTAATTGGTGATCTGCCTCGACGCCTGGAGCCCTCTACTCTACAGATTACATGACCAAAATAAGATATGATATTCTCTGAGATGATTGTACCACGATATCCTCAGCATCCTTCACCAGCAATATATCTCGAAGGCGTGAATGTAGCGTTTATCGATCTCCTTGAGTAACCATTATTCTGAGGCCTATAGAAATACTGGGAAAAACAGGCTTCTCACCATTGTGATTTTTGTTTGTAAGGTTACATCGTGATTTTTTCATATCTAAGTTTAGTCATGGCACTTTTGGCAATTGCTGATCATCTCCTCAGAGTGGCCTCCTATATTGGTTTTCAGAGATCCAAGGTAAATAAATTTATTGACCACTTCGATGTTGTTTGTTCCGACCATTTCAGGTCTATTGTTGTTACGCCTGTCTAGGATTATTATTTTTGTTTTGGATTTGTTGATTGTTAGTCCAGCCAGTAGACTTTCTCTCTCAACCCTCTGTAACAATTAAATCATAACGTGATATTGTCGGCGTACCATAAATTATTTAGCTTTCTGCCACTGATAGAGATGCCTCCTTCCCAGGTGGATGTCGCTTTTCTAATAATGCATTATCCATAAGCATTGAAAAGAAGAGGACTTATGACGCATTGTTGTCGTACACCTGTTTCTACACTGGAAGTACCTGTCAGTTCTCCGTTTACCTTCAAAATCACTTTAGGATGCCTATACCTCAAATGGCTAGAAAGCGGTCCAAATTGAAAAAAAAAACTTTTTTGCCCTTACAAGTTTCACGCATTTCACAATTTGACTGACAAACATTGTCGCCAAAATTACTTTTTTTTTTTCATGTATTCCTCTAATGTTTTACGATTGGTAGCATCTAAGCGGTTAATCCTAGGCGAATAGTAAATTTATAAAAAAACGGCTACATTTCCTCTAGAGACTGGTGTAAAATTCAGCATTTTTAAATTGTAGCGTGCAGGAAATATGTTTGTCATTCTTTGACCCTTCGTTAAAAACGATTAAACATGTCAAAATTTTCACTTTTTTGCTACAAGACGTATATTCACACTTTTTTTATCCGAAGTTAAAAAATTGCGTAAAATCCTGTTTCGATTAAAAATGCGCTTATTTTCCACTTTTTAAAATGACCTGGCTTTTTCAGCTGAAACTTTGACTGACATGTCAGAATAAGCGGTTGACGCGATCTTTTTAACTTAAAATGCATTCAGAAGTTTTCAAATGTCTCCTTGAATAGCTTGAGGGGCGGTAAAAATAGATATACATACCAAAAAGTATAGAAATATCAGAGTTCCTGCCAAAATAAAGTCATAGTCAGTATTTACTGCCTAATTTTGTAGCCGAAATGAAAGTAGTTATAATACAAAATAATAAATACATGTATGTATTATTTCTTCTATAGGGGCTGGTAAAGAAATTCGATAGTTGCTTTCTTCACGAAAGACTCAGAAGTAGTTTTATTCTTATTTTTTGCTTTAGATGCAGTATAAAAAATGTCGCCGACTTTGTTTTGTAGTTTCTTGTTATATATTAATATAAGAGATAAATTCCTTTTATACATTAACGACTTAACTAACATTCACAGAACTTTTATTGTGTTTGTGGACGACATTACCACAGTCTGGAGACACAAAACAAAAAGACCTAGTGAAAGAAAATATCTCAAGAGTTCTAATCTTAATGTAGAAAGGTGTTTTCCATATCAGTACCATGAATTATTGTTTTGTTGAAAATAATTTTTGCACGTCTAGACGCTAAAATACATCGAACGCAAAATCATAAAAAATAATTTCTATGCGAACGTCTAATAATGAATAAATAATAGCTGACTCCCCGAAATAGCATGTTTTATTGCTCGGAATAATACATATTTAGAGTATTGACAGACAAATACAATGAGTCACTATTAACATTTCGGTTGAATTTTGTTGGCACAGTTAATTTACAATACAATACAATACAAAGTGTCTTTATTCATAGTAAAAATATACCAATTTGTAATCTAATAAGGTGATGGAGACGTTCAGACATCAGTATGCTCTTCCACGCAACCATCAAAGTGTCCGATGTACAATTTGATATACATTTATTAAGGAAAGAAAAAAACCTTAATATAACAATATTCCTAAAAAAAATCTACATATATTATATTTATCTTATGCTAAAAATTATTTATTACAATCTAAAATTAAATATACGACACACCTAAGGCAGCTCCGACAATCCATGGGCCGTAAATTTAGGTTTGAAAGAAGTCAGACTAGTGCTCAACTTAATATAATTGGGAATGCCGTAAAATATTTTCGAACTATTGTAGGAAGAAGAACTTTGAAATATAGCTGTTTTATGCCTAGGAACACTATAAAGAAACGAATAGCTAGTAAAACGATAATGTTTGTCTTGCTGTTTTGTTAGTTTTTGCGCTACACAGGAGCATTTTTCGAATTAATTTTATAAACCAAAGAAGCCGTGTGAATTTTAAATCTCTCATCTAAATATAACCAATGAGATTCATGAAAAGAATCCGATATATGGTCAAATTTGCGAAGATCACAACAATATCTAATGCAAGAGTTTTTGAGTCTTTGTAGAGTTAGCATGTCTTGTTCCCTAAGGGCGGGCCAAAAAACAACATCAAGGTATACAGGAGCATTTTTCGAATTAATTTTATAAACCAAAGATGCCGTGTGAACGTTAAATCTCTCATCTAAATTTGAGATGAAATGAAAAAAAAATGAAAAATGAGATTCACGAAAAGAGTCCGATATATGGTCAAATTTGCGAAGATCGCAACAATATCTAATGCAAGAGTTTTCTGCACTCACAGCTGATATTTATAAAATGGTAATTAAATTCATCCGATGTACCCTAAAAGTTAGTTTCTGATATGGGATGGGTTATATTTAAATATTTTAGTCTTTTTCAAAAATCTTTTTGATTGCTCTTAAATTTAAATTGAAGGTAAGTCTTTTTCCCCCTTGATTGAATAATTCGCAAAGTTTCTCATTTCTTTATAATACAACCAAGCTTCCTTACTTCTATTTTGTTTATAACGTAATAGTACTCTCCTCTCGCGCATAATTAATTTTAAATTAGGCGTTAACCATAGGGCTGGTCGTCGTAAACTCCTCAAAGTCAAAATTTGAAAAATCTCTATAGGTTCGAAATAAAGGAATAATTTTATCTTTTTTTATTTTGATCTAACATGATATCAAATGATGATCACAACTGTCTTGCATATTTATAACGTTTACTTCATTTACCAGTTCATAGGAAAACATAATCATTAAGTCAATTAAAGTTTTTGAGTAATCCATTATCCTAGTAGGTTAATTGATAATCTGATATAAATAAAATTTTGCTTAAAAATGTATTTAACATAAGAGAACCATAGCTAATTTGAGAAATATCGATATTTAAATCACCTCCAAAAATTAATACGCCAAATTGTGGGATAAATGTAGTTAGAGTACTTTCTAGAATGTATAAACAAGCAGACAAGTTCCCGCTTGGTGCTCTATAACAAGTTCCCAGACATACTTTCTTCTTACCTATTTTAGTTGAAATCCAACATTGCTCAAAAATGTTGCTACCACAGGGCGAAATATTTAAATTTAATACAATGTTTGATATAGAATAAAACTTCACCACCTCGTCCGTTCCCCGTATTAATTATTAATACTTACAGCTAAATCAGGTATAAACGGGCAGAGCCATGTCTCTGATGAGCCTTTTATGTCATAGGATTCACTCTTTCATTTCAGGCTTAGGTTCACATTTTTTCAAAAGTTTTATATCCTGTTATATTTCTCTCACAATTTGACACTGATTTTGCTTTTACTTAGTCTTTTAAATTTTAATAAAAAATGTATCCTGCACGAGTGCGGGTTTTATTCTTCGATACCGATTTGGGCAGAGTTACTAGATGCAATAGCTTGAGTGGATTTCATTGCAGATGTGGTGAATTTTACTTTTTGTGTAGCCATTAACTTTAGTTTGGACTATTGGTACCTAAGCCTGTGAGGGAGATTTGATAGCACCCCTGACATAATTCAGCATTATTTACACAAGTTCGGTCGCCACAAAAAAAGCGATTATATTTTTCAAAACTGCAATTGTGTTTTTTTTTTCAGAAATATGCTCAATGGTACCTGACGCAGGTCCATGTACTGATTATGCTCTTCATTATTACTACGATGGTGTGGATGGAATTTGCAAAAACTTTACATATGGTGGATGTGGTGGAAACTATAATAATTTCGAAAATGAAGATATGTGCTTGCAGTATTGTGGATCTACTAGGGTGGTACCTCCAATTATAACACAAATTACTACACAAGGTCCACCAGTTAACGGTAAGGCAGAAATGAAATATTTATGCAGGAACTTCATATAATAAAAATATTTTACGTTTTATTTTATACTGGGTGTCCGGAAAATACGTGTACAACGTACAACGATTCCTTCTTTACCCTATAGAGGGCGTCAATTTTTAAAAAAAAATTCGGTGGAAGAGTTATAAAAGTCACGACTCATCTAAAGATACGTTTGGTTTTTCTTTTATTTCATCAACTTTATGACAAATCAGTTATTTTTATTGGATAGATTGATCTTTTTTGAAACTCTTTTTCCTTTTGAAATTTTTTCATAGGATGAGTGGTTTTGGCAAAAAAAATTTAATTACTTGCATACACTAAATACTGTAATAAAGTAATGGGTACACACAAAAATTAATAGCACAAATTCAAATCTGGGGAACGTGGTGGCCACCTTATTGGTGCACCATTGCCTTTTCCAATACATCTGTTGGGATATTGGATGCAGATATTGCCAAACAGCAGAGGAAAATCAAGGTGGGGCACCATTATACATATACCATAATTCTTGTCAAAGCAAAAGGGGCACATTTTTTAGAAGAATTGGCAACGTATTTTGCAATAAATTTACATAAGGATTTTCATCTAATCTGTCTGGAATCTCCACAGGACCGATAAGGTAGCGATCATTAATACTGGCCATACATTTATTTTAAAGTCATGCTGATGGTGGGCAACTTTAAGTTGTGTTAAACGTGTCCATTGTGTAAGTTAGTGACTCCAGATCTTTTAAAGCACGCCTCCTCAGCAAACATTTTATTTCTGCTAAAATGTGGATCACGAATTCTTTTGTTTAGAATCCATTGGCAAAATGTAAGGCGCATGGGACGGTAAAAGTTTTTGAACTTTTTGGACATGATACGGATATAATAATTACTCTTTTAAAATATTTCCAACTCACGTTCTACACGACAGACACTGACACTCAATTCTTCTTCAACTATTTCAAAAACTGCCTCTTCATTTTCGACAGTTCGAGTTGTTTGGCTACGATCACTGCCTTGAAAATTACTCTCAAAGCTGCCCGTTTCCCGAAGGTGACTTCAATATTGCCAAATGTTTGGTGATTTGGCACTCGACGGTTTGGATATTTCTCCATGTATACCCTAACACTTTGACGACCGTATCCTTGTCAAAACCCGTACACCGGGAGCATATCAACTTCCTCGGAATTTTGCATGTTAAGCGGTAAACGGAGATTCGAAATTAAAAATGATAATATTCTTAACATAGTAAAGAAAGCTGGTGCAAACTGATTTATCACAAAGTTGACGACGTAAAAATTCAGAACGTATCTTTAGATGGGTCGCAACTTTTATAACACTTCCACTTTATTATAGCCGGTCACTATACCATTAGAAAACGTCATTTTATAGTATTACACCATACACCAAAAATCGTTAAAATCAATCAGCATATTTCCAACAAATTTAAGAAAAACCAATGTTTAAAAAAAATTATTTGATGCCCTCTGCAGGCTAAACAAAGCGTCTATGTGTATAGGTAAGTTGGCTTAAATCGGCCTATTTTGACGTCAGCAGTCTTTCATTAAACGTTGTACGGGGTATCCGAATTTCGATAGTTTTGCGGGGTATCTCCCTTATTACTGAAGATAGAGAGATGCGGTTTTCGCAACACTATGCTGCTTTTTTGTGAAACCAAAGAAGCCACAAACAAATTTTTTTTAGTCCTTTTCATTTTTGAGATACAGGGTGAAATTGAAAATTTTGCGTTTTCGGGTACCCCTCGTATCTCGATGGCCTGGCAACTTACCGAAAAGGTGAAAACTAACATCAAATAGAGTTTTTTGCCTAGAATTCAGTGGCGTAGTCAGTTTTTGGTTAGATGCTATCATTTTCGAGGTATAGACTAAAGTTGGATTTTGTTTAATGGGATACCCTGTATATTTTTTAATATTTGGTTTCCGCTCATTTTTAGCTTCTCAAAACTATATAACACTTGATATTTATTTCAATCCGGTACCGACAATAAAGTCAACTTAAAGAAATTTTAATCTGTTTTTCTAGTAGGCCATGAAAATTGTGTTAATTTTCTAAATCTGAATTATCTGTACCAAAGTTTGTTATAATATCATAATTAAACAATATATCAATAAACAAAGATACATACCAACTATTTAGTATTTACCCTGGACAACACAACCAACACAAATACTTAGGAAATCTAATAAAAAATATATATATATATATCTGTTATACACTACAAATGTTTTATTTCCAACAAATGACGTTGGATTTAATACTTATTTACAACTATTTAATTATTTATCCCTTAGAAATACCCAAGATCTGTTTTAAATAAAATAAGGCGGCCATGACTTGATTAAACAAAAGAATATATAGATTCTGTTGAGCCATTGTAGAAACTAATTGACATTTGTCATTGTTAAATTATTTTAATCAAATATTGCCTCTGTCCATTTATTAAATATCAAATGGCTGCGAATTTCGAAAACTTGGAGAAATATGACATGCTTGTTTGTTTTATACAGTGCCAGGAAAATACGGATGAAGCGCCAGAGATGTATCTAATCCGGTAAGAGACAGGAGTAATACTACGTAAACAAAATAACTTTGCTTCTTAAACCAGGGCTTTTCGGAACTAGTGATAGCCTATGTAGAAGGACTCTCAGTATTTTTGAAAAACAAAAGTATAGATAATAATAAAACTTTAGTTTTGTTACTTTTTTTTCAGAATAATAATATTAATATTTCAAATTATGCCTATCGTTCCTAATAGGTTAAAATTGTGTTCAAAATTTGCTTGTAATAAAAAAACATATTACTGCAGCAAGTCTGTAACATGAAAAATATGATGTCGCTAAATTTCCAATAAAATTAATTATAATTAAAATATTTGAAAAGTAGAATAGCAGTTTTGTTGATAAGTGATAAGAAAAACATCTTTTACATCGCCCTGTATAATAAAATAATTCAATTTGATTTATTTTGAATATGTCATTCTATACTCTATATATCTGTAAATAAGCATTTATTCCTTATAGATACCCAGAACACAGACAGACCCATAAGAGAACATTTTCAAGAATAAAAGTAAATCTGATCAATCACGGATCATTCAAAGTTCCGCGACCGAAATCATATTACAAAGAAAATCGGGAAACTGAAGAGATTAATGTTTTAGCTGCCGTTGCAATCAATCCGTCAACTTCCTGTCAAAAAGTCGGGGATGAAGTGGGAGTACCTAAGTCAACAGTGCAGACTATTCTAAAAAAATACCATTTCAAACCATACAAATATAAGTTAGTGCACCATTTGCCCCCGGGAGATGCACAGCGTCGCATAGATTTCTGCAATTGGTACATTCATATGACTAATACCGAATGAACACGTCATATTTCCACGCGAATAACAAGGCAGGTTTGGTTTTAGCGTGTCCTGCTTTATCCTTGGCACAAAAATAAGGTATGTCATTTATAACGGTAGTCTTACTGGAAACCGGTACCTAGAAATACTGGAAAATGCACTTCCTGATTTATTAGATAATATTCCTTTGGCACAATTACAAAATATTTTTCTTCAGTAAGATGGTGCCCCGGCGCATAATGCACGGACTGTTAGTACTGGTCGCTGGATTGGTACAAATGGGGCTGTAAGATAGCCGCCTAGGTCCCCAGATTTGTCGGTCCTAGACTTTTTTTATGGGGATGTCTTGAAGGCATCATCTATCAAAGGCAACCCCACACGATCGAAGGTCTACAAAACGACACAAGAAGAGCCTTTAAATATTTACAAGCTACTTAAACGCACTAAGTAGAATAAGAAAGATGTGTGATATGTGTATAAGGTATAATGGGGAACAGTTCGAACAGTATCTGTAATTTCTACATCATGCATAGCCTTTTTTTCTAATTTAGTCAATAATAAGTATTTGACAGAATACAATTTTATTGTCAACATTAGAAAAATAACTAAATTATTGTTATATGTATATATTTTTAGCTTATAATATGTGTTTTTAGTAGATTTCTTAGATGTTTGTGTGTTTCCCTAGCGTAAAAATTAAATAGTATGAATCTTTGTTAACTGATTTATTGTTTAATAATGATATTATAACAAACTTTGGTATAGATAATTCAGATTTAGAAAATTAACACACAATTTTCATGGCCTACTAGAAAAACCGATTAAAATTTCTTTAAATTGACTTAATTGTCGATACCGGATTGAAATAAATATCAAGTGTTGAGAAGCTAAAAATGATCGGAAACCAAATATTAAAAAATATACAGGGTATCCCATTTAAAAAAACCCAACCTCAAAAACGATAGTAGCTAACCAAAAACTGACTACGCCACTGGATTCTACGCAAAAAAAAACCCTATCGAAGTTAGTTTTCACCTTTTCGGTAAGTTGCCAGGCCATCGAGATCGAGGGGTACCTAAAAACGCAAAATTTTCAATTTCACCCTGTATCTCAAAAACGAAGAGGGCTAGGAAAAATTTGTTTGTGGCTTCTTTGGTTTCACAAAAAAGTAGCACAGTGTTGCGAAAAGCGCATCTCTCTATCTTCAGTAATAAGGGAGATACCCCGCAAAACCATCAAAATTCAGATACCCTGTACATATGTTTTCCGGACACTCTGTATTATGGGAAACGGAATATACATTTTTTATATTTTATTTATTCCAATTGGAGTTACAATTATATTTATAGTCTGCAAAACAGTTTGTAAAATCAAAAAATCTAAAAAAGTTTCAATAACATGTACAGTGCCTCCGGTTTACGATCCTCAGTGCTATGAAGAACCTGATCAAGGAAATTGTACAGAACAATATCAGGCATTCTATTATGACAGAAATACGGGAGACTGTAAGCCTTTTGCATTTACTGGCTGCGGAGGCAACAGAAATAGATTTGCGAGCGAGGCGGAATGTCAACGTCAGTGTGGAGCTTACAGAGGACAAGGTATTCTTTAAAATCAAGCTCTTTAAATTAGTACCAAACATGAAGGAACTAAATTTAATATTAAAATTTTGTGAACATGTATGAACGAAAATGATTTGTGGTATAATTTTTCGAAATTTGTAACATATTTCTTCATTGCCAGTTTTAACAGTAATTTATATTTTTTTGTATGGTTATGGTGCTGATTTTTTTAATGCAATTTAGCATGACTCTTATAAATATTTAAATGGGCAAAATCATTTCAAAACTAATTTTTTGTTACCTGTTGTGTCAATTTTTACGATGTAAAGAAAAAACAATATTTTCGAATATTCGTAAATTTGTAATACGTTTAAATGATCTCATATATTCCGTTAAGCGCTACTTATTTTTAGATATATGTAACTTGGAAAATGACCCTGGCCCTTGCAAAGGATATTTCGCAAAATACTATTTCGACAAAACAAGTGGCAGCTGCACGGAATTTGTTTATGGGGGTTGTCAAGGAAATGGTAATCAGTTTAATTCGGTAGAAGAATGCGAACATTACTGTGGTCATAAGGAAGAGCCCAAGCCAACTTTGAGCGTAGCAGGTAACTTTGTAAAATGTAACCAGAAATTATATTATTTTTTCACGTAATCAGATCAAATCTGAACTTTAGCCAAGATATCTCTAATGAAGCGTATATTCGTAAGCAGATGTAAGTGGTAATTTGAAAATTAACTTTTAATTTTTTGAAATAGATGAAGCGATTTTTGTGTGAATGCATCTACTATTAACTAAACTTGCTTTACTTAAGTAGATTGTGTTTAAATTTTATTAACGACTAACTATTGAAAACTTTTTTTGACTATGCTGTGAAATTTAAGACGTAACTTTTGAAAATATTATTGGTTCCATTCTATAGTCTTAAGTTAGGGTTATCTTATGTTTTTTGTTTTCATTTCTATTTTTAAAAATACGAAGCTTTAGTTATTTTTGTAACAATACTTTATATTTTAGTTTCACTTCGACAGTTAACTCTTCTCAATACGTAAATAAAAATTATATCTTAAGTTATGCCATGTATCCATTTTTGCATTCATTATTATATTTTTTACGCGCCCTGTATAAGATACATTTTGTCACTTCCTGAATAGTATCGACACGGCGCTATTTTTAGTTATCATTTGTTTTCAAAACTACATGTAGAATAATTTTCTCCTTTCTACTTTTTAACGATCAAATTACAATGCCTTAGGACGAATTTTAGTTTAAACTCCCGAATGGCGCGCTATCATTGGTCAATTCAAGTTTATTAAAACTTAATTTGTAAAATTCACTTTCAGTAAGCTACATCTTCGCCAAAATAAAATCCCAAGTAGCTTCATAGAATGAACCAGTTTTAAAAGTGGAACAGTGACCTCAATTCAAACATTTGGATTTAAAGCTATTAAAAAATAACATATAAAACCAAGAAATAACGAGGGAGTCTACAAAGCAAAATAATAGTGGTAGACTATAACATGTTATTATAGAAATTCGTATACAAAAAAATGTGGCAAATGGCTGACAAGAAAGAACAAGAAATACTAGAAGATGGGAACTGAAATGTATGGTCTTCAGTGGAGTTCAGTCAACTGAGGTCTGGTATATAATAAGGAATATGAACACAAATGTTTGTAACTACGATATGCAGTTTCTTTCACGCCGGAGAATATCTTAATATAACTTCTAGAGTCATAGAAGAGGGCGTCACATCATAAAAAATGGAAAATTATCTAGACCAAGTAATGTTCTGAACCAGAAGGGATCCCACTAAATGAATTTTTAAGGAATAAAAGAAAATATTTAATTCAATGCCTACTACGGCTCATTAATATAATTGTCCCCGAAAAGATGAGGATTCAAAATAGTGGAAGTCCGCATATATACTCTAGAAATTATACAGAACAGCACCGTCCTTGTGTAAAGTCCTGCAAAGCAAGACGATGCATCCGAAAGGTGCCTTTATTTGAATTAAAAATTCAAATAAGTATCAATTAAATGTTTTGCGCGGCTCCAACGGCGTTGCTACACCCCCGCTAACCCTCAACAACGGAACAATGTGATAATGTAGCCCCAAGGAAAACTTATGTTTATTAAGAGGGGGAATATAGCTAATTAGCTTATACGATAACTCCTAAATCCAACCATGTTTGTGGCATTACATTTATTTATACTTGGATTATTTATAAGGGGCATATGTCGTAAATTGCAGGGGGAGGCCAAAATTTAAAGATGCGCCACAGCGCAGTCCTGAAAATATAGTGTCACCAGATTGTCAGAAGATGACTTGGCAAAATCACTCCAGCGACGTGACCCACCATAACGAGTAACAATGAAATCAAACAAAAATAAATCAGTCTGAAGAGGACTGGATTTTGCACAATTCTATATGTATCTTAAGATTTGAGGTAATCCTTAAGAACGACACAGAAGTATTCATGCTAAAAAGAATAAAAAATTGGAGGACGAAAATACACTTAGTTAATTAGTTCCTGGTCCTTTATTCTATAAAAACATGGTGATGCTCATTTGAGTGAAAACGGTTAGGAAATCTTTTTTTTTAACTACAGGGAGAAAATATTACCTCTATTTTTTAAACAGGGTGTTTTTTGAATTGATGGCTAAAAATGAAGAACATAATTTTTTGCCTTATTTTAGGACTAACAATTCATGTAAATGTGTGTCTAAAAGGCTTTCGTTTTTGAGATACAGGCTGACTTTTTTTTGTTTTTTTTTTCATGAACCTCGTTTATTTCTAGAGTTAAATTATTCACATTTGATACGAACTGAACTATAAGCATTGTCTATGAAGTGGTTGTAATACATTTTAGAAATATCTACACCCCCCTCGATATTTGTACTGTGACGTCACATATTATTCGATATTTTGAACCGTTTACCCGCTAGTTAGCAAAATGCTAAATAAATTTACAATATTATGTTATTTTGTCGTGTCCCTATTTTGATGGCTAAAAATGCAAGATGTAATTTGTTAAGTTCATTTTAGGACTAAAATTTCAAATAAACATGTGTTCGAAAGTGTAGCAGGGTTGTCGAGCGGTTATTTATTATATTTAAAATTATTTATTTATTTTATTTATTTATTTGATACGTAGCGGGCAACCCTGTCACAATACTGAAATTAACTAAAGTATAATACGTAAAATCAAAGGTACTCGGTAGGCTTCTTCGTAAATTATAGTTCATAGTATTACGAAATATAATTGTTAGTATAAATTAAATTATAAATTTTATCTCACCAATTCTGCGGCCATATAAACTCGAACAACAGCAAACTGCAACAATAATGGTATCTTCTTCTTGAATATATATTTTTACTTTAACTATCAGGTGGTTTATTTAAATAAAAGATTCGGTTTTTTAAAAACAACTTAAAAATCTATTAACAAAAATAAAGAAAGTGAAATGCTGTACAAAAATAATACTTAAACCTAATAACAAAAAAAAATATTTATATCTAGAAAATGAGGGAATTATCTTAAAATCCCCAACCTTAGTACAAAAGAAAAGAAAATAAAAATCTTTAAATAACCCGTAAATTTAACTCTCGTAAACAAGTTACTCCCCAAATAAATCATAGAATGAAAATAAAATATCTTTGAAAAATCCCTTAACTTTAATAACCCACTGTATACGTAAAGTCCCATAAACCACCACAAAAGAAGAATTTAAAATCAACTATAAGAATCAAAACTCTGACACAGACTAACTTTTAAACTTCCCGTAAAATACAAAGTTAGCTCAGCTATTACTAGATCCACCCCTTAGACCAAACCCCTCTTTGATTTTATTAGTCAGGACGAAACGAGTAAAGCTGTGAATGGTGAAGCTTAAGTCCCTACTCTAAACTTAAGTTCGGAACTTCGTCCTAGAAATACGAGGTGTCACCCATGATAATTAAAAGTGAATACATAGATTAAAAAAAAGATATTCCCTTCAATTCTGCGTCTTAAGTTTATGTATATAATTTAATATATAAGCCTATACTAACTTATCCACATTATGGGTCCGAAAAGTCATGGCGAAAAAAAGGCACGAAAAACCCTTTCAGTTTATCTTTTCTGTAGGGAAAATTATGCCCCAAAAACATGGCTTTTTGGTAATGCTCCTAATACAAAGTACTCTATTGTATTTTCAACATAGCAAATTGACCGTTTATTATCATTGCATCGAACCAAATAAAATGTTTCAATTAACATTTCTAACGAGTTAAATTAAACAGACCAAATAAAGATTATCATAAACCAGGGAAGATATGGGATCATAAACCCTTGAAAAGGAAGGCATAAATTGTAACCTTTTAAGAAAGCTCATCCATATATCTGTCTATATTATAGATTGTAGCATTTAAGTTATATGATACTTATCTAGAGTTTTAAATTCTCGAAACTAATATTAGATAAATTTACTTATAATTCTTGTCAAATAATCAAGCCTGATTAAGTGTGAACGTGAGAACCAACAGTTTTAGTAACATATTGCTTGAATTATATTTAGAATATATACAAATTTATACTCTATACTGTGATTATGGCCTATTTTGTTACAAAAGGCATTAGTTGTTGAGAAACAGGGTGTTAAAATTAAAAAAAAAACTAAAAAAACTTTAACACCATGTGTCTCAAAAACTAAGGCCTTTCGAACACACCTTTATCTGAACTCTGAGCCCTAAAATGAATCAAAAATTTAAATCCTGCATTTTTAACAATTAAAATAAAAAAAAATAAATATGTAGACTCTTAACATTTTGCTAACTAACCTCTAAATAGTTCAAGATATCGGATTAAAGTAAGAAACCAGAAGTTAGAAAACAAAATGAGGAATCTGTTTTTCTAAATAAAAACTGCCAGTGACGTTGTCGCAGTAAAAATTTCGAGGAGGCTAAAAGTGGTCACTACCTAGAAAAAAGTAACACCCATTAGATTTTTGTAAAATGTATTATGGCCAATACGTACACATTGCTTAAAGTGTAGTGTAAGTAAAATTTGAATGATTTATCTTCAGGAGTGTACGAAGTCCATGAAAAAAGCTAAAAAAATATATTGACATTCTATCTCAAAAACGAAGGCCTTGCCAACACATGTTCATCTGATTTTTTGGTTCTAAAATAAGGCAAAGAATTACGTCCTTCATTTTTAGCAATCATTTAAAAAACGCACTGTGTTTCTGTCTTGAAATCTTTGAAATTTGGAATGCTGACTTGATACTAGGGCTTTTTTTAAGTGGAACTAAAGTAAAGGACATCACTCAAAATTTGCAACAATAGTTTATTAAAGATCAGACACACAATCTCTATACTTTATAGTTAGTACATTCCAATAAAAGGTATTGAGTCTTTTATTTAATAAATCTTCTGTATTATGTAAAATTAAAACCGAAGTATTTAAGATTTTCCGGTGCATGTTGATTTAGTTAGATATTTATTCTTACCTATCCCAGCATGATTTCTATTGTTAACATAATTTAATGTTTTTTTTTCAAAGAACTAATATTTTAAAACTGTATATAGAAGTCTGCCAGTTGCCCGCTGACCGAGGTTCTTGTCCTGAAGCTAACTATAAACGCTGGTACTTTGATAACACCCAGGGTGAATGTAAAGCATTTATATATACTGGCTGTGGTGGTAATCATAACAATTTCAGAACCTTCCAGTCATGCTTAGACTACTGTAAAGATTTCTTGCCAAACACTGAACCTCGTAAGTGAATGTAATAAGTAAATTATGCTTCTTCATCTCCTACTCTGCTTAATATTACGCAGCTCATTTTCAACATTCACTGCTGTAAGCAGTTAACTAAAATATTCATTGCTTGTGCTTCTAAAAACAATTGATATTTTTACTTTTAAGGTTGCTAATAAATCTCGCCATAATCGCCATAACAATAAAATTAAAAAAAAGAATTTAACTAAATTCCGACTTCGAACTCGGAGTTTAACTAAATTTCGACTTCGATCTCGAAATTTACTTAATTCCGACTTCAAAGTCGTAAATTCCGAGTTCGAAGTCGGATTTTAACTAAATTCCGAGATCAAAGTCGGAATCTAACTAAATTCCGAGATCGAAGTCGAAATTTAACTAAATTCCGAGATCGAAGTCGAAATTTACCTAAATTCCGAAATCAAAGTCGAAATTTAACTGTTTTTTTAATATTATTTTTATGGCCCTTCTACGCCTTCTATAAATCTACTTAAAAGCTAAATTTAAAAATAGTACAGGCTTTTAGTTGCATTTAAAATGGTATCTACAATTACGCTTTATTATTCGAGTTACAAACACCAAAGCATTTCAGGTTTTTTGTTGGAGATGTAAGATATATTGGTCTATGATTCGCTATTCAACCTATTCAGCTATATTTTTATTTTCGGTCGAGTGCCGAACAACTGGTTCTAATTATATATTTTTCTGCCGTTTTGGCTTTACTCATATGTCATCGTGCATATTCACATAAAACAAATGACTCTTTGTGTGAAGATCACACAAATCGATGGTCATTTAGATAACCTCTGTTGTCGAGTTCTAGTTTTTATAACTTAATATTCACAATTTGACACTTAGTGTGATATATATGTCGATATGATCAAAATATCCAAATTTTCCCTGTAGGAGAATTTAAGAAATCCTGATTTCGCCTCCAATAGCACGAGGCACCTTCATTCTGCAGAAGTCGGCCATTAATACGCACAAAAGGATTGGAAAATCCCCCAAACATGTAATTCCTTTTCAAGTTCATAAAAGTTTTTGTTCCTACGGTAGTGTCTATAGGTGAAACTATACGGTCTCTGTCTACTATACTTAAGGAACATGAAAGATGTATAAGTAACACAGGACACATGATTAATGTGAAGGATGCCAAGGTTCTTCTATTAGTATCGGGCAGTGTCGGTTTAAGGTGCTATAAAAACGCAACGCCCCCTGCCCGGTCGGAAAAAACATTAAAACAAAACCATTTTTTAGAAACATTTATTTCACAGAATCACAAAATAAACAATAATTTTACAAAAACCAAAATAAAATGAAACATACATAAATTTAAATCAATGCTAACGCCACGAGACAAATAAAATATAAATCAACGCTTTAACAAAAATTATAATAAACTCTATCTTTGGTTTAAAGGAACTCATCAAAAGTAAGTGGAACATAAAAACGATAATATAATTATTTAAAACGTTGTTTTCCCTCTTTTAACGATGTATGTACTTTCTAAAATTTTGCGCCAAAACGTTCCAGATAACTTCCGTTCTTCCATTTTCTACTTTGAAATTTTATAAAATTAGATATTAGATAGAAAAAACAAAGTAAAACTCATCATCCGAGTGATCTAGGAGTTTGGAGCATCCTGAACTCTGTTTTAAATGATATCTAATATAGGTGATTTATCGTCGAAATATATTTTAATTAGTTACCTATTTTAACCAACCATCGGCGCCAAACATTTAATTGTTAGGTATCTGTTCTGAAATGAATAATCGACAGTTGACTGTCGTATTATACCGCGATCGCGCGTCGCACGTGTAATACGGCTTGCAAGAATTAAAGTAGAGCTGTGCATGGCTATACAGATGGGCGGAATTACTTACGCAAGGGTAGTAATCCCGAATCTAAGATGTAGATTTTTCTTATTACGGTTTAAGAATTTTAAAAAATATTGAAATTTTAGTGGCAGTATGCGCTTCGCGCGCCTACCGCCCCTAAAATTTTGCCGCCTGGTGCTACAGCACTCAAAAAACGGGTAAACCGCCACTGGTATCGGGATATTATAAAAGGAAGATTAGCAAGATGCATTATTTTTTGGCTGCATTATGAGCTTAAACTAGTCATTACAGTGAGTCTCGCATTGGTACCACAAATCGGGTATAAATAAGTCTCAGAACTAAGCCTCGTGCACCGGCATATAAAGTGCTGGAACTTTGAAACGCATAATGGAAATTTTTGCGCCATTTTTAAAATTAAATATCTTGAAAACTTTAAAAAGTATTTAAGTGCGTTTATCGACAAATGAGACGCAATTTTTTGATTTATAAGTGGTTTGAATTGGATTTCGATTTAGCGATCCTTATTCTGCCCCATTTAAAAAAAAGGGTTTTTGTTATTTTTATTGAATGTGGGAGAATCATTAAACCAAAAGTAAAAACTAATTTAAAGGGTTTTTGAATCATTATTGTAGTATCAGAAAAATTTAAATTTTACTAAATAATCAATTTTTTTGGATATCAGCAACTTGTATGTGGGTACAACTTAAAAATATTAAAAATAAATAAAAATACCCATTTCGGTGTTTTAATTGAAGGTTCCAAAAACTTCCTCTATATTATATCGAGTTTTTTCAAGCGATTCTAAATTAAGGAAATGTGCTAGGGGTCAAATTTTAAAAATCTTGAACAGCAGTGAAACCATATTTTTGTTACATCCTGTATAATTTTGTTTAAAGGAGTTAAACGATATATTAAAGCTCTTGTAATAACCAATATTGAGAGCCATTTTGAATAAATCACATTCAGATATAGGACTGCTGATATCCAAAAAAGTTCATTTTTAGTAAAATTTTAATTTTTGTGATACTACGACAATTATACCCTTCAAATCTTTTTTACTTTAGACCTACTGATTCCCTTACAATTAATAAAAATTACAAAACATCGTTTTTTTCCAAAAATGGGGCATGGGGCAAATGAAATTTGAAAAAAATTACATACCACCCTGTATTTATGAATTAGGATCGCTAACTCAAAATCCAATTCAAAGCTCTTATAAACCATAACATGGTGTCTCATTTGTCGGGAACTGCTCTTAAAAATCTTTTAAATTTTTCGAGATATTTAAGGTTCAAATTTGGCTTACATCACTGTAGTTATACTTTTTTGTGGGTAAACTGATATACATGATGTTTGATGCATCTATTTTAAGGGTTAATAGAGAATCTTGTATGGAATAATTTCGACTACATGTGCTATTAAGCAAAGCTTCATTGCCTACGAGCCAGTGGTGCAGCCAGCCCCCCCTCCCCCAGGCCATATTAAAAATAACGGTTTTATAATATTTTAAAATAAACATCGGCAGGTGATAATTAAAAGAGTGCGGTTGCACTGTTACATCATAAACTCCAATTCGAAAAAAGCGATGTTTTTCAACGTCAATCTTGCACCCAACCCTATGTCACACATTTGGACCAAAATGAAAATTAACGTAATATGAATTTTATATTTTTTTTTTATAATTGACATATATATATATATATATATATATATATATATATATATATATATAATAAATAAGAATTATTCTGCTAATAGCCGAGCCGTCGAAGTTGGCTGTGTTATGTCGGATCAAAAAATGAATATTTTTATAGTCATTTTGCGAGCACCTCAGATTAGTATTACTGAATTATGCTGAAATTTAAACAGAAGTATTAAATATATTTTAAATGTTTTTTTTTGTAAATTTTAATGATTCAAAATGTTTCTTGGATGAACATATTTTTTTTTAGACAATAAGTTAGTTAACTCTTAATTTAAATTCAAATAAGATGTATTCATAAAATTCGTAAAATGCCCAAAATCGCCCACAAAACTAAATACATTTTATGGTAAAGGAATATGCCCTTTTATGGAACTTTAAGGAAAAAGCTGCCCCAAAGTGTCACCGTGTAAGAAAAATTATAATGTATTTATATTGACCGTTTATCAAGCGATGGGTTTATAATAGGCAACTCAAAAAATATATTTTTTTCCATTTGACTGCGTGCTGGTAAGAACTATTTCACTGAAAATATTACATTACGTATCTATCATTACCACCTTCAAACAGGTAACAAAATATATTAATTCTCCAAATGATATAATACAAAGTCTACTAGATATTGCTAATATCTCCTCAGAATATTGTTTTAAATATCCTGTTTTCCGGTTTTTCTGCCTATCGCATTTCTTACTTCTTCTACTATTCTGAATTAAGGCAATTGACATATGTAAACTCCAATTATCAAACTTTAATAACCAGAAAACAATAATTTAAAACGCACATATGCTACAAATCAATATTGTTCGGAATTTATCTACTAATAATCACGTTTCATAAATGCTTAAATAATGTTATTTTTAAAATACCCTGTATACATTATGGTCCAAGAAGTATGCAACATATGGGAAACCTTTAAGTAAATTTTGAAAAAAAAACAGTAAATTTTGAATACCTCCTGTATTATTCTACTTTTTCCCTGTAAAAATAAACATGTATTGAATCTAAGCAAAATCAACCTAACCTGTATCCATATGTTCAGAAAACAGATTAAATTAATCTAACTTATGTAGACTTGTATACTTTTAAAAATAACAAATGATTTTGTCTGTTGCAAGGGCATTTAATTAATCTTCAGAATTTTGAAACTATTTTTATAAGAATTTAAATGCCTAATCAATTTAGCAAGCCTACAGAAAAACTTGAAAGTCAAAATGAAGAAATATTATTATTTTAATGTTTTTATTTCAAAATTGAAAATTTAATGAAAAAAAAATTGCAATAAGCAGCAATTTTTTAATAAATAAACATAGGTTTTCGTTCTGAACAACTTTTCTCTATAACATTTTGTCACTTTTTTAAAATTAAGAGCATTTTATTCTAGATTAGTTTAAACATTTTTTTTTGCCTACCCTGTATACCTTTTGACTTTTACTAAAACTAACTATTGCTTATAGTAATAGTATCTTATGATGCACTGTTTTTTATAAAGAATAACATTTTTTAGAAATCAAAAATAAAAGTTTTCTATAAGTTGCACACTTCTTGAACCACACTGTATACATAGAACCCAATTTTAAAGTTGTTGGTATTGTGTTGTATTTGTTACATGATAATTAACATTCCCTAAAATATATTAATAATATTTAATTCGTCCTATGTGTAATGTTATTATTATTTTATAATATATTATTATTATATTTATTTTAATTATAAACATAAAAGAAAATGTCCAGCGGCTGCTATAAGTTCGTTCCACTCTGCTTAATCGCCGAGTGTTTCGCGCTTATTACCTTACAGTGACTTTATACAAGAAAAATTTATTTCGTGTACTGTGAAGAAAAGTCACTGTAATTACACCAGACCGTCACTCGTATCATTAGGCTCTCGTAGAGTTAGTTTTGGTAAACCCCCGCTTCCAAGCGTAATTTCTGGCTGCGCCACTGCCCCGAGTTATTGTCAATTTTCAAGGGTGTGGAAAAAAAGTTTTAAACGTATTTTAATGAAAGTGTAACAGGCCAGTTTGTTTTAAATAGAAAGTCATAATTTTCCTGGGGTTTATTTGTTAGCTTTACTTTATTCTGTTTCATTATTGCGTTATATAACTATGCTGTTTTTAACATAAACAAAAGCTATATTGGTCTTTTTTTATTCTCCATTCAAAGAAAATTTTAAATTTCGAAAAAAATGTCAATAACTTATAGGCAATAGACTTTGCACAAAACCATAATACTGAAACAACCAGCTTACTAAAATGCCATGGAGTAGAATGAATCTTTTTCCAAAATTAAACTGCTTTTTTGTTATTTAATACATTATTACATATAATACGTACTTCTTGAAAAAAATAATAACATTTTACTGAAAAGATTCTGTGCTTAATAACTACAACTATCTGAATAATTACAGCGGTTTCTGTACCCGAAATTGGAAAAAATGAATGCCAAGCCCAATTCGACGAATGTACCTCCCTCAGATGTCCTTATGGAATAGAGGCTTACGTTGATGAAAATGACTGCAATGGATGTAGATGCCGTGATCCATGCAAAGGTATCGAATGCCCCGATGGGACCCAGTGTGGTATTGACTTAAACAGAAACAAGAGTTCTCCGTTAGATGCTGATTTTGTTGCTATTTGCAGAGAAAGTAAGTATAACGAGGCCGGTGAACCCTCTAAACCTGAAATATTTATTACTAATATTAGAGCATGAAATCAATAGCAAGCAACCGAAGAGTTCTAGTTTTTATTTTCTGTCTTGCTTCTAAGATTCGTCCTTGATCACTAAATATTTTATTATGTACAAGTATTATTCCTGTGCTCACTGGGCCTATATACGCTAACTTAAATTGACAAAAAGAAAGTTGTAGCACGTAGGGTTTTCTTGTTAGAGTTGTAGAACCAATCGAATGTTACGATACTTAATATCTATAGAAAAAATGATTTCAGAAAATTCTTAACCCTGTTTATTGACTATGTTTACAGTTTTCGCCTATTAAACATACCACACATCTAAGAGAAAAGCAAACGAGAAAAATATTAATTTAAAACACTAATTAATTAAGCTTTATTTTTTTTTCGTTTATGAGGTGTTCTATCTTCTCTCTTTAAAAACCAACAATAGTCACTCATCATGGCTTGATCCTATCGTCCTTAGTCCCGAATTTCCATTGTTCTGATACCTTGGTGAAACCTTTCATCCTGCTCGTCACTAACAGCTCCCAAAATTTTAGTAAAAAATGACAGATGGGAATGGAGGAAGTGAATTTTTAATGACATTCTGGCACCAAGCGCTTTATAGGCATCTAAGAGTTCATTAACTAATTGTTCATAATTTTCATCCATATTGTTGCCTAAAAATCCTCTTACTACATTAACAAATGAATTCCATGCTCTGAGTTACTGCCTGGTAAGCTTTTCCGTAAATTTCACACATCACATCGTCCAACAGTTTTCTGATTTGTGGCCCAATAAATATGTCTTCTTTTAATTTGGCATCACTTAACTGGGGAAACACTGGTCTTAGGTCTTTAAATCCATCACCATCTTTATTCAAAGCCTTCACAAAGTTTTTCATCAGCCCCATGTTTAATGTGAAGAGGAGGAGGCAAAAGGGATCAACAAGAGGTATAAATTTTACATTTTGAGATCCCGGTTGAAATTCGCTTCTTTCTGGCCAAATTTTTGTTACATAATGCTGATTTGTTGCACGACTGCCCCATAAACAAAGAAAACAGCAATATTTTGTAAATCCCCCCTGAAGTCCCACTAAAATCGCTATAACTTATAAGTCTCCACATATCTGCCATTTATACCTATTGTAGTTTATTTTATCCAAAATCGTGCGCATATTTTCATAATTTTCTTTCATTGCCATTTAATGGGCAACTGGTATAGAGGGTTTTAAATTTCCATGATGCAATAACACAGCTTTTAAGCTATATTTAGATGAGTCTATGAATAAGCGCCACTCACGGGGAGAATGTTCAATATCAAGTTCCTGCATTAAACTGTCTATATCAGTATACGCGCACAACGAATTTTCCATACTGTAGAATTCAGAAAATATAGTATTTCTTTTTCTGAAATTCGTAATTTTTATTTCTTTGGCCAATAGGTTCCATTGCTTAAGACGGGAACCCAGAAGTTCTGACTGTTGCTTGGATAACCCCAAATCACTTTCTAAATCATTTAATTCACTTTGAACAATCAAATGTGGCTCGCCGGAACTGGGACCTGTGGTAAAAGTGGGATGATGCGTTATCGCCATTACCTCCCAAATCAATAGCTTGCCAATTTAAAGGCGCAATCGACTTTGGCAAATTTGCATTGTGAGAAACAGGTCGTATGGCAGATTGCAAATTTGGATATTCTATATTGTGCTTTCCATTTTTGGAATAACCTTCAGTCTTTGTCAGGCAAAAATAACAATCGTCAGAATGATTGGTGGGTTCTTGCCGTACCATTAGAACTGCAAAAGGCATACTTTTTCTCTTTCCCTTCATCGGCTGCACCAATGATACACTACAATTAACACAGCACACATGGGGAACCCATCGCTTATCTTGATCCCCAATTAACACACCAAAGTATTTAAAGTAGCCTTTTTTACATTTTTGGAAAATGGCCTGGTTTGTGATTTCACCAGAAATTCTTCACAAATATAACAAAATTTGTCAGGAGAAATTTTGCAACTTCGGCGCGTTTGACTCGACATTCTCGTCTTCACGTAGACTTGCTTATCGATACACAGAGAACCACTCACTTCGAAACTCAACAGAAGAGTGATGTTTAACGTTTATTTTATGTCTAATGTTGTAAACAACCCAGTCTAGCTAATTTTTCCGTTGTAAAATGGACCTATTTTAGCCGCCCTATAATAAAATTCTTTACCTGCCAATATAAAAAGTTCTAATTAGGCTATTAAAAAATGGTACGTATTAGGGCTTTCCGAATATTTTTTTATTATTGGGAGGGTATTTCCATTGTGAAAATAATGAGCTGGCCTGTATTAGAAAAATCTTGTCGGCCAGTGAAACATGTTTTAACAATTACGTTACCATCAGATCAACTTTTTTAAATACTGACTTATATTTTATATTGTGGTTTTGTAGACTCAAGCACTGAAGTTCCACACTTCATATTTGCATTCATCCCGGTATTACTCCTTTCTAAGTTAATCTAAAATAGGAAACTTTTTATATATTACGTTATTTATAGAACGGCCAGTAGCGGCTCCTCCATTAGGTCATATGGTCAATGACACTCCAATTAATATTTCCAAAGAGAAAATAATAAATAATTTATATTTTTTTAATTTCTTTTAAATTTGAAAGTTCCTTCTATTATTCTAAGCATGTAAACTCGTTGAATGTTCATTTTGATGCCGCGGCAGTCGCACTATCGATGAAGGTTTCATTTCATTTTCATTCATTTCAAAAACTATCGGTATGGGTAAAGTTTGTCGATTTTACCTAGAACCCAAGTAGAAGGAGGTGCGTTTCCGTTTATCGGGACAAGTTTTCCGGGTACCAGAGTACCGTTGTTTATCGGGACAAGTTTTCCGGATACCAGAGTACTGATCCATTTTCCTCCTTCATGTAGGGTATAAAGGTATTCCAGTCTCCAGCAGTTTCAAAATTGTTGGTGTAATTGCCAAATAAGTTGCTAAGAAGATAGGCGATTAAGAGGCAAAGACGTTAAGTCATTATCAGGTAAAGAAATTAAGAATTCAAGCATAGCCTGGATTGATAAATCGTTAAGATCACTACTACGGGATTTTAAAGGACGAGAATTAAGAAGAGACTCTATTTCAACTAAAATAGTATTATGTTCCTCATAGCTTAAATGTTGGCTCCCTATAAAACGATTAAGTTGGGTTTTTATAGAATTCATTCCTGCTTCTCACAAAGCTCAAAATGGGGTGAAGGATTGAAATGTCACTGAGTACATTCTGAAGATCTTTCATCAATTTATTTATCTGAATAAATGTGTGAACTACCACGCCTACTTATAAATTTGCGTAGGGCAGATAAAAAGGTATATATATATATATATATATATATATATATATATATATATATATATATATATATATATATATATACATATATACAATTTACAAAAAAATAAAATAAAAGCGAAGCATAAAGTTCTATCACATCCTAATAACTAATCTCAACACATAGTCGACAAATTATCCCAAATCTTTCACAGCAGAACTTCTTGGTAAAGCTTCATATCCGATTAAGACATTATTCTGAATTCATTCTGTATGAGAATAAAAACATGCAAAAAACACCTTGGTATATTTAATTTAAGGTTATTCCTAAGACTCCGGTTATTAAGTGATGTAAACCTTACAGAAGGAAGAAGGAAAATTATTTGGGACCCCTTTGGGCATGTTCTATTCGGCACTGCCTTCATTCAGAAAATTTTAGATTTTAATCCATTCAAAAAAATAACATCTTATTATATAATTCCATTTTAATAACAGGTAATAAGACTGGTCAGTGCCCATATCCCCCAGTAAATGATGAAGATTGTGACACAGAGTGTAGAACAGATGCTGACTGTGCGCTACATCTTAAATGTTGCACTACAAATTGTGGCACTGTATGCGTAGAACCTCAACGACCACTGGAATTAGTGACACAGACAAGCGCACCTGCACACACTACCGCACCAGAAATTGAAATCTGTAAGTAATCATTTATGAACCACAAACTACCTGCGTAGAATACAATTTCGCACTGCTTTATAATTTCATTTAAGTATAATTATATACATATTAAAAACAATATATTCATATATTTAAAATAATTAATTTGGTGTTTTAACTTGATTGATAATATTTACATGACCTAGTAAATAATCGTTCAAGGGACGGATATTTGTTAAATTATAACTTACAGGAAAACTTCACTATTTTTAGATTACCCACCTAGAGTAGATGTCGAGACATACCAACCAGAAGTTTCAGGTATACTTGGAGATCAAGCGATTCTAAATTGTGCAGTTAGTGGAAATCCTAATCCTAAGATAATGTGGAGTAAAGACAATATAATAGTAAGTAAAAAGAACTGTCGAATATTCCAAATAAAGCATTGCGTTATTTATAAACTAATAATTTCTAATAACTATTTTCACAAATTCAAATTATATATTTCTATAATAATAATTGTTATTATTCATTCGTTATATCACACATTCACATATAAAAGTATATATATATACACACTGAGCTTAAGTTGTGTGCGTTAATTCCTAGTGATACAATTTATTTGCAGAAAAAGTGCATCTGTAAATGGTGGTAATTTTTTTTTACTTGATAAATTGAACAATGAGTGATTTTCTTTTTGTTTAGTCATGAACTTAAATTTCATTTTTACTTCCCTCGGAAAAGCGAAGTATTGTAATCGTGAAAAAATCACCCTGCGAGATTTTTTCAGATCCTTACGTTTCAGGGTCCCTAGATGCCGAAAAACATGCTTTCACAGTTTCGTCTATCTATCTATCTGTCTGGTATAACTAAAAGACTACTTACCCGATTGATTTTAAGTTTTGGTCAAAAATTTGGGGTCACAGAGGGATGAGCTGGTAACATTTTTGTAAAAATGCAATGTGGCAAAATAAAATGGCGGCCAAATAAAATGTTAAAAAAATTATTACTAAAAAACTGCTTATCCATTTTACCTCAAATTTTGCACATAAATCAAGTATTATGTAGGAATTAACAAATTTTGGTATGAATCCAAGATGGCTAGACAAAATGGCGGTTTTATAAAATATTTATAAATTCAGACTGAAAAAACTAATTAATGGATTGATTTCAAATTGTGTGTTATAACTAATTGTAGTATAGTTCTGAACTGCTAAAATTGTGGAACGAGTTGAAGATGGCGAAACAAAATGGTGGCCAAATAAAATGTAACCCTAAAAAAACACCCTTTAATTATTACGTTGGAATGAACTGGTAACATTTTGAATCCAAAATAGCCAAAAAAAAAACGGCGGTCTAATAAAGTATTTAAAAAATCAGCTTGAAAGACTACTTATGACATTAATTTTAAATTTTGGGTAAGGATTAAGTGTAATATAGAGATAAACTGGTAAAGTTGTGGTAGGAATTCAAGATGGCGAAACAAAAGCCAGCCTATAAAATGTTTCGAATATAAAAAAAAACCTATTCAATTGACTTTAAATTTTGCAGAAAAATTAAATGTCTTATAGGGATATACTCCGGACTCCCAATGAACAATTTTGGTTTTATAAAGGTTTTTATAAATATTACCATTACTAAACTATAATACTTTTAGTAATATAAGTTGTTGATGACCACTATATACCCCTTAAAGAGCTTAAATGGTGCACTTTACAAGGGTTACCGTTACTATAGTTTGGTAACCCTATAAAATTTAAAACTTTTATAGCGAGTGATATAGATATAACTGCTACTCTTCTATAACTTATTATAGACTACTTATAATCAAGTAATGGGAATGTTTATGCAACCTTTAGAAACATTCTTAATAATAGTAACAAAAACGTTTAAGCAACATTGTCACTTTACCTATTAGAGATCGTGCTTGCTCTTGCGTTTAGTACTCCCCTATGTTTCTCTTTAGGTGATGGTAGTAAATTAAAGCATAACAACTGTATCTTCCAACATGAAATCTTTTCTTTTTCATATAGAGTTATATATAATACAAAAAAAATCAGTAATTTTTCAATCAGTTCACATAGGTATCCACTACTGAAATTTGCTTGCCATTCTTTCTGGATCGTATAATTTACATTTGGTCCTCTAAGAATTTAAAGCTCCACCAATATAACATATATTTTAGATTTTAAGTAAAAAAAATTAGACGGTGTTTGAAAACTACTATTTCTTAAACTGTTATTCTGCATTTTTGTCAATAATACCAATATGGCGTCGGAAAACGCATATAAAATATGGCTGCTATTTATTTAAAAGAGCCAAGAGAACGCTATTAATCCAATATGTAACTTACGGTGTTTTTATAAATCATTAGAAACTTCTATATACTTTATTTGGGGACAAAATAGTATTACTATATAACTTATTTTAGTTAGTTATTAAAAGTGATATTATATATCTTATAGAGTGAGGGCTGCCACTGCAAGGCTTTTTATATAACTTGTAAGTTCCCGCCAGTCGGCAAATTCGTATCTCAAATAATATTTTGGGTCACGTGGATGTGCTGCGTGCTGCGTACACGCGTATTCCTCTGCCCATCACAGTATATATATTTGTAACATTTCGGGTTAGTCAAAATGCCATTTAAAATTCAACCTTCAATCTGTGTCCATCTTCAAAACAAACTTTAGAAAATATTTTTTGTTTCTCCTGTAAAGGGGGTCATGAATTCTGAAAGGCTGGTGGGTTTCCTTTTACCACTGTAGATTCCTATGACCATGGGCTAAATACAATCTATCTCATGAATATTAAATAGAATTGGGGCCAAAATTCGTCTTTGGAGCTCTTATATATTGGTAGCGCATGCATTTTTATATTCATACTAATATCTGGAAGATTTCTAATTATAGAGGAGCACCTTTTCAAACAGAATTCAAAGCCCTCAAGTCAAGTATTGACCTCCATCAGCTAGATTCCTATTTATATCTGACGTTGATGTCTCTAATAAGGATATTTAGGTAATATGTTTGGCAAACGCGAGTAATACAAACTTTAATCATAGATTTCAAAGCACGCTGCCGGATATTAAATTCGTTAGCCCATATTTTTAAATTGTTCCTTACCATTTCGTTTTTCGTACGCTCACACTCCAAAACTTTCATTGTGTTGGTTTTTCTTAATCATCTTCCTCATCGAGTTCGACCAGCCAATTATTTCTGATTTCTTCGAAGTCATCTTCATCAACACTATTAATTATTGGGAGACTTATGGATTTTAGCACCCTAAGACGCACCCATAATTGCTATTTCTTGCACATTAGTGTCATCAGAGCAAACAACGGTATGTGGTACTAAATGTAGGATTTGGCCCAAATTACTTTTTACATTTCGGCGAAAAGTACCACTGCATTTAACTTTTTTCCAGTTCAGTTTTTCCATTTTAATAATATAAATCTGAGCCAAATACTTACATACACATATAAATGCTAAGTGCGACTAAATACAATTTGGTTAGGGCGTGTTTCTGAACGTTACCAATGGTGTTGTAACAGGAACTTTGGTTACAAAATGTACAAACGAGATATAGATTCAAGTTTTATTGCAGTGTTCTTCAACACAAATCCTTTCCAAATTTTACAAAGGCAACTGCAATTACTATACGAAAAGCGAGTTTTATATTTATCGAAACAAACACTAGTATGAGAACTGAACACTACTGGATTTATAAATTGGTAACTGCAACTAATATAAACACTCATTATATAACCTTGACATACATACTATAAGTTATTTTGGTGTTAGAAACGTTTCTGTGACTGCTTTGTAAACCTTATAGCTCTTGGTCCTTTTAGTAATGTTGCTTATTCATTATACAACTTCGTAGTCAAATAATAACATTATAAACCTCTAATATAAACTCGCAACCTTCATAAAACCCTTGTAAAACTAGCAGTTGCTTACAGTGACGAAAATTGTTCATTACTAGCTCAACGAACGAATTCAACATGACGTAACAAAATGGCGGTATGTGACAATGTAAAAACTACTTGTTGAGTTTATTTTAAATTATGCCCAAAAATCAAATGTGGCATAGGGAGACACTGGTAAAATATTGGTAACAATCCAATATGGTGAAACAAAATATTTGTAAAGAGATTATATGTTTGTTACTAAATAAATATGTATTGAACTAAATTGGATCAAACTTCACTGTTCCTAATGAAAGGAAAAATTCATAACGAGGGAAGTTCCGGGTAAAGGAAATTTACCGATCTTTTATTTGGCTACGCAATTTTTAAATTTAAAACTGAGTAATTGGAATATAACTACATTCAGTTTGCAGCATAACTCGAAAACTGTACGTCCAGATTTATCAGAAAAATCACGTGCGATATCGAGATAATTGAATTGTTGTTGAATATGACTGAATAAAATGGTGACCAAAGAATGATAATAAATGATCCTGGGGCTTTTTTTATATATTTGGAAAACAAACTCCTAAAATCAAATGCATTAAATTATAATCAACACAATTCAGATTAAAGTCATTGTGACAACTAAATAATCACAAAATGAAATACTACAAATATTTGTTTTTTTATATAGTATAATATTTTTCTTTCTTGATTAAATTTATTATTATTATTATTATTATTATTATTATTTCACATATCTACAGCCCACTGTAGTACCATATAGCCTTTTATTAAATTCAATAATTTTAGATAGATGGTACCCAGCCAAGGTACAGGATCAGACTGGATCAAACTCTTCAAATCATCACACTACATAAGACGGATTCTGGGGTATATCTATGTACGGCTAGTAACAACATTGGCGATCCAGTCGAAAATAAAATTAAATTGGAAGTACTAGGTAAAGCAGATTTTTATCTTTTAATTGCATTGTGGTGTCTGAAAAATACTAATAATCCTAAAGTATTAAGCTATTGAATGTTTTCCTTTGTATTTTTTCAAATAGAATAGTTGGATAAAAAATTAAAATTTGCATGTTAAGCCAATTGATATATTTTAGACTTTTCGGTTCAATAGATTAAAAAATAGTTGATAAGCCATTCTAAGTCATTTCGTCATTTAAAATTTCACAATTGAAACGCGGAACCTCATTTTACAAATTTCAAAGCTGTGAGATTTTGTTGGTTTGCATTTTAATTTTAATAAAATTTTCTTTATTGGGTAGGAACTTTTGTAACCTGTAAAAATCTTTAAGATCATGCTTATAGGTATTTTGCTATGCCATATTCAGGACGATTACTAAAACGACTGAATTATTATTATTTTGAACTTTAGAATATTTAGGTAATATTTAAATGAATTCAGACAACATTTTAACTGGTGAATTATTGTTTTTAAACTTTAATGATATAAATCTCTAGTGCAGAGGAAAATATTGCTTATAACGCTACACTTATTATCTAAAAAGCTGAATGCCGATATTGAAAAGAAAAGCGACTTCTAGGAGAGATATTAAGTCGGAATTTGTCGTATATTTAGACACTTTTATGTTGCATGTTATCGAGTTAGAGAAAAAAATAATTTATGTATTGTGGTTTGATATGGCCAAACTTAAAATGTAGTAAAAAAGAATAATACTTTGGATATTTATTTATTATAATTATTGTTATTTACACAATCCCCATTTCTCCACTTTGAT
Source organism: Kuschelorhynchus macadamiae (assembly GCA_030620095.1). Taxonomy (NCBI): domain Eukaryota; kingdom Metazoa; phylum Arthropoda; class Insecta; order Coleoptera; family Curculionidae; genus Kuschelorhynchus; species Kuschelorhynchus macadamiae. The sequence continues at coordinate 1,704,485 of JAUTXW010001365.1, forward strand.
TTGTACAGGGTCATCATTTATATTTCGCCATCCATTTTCAGGGGTTATTTTTGTAGGCAATTTCCAGGTAGAACAGTCCCAAGACGAAGAACAATAAGATATATAGTAACGTATGTAACAAAAGTTTTGAAACAAAATTAAAATATTCACATTTATTGTAATTAAACTTGAATTTTATTAATTTGTTTTTAGTAGGAAACTTTAATATTATTTCCTAAAGATATAAACCAATTACAGTGCAGCTTATGGCCTATGTTCTTCAATTCTACGTAGTTTTGTAGTTACATAAGAGTCTGGATGACGGATACGTCAATTATTCGCATTTTTGAAAAATCCTTCTGCGCAATTGTTCTTCATTTTCCTCTTTCCCTCACTGTTATAGACTTTTCTACTCAGTAGAGCCCAAAATTCCTCAGTCGGTCTTGCTTGGAGGGCATTGGGTGTATTGTCATCTTTTGGTACAAAGGGAATGTTGTTGGCATGCAACCACTCTCGAGTTTCCCTGGCATAATAACAAGAAGCTAAGTCAGGCCAGAACATGATATCTTTATTATTGTGATGTGTGTCGTAAATATCGTTATTGCGATGTTCGTTTATAAAACGCAACAATTACGGCAAACGTCTTTGTGTATAAATATTTGCAGTCACCGCCTCTCCCCTAACATGTCCCACATAAAGTTGCGATACACCAGCTGAGGAAATAGCGCACCGTACAAGAATTTTGCCCGCAAATTTAGCTTTTACTTTGAATTTTACGTGGTATTAAAATTGTCGGTATAAAAACCATCGTTACCTTTTATTTCGGAATTAGACAAGGTAAAATATTTTTCATCATCCATAATCACCACCCTGTTATTCGAAAAGTGACGCAGTCAACCTATTTCTCTTCATTTCATGGCTAGCTGTCATATGCGTCATATCTTCTTGTAGACACACCAACACGTTCTTTTGCATTCCGTTGAAGCCTTTCCACGCTTGCCTCCGACAACTTTCGCGGCCTATCACTTTTTGGTAAATTTAAACAAGGAATTCCTTCCTCACATTTGATTATTGTCCGATAAATTGTGCGGGAAATATTGGCACCTCGAAACATGTTAACAATAGCCGCTTTTAGCATTCGGCCAACTAAATTATAAATACTGTTTCAGAGATCGATTTTATAGCCATGTTGCAAAATTAATTTGACAACAACTGTCAACGCTCAAGTTGGCGAGGCCCTCATGAAACAATCACCAGCAATGGTACCTAGATTAAACCGCGTTTATCCCCAAAACATTAAAAATGAAATTTGTCCCAAAACTTTTGTTACATATGTTAAACAAATTTGAAGATAACAAAAATGTAAAAACTTTGACTTAAGCGTGTTGCTATTCTTTACAGGTAAATTATTGTTGTAGTTTTTTACACTTAAGACTAGACTATATATGTTTCATTTTATTGCAGAAAACCCTAAGCGATCAATTACTGATGCAGCGATTTATTTTCGAAAACATTTGGCAAAATTGAACAAACTCTTCATCGTTATAATTATCATTCATATAAATTTCTACCCTTTCATGGTCTAACTGAAGAACTTAAATGAGAAAGATTAATTTTTTGTCAAGAAATTTTAAGATGTTTGTGAATTCCGATCTTTTTAACCAATATACTTTTTACCGATGAAGCTACATTTACTGCTAATGGTATGTTTAATCGTGGCAATAAACATTTCTGGGCGACAAACAATCGTCACAAAATTCGAGTAGTCAAAATTCAAGGACGACAAAGTTTAAATATGTGTTGCATTCTAAAAAATAAGATTATCGGACCAATCTTTTTTCGTGAAAGTCTTACTGGTGTCAGATATCTCCAATCCAATAAATGATTCAGAACAGCAGTTAGATAACATCAGAGATTTACATCCATTTGGCAACAGAAGTTTTAAAGCTACTCAAAGGTTGAATCGGAACTATGATCTGTGGATTGGACGAAATGGACATATAAGATGGCCAGCAAACAGTCCAGACCTGACGCCGCTTGACGTATTTCTATGAAGTTATCTAAAAACAAAATTTACTAAAATAGACCCGAAGTTATAGCTGTATTGGAACAGAGAATTAGGGAAGAAAATGCAAGATTAAACAAAAATCACAATATTTTTAACTGCAATAAATCGCAGATTGTTACGAAATATTGAGAGGTGCTTCGCCAACTAAGGAGGACATGTGAATAACTAGAATATATGGTTTTAATTGTATTTGTCACTTTTTTCATTCATTTTATACATTTTCATTTAGTATTTATTGTTCATAATAAAATATTTCTTTACTTACATACATTATCATCAAAATATCTCGATTTCACCTAAATTAACTAGGATATTATATGATGAATTTCAGTTAAGGGGGAATTTTGAAGTAGAATAGCTCAAAAACTATCGATCCATAACCCTGTATATTCAGAATTATTTTTTCTAGGAAGTTCTCTGAAATTCATACAACTTTTGCATTTAATATTTTTTTCTATCTACAAAAATAAACCCTAAACATGGGTGGTTAAATATAAATAATAACCCTATACGTGTACGAAGTGCACACGTTCAACATATAAAAGTAATATATAAGATAAGGTTATTGAAATATGTCACGGAAAACATGCAAATTTATCCTCAATGTCACTATAGTGGAGAGATTTTATTTTTATAAATTTACCTGCAAATGGCGTATTAAATTACTTAGCTTATGATCTTTAAGAATGCACAACCAACAGTTTCCTGTTTAAGAAAAGGAAGCTTATTAATTATTGCCAATATTAGATACCTAAGATGGAGATTTGACTTATCGACGTTTGGATAATCAGGTTTATTTATAATAATTACAAGCTATTATGAATAATTTAAGAGGTCTACATACATTAAAATATTTTCACTCAATTTTAATTAAGTATCGACTCTAGCATCAAACACCCTCTACCGTTAATTACGTCTTTATTTAAACAATGCATATGGTAGTATAAAAAGTCTGTACAATGTTGCAGAATATATTTATAATTTTAGTTTTTTATCCATCTAATAGTTTAAACCGTCTTCTTTTTGAAATAACTATACTAAGTTTCTTTAATATAACATCTGACCTCTGGTGTTTTGGATTGTAGGGTAGTGTATACTAACATCTAACTTTAACATCTTTAGATTCGACAAGCGATCGCCCAGTATCTATTATAAATGGAGAAGATCCAGAGCTTCTTGTAAACAACATAGTCACTTCCTTTAACTCACCCGCCACTTTATACTGTTACGCTTTAGGATGGCCTCTCCCCGCAGTAACATGGTGGAAGGAAGATGAGCTTATTCCTCTAAAAAATCGCGAATTTGAAGTTACCAAAGATTATTCACTTCTTATTCACTCTGTACAGTTACATAATTTGGGAGTATATACGTGTCAAGCATATAATGGAAAGGGCAAAGCCGCAAGTTGGTCTGTGACTGTAAAAGCTAGGGGACCATATTACAGCACAAATCCTAGTGATATCAAATATTTACAGTATGTGGTAAATCCTCCTGAACCTAACCCAACCTTGAATCCTGAGATTCCGCGTCAGTCTGCCCAGAAGCCGCAAGGACCGCTTTATAGACCCATCCAAAGACCTACACCTCAACCTTATATCCCTCCAATCTATTCAACCGAACCCATACCCGATCTTGTAGAAGCTGGAGATCCTAATGAAATATTCCCACAACTACCCGAAGCTGCTGGACATATACCAGACTCCATATATATTGGTAATAAATTTGCATTTTTATGCTTAGTTAACACTTTTAAAATATTAAATTTATTCTGCGTAGTTTTCAGTAGTGAATTCTCCATTTCATTTTTGGATAATATTGCGTTTATTTTTTAATAGTTATTCTTTAAAACTCATGTTAACATTATGTGTCTTTCAATAAATGCTGCAAATATCACTGCCAGTAAATATCTATTAAAGTTACGAACGGTTAAATTACAAGCCCAAAAAATGATGGCGAATTCATGATAGAATACTTCCCATGATACATTTGCAAGTGTTTTGCTTCAAACTTAGAACGTGCTTGTTTGGGTTAACTAGACTAATCAGTTTTCTTGGATCGGAATATGGTTATTTAATTTTCATAGAATAATACTGTTTTTTTATAATTTATGATCTGCGCAAAATGCCAACAAATTTTTTATGTAGGATACGCTATACCTAAGTTCAATAATTGTTATCGATATATTGGCCTTTAAAAATTGAAAACTTAAAAATTTAAAAGGCTGTAAAATCCAAAATCCAAGTTTTTAAGGTCTTTATTGAAGCCTTAACTTTTAGACTAAGCAGAATTATAAGTTTTACTGCTTTTCAAAAAAAATCGAAACATAAAGAGTGTAAGGTTGTATCGAATTCCAAAATAAGAAAGTGTCAAAAAGTGAGATTTGTTTAGACTTAAGGCGAATCGTTTAGATTTTTACCTATCCTCAGACTGAAATTGTCAATTTTTAAATTGCCATTAGTTGAGAACAGTTGTCGTAGGTATAGAATATGTTACGTAACAAATACCACTGATTTCAGTGTCTAATCAACCTATATACTTTTACTAAAAAAGTGCAACTAAAGTAGTGCAACTTAATAAATCCCGTAACGTGTTGTAATATTTTTCATCAAAAGTTTTTGATGTATTTGTAAATGTGTATATACAAGGTGTATTCATTGTATATAAAAGGTGTCCTAATTCTATTTTAACAAGAAATATCCCCTATAAATGAGTCTTATGACTTATAATATTGATTCATTAAATGAGTTCCTTCTTATTGTTAATTATAAGTATTTCAGGGTTGATACCTTTATCTTTAAAGACAATCAAGACAATTAACATCAATTAACATTTACTTAGAAGAAAGCTAGACTAAGACCTGACCTCTTGTAGTAGAAGTTTTGTCAATTGAATACATGTTTTTAAAGGTAAAGGTATCAAACCTAGCATATTTTAATCAGCAAGGGGAGACCCGTTTTATAAAACAATATTATACTATTCAAGAAAAAACAAAGCCTTTACTAAAAATAATACTTTCAAGGCTTACAAAGTTAAGGTTTCCAGCCGTCCCGGTTTCACCAAGATTATTCCGGAATGAAGCGCCTTTGCTTGGGTTAAAAAATTATTCACCCGGGTCACGGAAGTATCCCGAAATTACACTTTATACGTTTATCATAGATAAAAGGAATTACTAAAAGCATTTACTCTCTCCATCTTGTAATATTGTGGAACGCAATCGTATTGTTTTAGGCCATTTTGAAACGTTCCAGCTATAAGGCGACAAAGCTAAATAGCTAAAAAAATTTGCGTCAAGGACTTACTCTCAAAGCTCAGTAGGCATATCCATTCCTTAAGAAAGTCATTTGTTGCTAATTTGTTAAAAAAATAAACAAATGGCAATTGGAAAATAAAAAATGAGCATGGACTTTGTAATTTTAAATAGAACATCCTGTATAATATCATTTCAATAAATGATCATCTTCTTGCTGATTATAAAAATACCAGGTTTGATACCTTTATCTTTAAAGACAACCGAGAAAATTAAGAAGAACCCTGCTATAAAAAGCAGTCTATTTCTTTCTAAAAACACACTGCTTCTTATGACAGAGTTTTTGTCAAATTTCTCTGTTGTCTTTAAAGATAAAGCTATGAAACCTAGTATGTCTATAATCAGCAAGAAAATGGGAATCATAAACATATAAGACTTAACAAAATACAAGGGTTCTAACCACACTACACCACAACTTGTTACGTTCTGGACCCGCGTTTCTCTAACCAAGTTAGCATCATCAGCAGATGATATAAACTAAAGTAACTTATCCTAACCAAGACTATTTATAAGTAAATGTGGTCACACTTGGTTGCACCCGACTGCACCGTTGTCAAGTAAACAATAAAAGGGACTATAGGGAATAGGCCCTCTGATTTCTTTGTGTTTTTGCAGCGTTTAGTTTGCCCAACATATTTTAGGTCGCAGTCATTACAGCTAATTTCATAGATGCCACTCCTCTCCTTCAAGTCGACTTTGTCTTTAAGGTTTCCAAGGAGATTTTTCAAACTGTTCTCCATTTTGTAGGCTTCTCTAAAACCTCCGTTTTTAAATACTTTTTCTAGACCTCTCGTATATCTGAGATCATGTGGAATTACTATGAACTTATTGGGAGCCTCAGGTGCTTGAAAGAGTAGTGGCATCTTTTAACATTTTTTTATGCTTGTGTCTATTTACTAATTTATGTACAAAATTATTATTATATCCATTACTTTTAGCTATATTTTTAATCCGATTCATTTCATTGTTAAAACGTTCTTTACTTAATGGAAAATTGACTAACCCGTGAGTTAAGAAATGAAATGCTGCCATTTTCTGTTGACGGCAATGAAATGACTCGGATGTTATATACCTATCAGTATTAATAAATTTGCTATAAATATCAAATTCTAATTTATCGTTATTTCTAATAACTAACGTGTCGAGAAAAGGTAATTGCCCATTGTTCTCCTTTGCGTACGTAAAATTAATGAAAGGATATATATTGTTTCATATTTCTAAGAAAGTGTCCAAATTTTATGTTTTAGTATTAAAAATAGCAAATATATCGTCTACGTATCTATACCACGCCCTTGAGAAACACTTGAGTTCTTTTTTGAATTGGGTTTCTAATCTACCCATAAACAAATTTGCAAGGAACGTTGATAAGCAATTGCCCATTGCAGTTCCCTCAAGTTGTTTATAATATTTATTGTTGAACTGAAAACAATTTTGATTCATACATAATTTTGTGAGATGCAAATATTCATCAATAATTTCTTTCTTAAGTTATTGATTTCAAGTAGTTCCTTTAGGTACTCTAAAGCTAGTGGTATGGGTACACTAGGAAAGAATGAGCTTACATCAAAAGATATTAAAATTTCGCCTTCTTTAGTTAGTTAGTTAGTTAGTAACCTGAAAGTTATCGTACGAGATATTTAATTTGCTGAATTCTTTTACTAACCATTTTGAAATATTATACGTTGGTGATCTAACAGCTGAATATAATGATACTTTTGTACATAAATTAGTAAATAGACATAAGCATAAGAAAATGTTAAAAGATGCCACTACTCTTCAAGCACCTAAGGCTCCCAATAAGTTCATAGTAATTCAATATGATCCCAGATATACGAGAGGTCTAGAAAGAGTATTTAAAAACGTAGGTTTTAGAGTAGCTTACAAAAATCTCTTTTGAAACCCTAAAGACAAAGTCGACTTAAAGGAGAGGAGTGGCATCTATGAAATTAGCTGTAATGACTGCGATCTAAAATATTTTGGGCAAACTAAACGCTGCAAAAACACAAAGAAATCAGAGGGCCTATTCACTAAACTAAACTAAACTAAACGCTACATAAACATTCGTTTTAAAGAAAACATGGCGCATTTAAGATACGGAAGAACAGAAAAGTCAAGCGTTGCTCAACATGCTTTCGAAAACAATCACCAAATAGGAATAAATAATCTTAAGTTGATTAAAAATGTATTATGTAATTGGATGCATTTGAGAATATAGAAATAGCTAAATGTGGTAAGAAAGCACTAAATAAAGAAAGAGGGCCTATTCACTATAGTCCCCTCTATTGTTTACTTGACAACGGTGCAGTCGGGTGCAACCAAGTGTGACCACATTTACCTATAAATAGTCGGTTAGGATAAGTTATTTTAGTTTATATCATCTGCTCTGGTGCTAACTTGGTTAGCGAAACGCGCGTCCAGAACGTAACAAGTTGTAGTGTAGTGTGGTTAGAACCCTTGTATTTTGATCTAGTTGTTTCACTGAAGCAAGGTAAAACTATGTTTAATCTTTTGGCCCAAAGCGAGTCCTGCCCTACCTCTCCCTAGCTTTAGCTATTTTATTGCGAAGCTTATGTGATTATAAGACTGAGTTTTAGTATTTTTTGTTTTGTTCCTTTGTTAAGTTTTGTTCTTTTCAGTTCCAGTTTCTATTAGAGTCTTGCTTTTTTTCGGTTTTCCGTTTTTCCTAAAATTTTAGGATTAATTGAAATGAGAGATGAAAATAATTTCGACCTTGCAGTTATCACTTTTTCTCTTCTACAAAATGACACGGTGTATTTTCCAATCCGACGTTTCAAATTCGAGAGACCATCATCAACTTTTTTAATTTAAATGCGGACCTGGATTTTTTTATGTCACTATTCCATGCCTTTCATAACTACCAATTAAATTGTGATATAAAAGTCATAGCATACCATTTGATTATTTTGAGATAATCAGTCATTTTTTTTCTGGAGGTACTATTAAACCCTAAGTGTGAAATGAAAATATATTTTATTGCATTAGTACAGTCACTTCACGACTGAAATCTATAATTTTTATTAGTCCTGTTTTTATGTGGTTAAAGGTTCTTTCTTAGATAAACCATCCAAACAAACTGAAAATGGTTTTTAAAACCACTGTCATCAAAAATTCTAGTTACTCTACTTGGCAGTAGAATAACCTATTCATATATACCTATTTACATTTTTTACTGAAAGAAATTATGTGTATGTATTAATTTAAACAATAGTAATACGCCGCTGAAAGACATATTGCATATGTATTTTGTAGAATCTTATAGTAGCTAGACGAATGTGAGAGATCGTTCCAAAAATATCTCTGTTCACTGTAATATTTAAATAGCCGTCAGTATGTTATGGTCAAATAATTTTAGAGATAATTCAGCTAATTTTGGAACAAAATGTCGGTCCGCCTTTCTTTTTAAAATACGGAAACAGAACGGTGATAACTGGGAAAATTTATTTCCCAATTCAATAGTAACGAATTATTTATTTCAAGCTACTATCAAGGAAAATTATACCCTATATGATATTGTATATATTTTTTATGTTTATAGTTCCCGTAAGAGCAAACATAACTACTAATGAACAAAAGTATCCAACTGGTAGTAATGTCCAGATTCGTTGTGATGCATATGGTTACCCACCACCACAGGTTCAATGGTACAAGGATGGAGTGCCTTTATATACAAATGACAGAATAACCGAATCAGGTTTGTACTTTTTATTTCCTTTTAATGTCTAATATCAGTTACTAAGATAACTACAGCACACGTATTATATTTAACCTCTGAATAACGTTACATTTGAATGGATATTGATAGATAGATGGGCTATACTAAATATATTCCACGCTTTATTCCTAGAGAATCCCTAATTCTGTTATTAACAAAGATTTGTCCAAATCCCACATCAACAATGTTTTTTCAATCAATAACATGAATAATATTTAGCAATCAGTCTTTTAGCCTGTAACTTGCTAGTAGATATAAAAAATCTAGCAGTGTGTCATGTGATTGGGCTCAAGAGCAATGTAATATTATTCGGTTATTGTTTGTTTAGCAAATAATTTTCAAGATTTCTATTATCAAAATAATATTTTAACCAAACAATTTTTGTTTCCGGTAGCACATTTTTCTAATATAGATTATCAGATATAGTAAATTAAATTAAATAAAGCAAATGGTACAAACTTTGTAGCAGACACTATTACACTATTATTTTAATTATTTATTACTTCATTTTTCACAAATAAGATTACCTTCCTGGCTCATTTTGGTATCAACAAGTTTTACTCAGTGTGTATATTACATTTAATTAAACTTTTCAGATACTCACACATTGTCGATCAAAGCAGCAGAAAAATCAGACTCCGGTAGATATCAGTGTGAAGCAACCAACCAATACTCAAAAGCATCGAGTACATTAGACATTTTAGTTGAAGGTAGGTTTTATACCAGACTGATACGCATATATACATATATATATATATATATATATATATATATATATATATATATATATATATATATATATATATATATATACTTATAAACGGTTATTGTGTGGCCCAGCCAATATGCAGCATATCGTTGGAAACCTCCCAACCAAATTTCGAGGGGACCGATTTAATTATACAAATACGCGAAATAGTTAACTGAAGTATCCTGTAGGTAGCGCATTATAACACATATACCGCGACATCGAACTTTGTTTAGCCTTAATTGCCAATGTTTATGTTATGCGATAACCTTACGGAGAAATGTGTGATAAAGCTATCGTACGCAGGTTATTTACTAGTCTTAAATTACATTTTTTTAAGTATTTATTTTTATTTTTGTAAAAAGGAAATATGCGACTTTAAAGGGAGTCTCATAATCAAGAAAAAAAAACGCAAAAAATTAGAATAGAGTTAAGCAGCATGAGAACTATCACTACTATTAAGGGTCAGCAAATTTTCCGAGTCTGCTGGTTTTTCACTACACTGAAAATGACTCTAAGTCCTGGAAAGAAAAGGGGGCTGAAAAAAAATGCCAAAAATAGAACGGCATGAGAACTATCACTCACAACACATGTTTTCGAAAGTTATTATAAATCCTGGAAGGGAAGGTAGGGTGTAAAAAAATAAGAATAGTGTTAACTAACACTAGAACTATCATCCCTATTGAGGGTCAACAAAATTTCTAACGAGTCAGCAAGGTTTAACCACATTGAAAGTTATTATAAGTTCTGGAAGAGAAAGGGGGCTGTAAAAAAATTGCAATAAATTACAATAGCGTTAAGTAGCATGAGAACTGTCGCCTCTAGTAAGGGTCAGCAAAATGTCCAACGGGTCAGCAAAATTTCCAACGGGTCAGCAGATTTTCACTATATTGAAAATTATTATAAGCCCTAAAAGAGAACGGGGGCTGTACAAAAATCGCAAAAAATTAGAATAGTATAATGTAGCATGAGAACAATCACTCCTATTAAGGGTAAGCAAAACTTTCAATGGTTCAGCAGGTTTTCACTTCATTGAAAGTGATTATAGGTTTTGGAAGGGAAAAAAAGTTTAACAAATTAGAAATCAGAACTATAGCCCCTATTACGGACAAATTCTACTACTACTATTATAGACTTCGTTAAGGGTGAGCAAAATTTATAAAGGGTCAGCAAGATTTAACGACATTGAAAGTCCTGGAAGGGAAGGGGGGCTGCAAAAAAACTGCAAAAAATTACAGTAGCATTAAGTAGCACGAGAACTGTCACGTCTATTAAAGGTCAGCAAAATTTCCAACGGGGTCAGCAGATTTTCACTACATTGAAAGTGATTATAGGTTCTGGAAGGGAAGGAGGGCTGTAAAAAATATGAAAAAAATTAGAATAGTGTTAAATAACATCAGAACTATCACGCCTATTAAGAATCAGCAAAATATTACTCTCTGACTGGTCGAAACCAGAATAATCATAGACTTTTTAAAATTACACATCGGTCATGGTTGTTGATTAGTGTATAGTAGTAGTAGAATTAAATTAAAAACTTAATTTCATTAATATTTTTTTCAGGCATGTTTATCCACCCAAGCTGTACAGATAACCAGTTCTTTGCCAACTGCAAGCTTATCGTGAAAGCCAATTTCTGTAACCACAAATACTATGCAAAATTCTGCTGCAGATCCTGCACGGAGGCCGGTCAATTGTCAGTCGATGGTTCAGATTCAAGCAACAAACAGAGCGTTTTAGATACAAACACTATTTTATAAAAATCCAGTACTGTTTAGAAAACCCGCTTCCATATAATATATGAAAACTTGAATTTCTTGAAATCCTCCAAAAATGACAAACTTAAAATAACCAGATATTTGCAAACGTCTATCTAGCTAAGTGCTAAGTACATATGCTAGTCTCGAGATCTTAGAAGAATACAGAACCTATATTAATTTTCAAACATATTGATAGTTTTCACATCTAGTATAATATTCATAATAGTAATATGAATTTTGGCAGTTTATATGTATATAAATACAGTTAAAGCGTTTTAAGGTTCTGTTTCCTTGTGGGCCATTATAGTTCTAAGTAAAATAAATGTATTTCACTCCTAGTGTGCCAAAATTCAGCGAAAATATACGAAAAAAGTAAGTAGTCACATTAACGTTTCATATACATGCAAATGTTTTTTTGTAAAAAATCTAAGATATATAGCTTTCAAATACAAAAATATTATGATCCATTTCAGTACCAAATTGATTAGCTCTTTTGTTAATAATAGATGTAAATGTATGGTTTAAAAAGAAAGATTAAAAAAGAGCTCAAAATTAAATCCTCACAGAGTAGCTTTCAAATAAAAAACGATGACCCATTTCAGCACTGAATCGATTATTATCATTATTTCTGTTAATAATAAATGTAAATGTACGCTTTAAGTAACATGAAAGACTAAAACATGTCTCAAATTTAAATCTCTTTCAAAAAGAACCTCATAGGTACGATAACACTTTTTACCTTATCCTGGCCCGTTTTAACGACTTTCGGCGTAAAAGTACATGTTGGGGCGCTAATCACAAATCAGATTTCAGAATCAGTTATTTATAGTTACAGTTATTTTGCTTTATTTGTACCAATATTAAGACATCTTCTAAAATAGATCATTAAAAATTAAATCAAAATGTATAATCCTGGATAATATGTCTCATTTTTGAGTTATTCATAGTTACCATTATTTTTCTGTATTTGTACCAATATTAAGATATTTTATAAAATAGATCATTAGAAACCAACATCAAAATGTATAATTAACAGATTTTTTTGTATGAATCACCACATTTTTCATCAATCACACTTTTGTTATTATCCGAATTAGTTCCCAGATTGCAACCGCTCCCGTTCCGTTGTTTTGAATACACCTTTTCCGTATACGTACGGACATTTGCCTTGCATCGTTTCCGTACGTGCTTATATTCGGAGGCACCTTTAGACATCGTTTTAGCGCACGCGTTTTGTTAAAAATCCAGACATGCAGAGTCCAGTGCATAATGCCTTGTACTTGTTTGGCCCATTCATATGAAAAAAGTAACATTTATTTTATAAATATTTGTCCGAAAAAAGTGTGAACTAATTTCAAATTTAAAAATAACTGAAATAATGCTGGAGTATCATGCATACGATTTCCGATGATAGGTACGGTTCGTTAATCGTTGAAAATTTTGAAATTTTGTTGCTTAAATTTATTTACATTTTTAGTGTTCTCAGGCACTCCTTTTGTAATGATACGACGCACGTTCCGATATTCTATAGCTTTACATATTTCCGTTTTTCTTTGTGATACGGTATAGCAATTGAAATAAAAATCATGTTGTTTTTACCTCCGCCAGCAAGCAATCGATACATTTTTTTCGATCTTTAATTTTCTGTAATTTTCTAAAAACGAATTCAAAAAAATGATCTACTTACATTAAAGCTATTAACGCAAGTCTTTTTGCAGCATTTATTGAAGTAAATGAATAATAGGTACCTTGTGTTTTTAGATGTATTACAAATCCAAAATCGTTTTGGCCAATATGATTAAAATTCACGAAAGCGGAAACAGAAATTTAAAAAGTTAGGCTAACAAACCTGCGATATAGGAAAAAATTAAAAATATTCGTTTGAAAAAGGAATTAGTCAATAAAAAGGACGTCGGATAATCGTACTGTCGAAAATCGGATGTATGGAACTACCCTTTAACGCTGTGGTATTGCGTCGACTGCTCATACCAAAAAGGTTATGGCGATAACTCCTTCCTACAATTTGAGATCACGAGTATAAAGAAATATAACGTTCAACGTTAAATATGTTATGTTGTTCTGGTTGGGAAGCATTGCTCAACTCTTTTTTTATCTAATTTCAATTTTAATATTTTGTTTATTAATTTATACCAAAAGGTTTTTGTTAACCAAGACAACACAAGAATATATTATTAAACAAAAACAAAAGATGTTTTACAAAAAACTAATAACGCGGCTATTGTCATTTTACCTTCTGATGTAACATGATGCGCTGTGCAGACCGAATCCAAAACGATAAATCATAGTTTACTGTTAGTTGTAAGTTTTGTGTATCATGATACTATATTACATTAAACAGGCAATCTTCGATGTGTCATTCGCTGAGATGAATATTTTAAAATATATTAATTATTGAAAACTGTTATTGGAAGTTGAAACTCTTGAAATTGAAAGTACTTATACACCGCAGCTACATTTATAAAACTAGCCAAATTTAGATTTAAAATTTCAGACTTTTAACATATATTGTCTTCTGGTATCATAACTTTGTCTTAATATGGGTATTAAAAATAAGTTAAACAAGTATTTAGACTATTTCAAATAAATTCAAATACTCGATCATTATTTTCATTGAACAAGACAAACCAGTTGAAACTGGATATAAGCAATTATAAAAATGTATACATTCTCCTGGTACTTAATTATATCTAGATCAAATGATCTTAAGTTAATACCTATTTCACAATTACCAATGTTTACATTTTAGTAGTGAATTTACAACTCAGCTTAGAACCTGTGATAAATACATCACGATATTAAAATAACTAGCGCCTCTATTTGTCGACTAGGGAAATGAACTCCACTGTGTGGACATATTAAAATATTTTCCTGTAGATAATTTAAGAGCCCCTTCGCGAAATTGTGCAATTGCTGTCGTGTAAATATATTTTGTAATGTTAATTATTTATAAACGTAATGTAAAAATGTGTTCACTTTTTTTTTTAAAGCTAAGAAATAAATATTTTTATTTATTTTGTTTTATTTGTTTGATTTTGATGTTGGTCTAGACATAAGCTCGCTCAAGGCGGAAACATGTTCTATAATAATTCTACTGAGAGGATATTGGATCAACAAGGAAAACCAGCATAAACACTATCATCCATTTTATTAAAACCCAAATGTTTACAGCTTCATTACATACTAAAATATGAACGTGAAAAGAACAGAAGCAGACAAATAATTAAGTGATTTACTTAAAATTATTTACAATAATAATGATACTGTGGTCACCTGGTCTCAGACCAGCACGCTTACATTATTTTAACTAACAAAAAAAGGTTCTACAAAAGCAGACCTAGGGCAGCGGTACTTTTTTTTATCAAATTTATCATACGTAATAAGCAGCATAGAAATTTTTAGAGACCCTCAGCACACCCATTGCTGGCTAGACTTCACAGTAACAGTAATTTCACAAAAAAAAATGCCGAATATTTATAAATATGATAATAGTAGTCATGTGTATTGAGCACGACTTGTATGACACTTAATACAATTTAACAACACAGTTATATACTAGCTAACCTAAGTGTTGAAAGCCTAAATAATACTAAATCGTTCATTCGGCCAGCGCATGCCAGCACGAAAAATGTTGGGAGAAGGTGTGCGTACGTTAACAGGCAACCAGGAGACGCTCACCCACGCCCACAGAC
The DNA here is from genome assembly GCA_030620095.1 of Kuschelorhynchus macadamiae. Lineage (NCBI taxonomy): Eukaryota > Metazoa > Arthropoda > Insecta > Coleoptera > Curculionidae > Kuschelorhynchus > Kuschelorhynchus macadamiae. The sequence continues at coordinate 1,719,790 of JAUTXW010001365.1, forward strand.
CGCAGATGACTGACAGCACTAAGGCAACTGTAGTTTTCAAGTGGAATGTATGGAAATATTATTGAAGACAGTTTAGTTAGATATTTTGACGGTTGAGTTTCTATAAACAAATGGTACATGATACTGTCGCATAATCTATTACTGTATGTCATTAATATTAGTAAATGTATTAACTAGTTTGTGCGCAGACGATCCGCGCATGCATATAGCTATAACCTATAAATATTTTAAGACCGACTCCGCACAAGATTGATTTTATAATATGACTGCATAAATGCAGTAGATATTCAAGAAATAGCAACATGATTTGTACAACAATCGATAGAGAACGACATCATTTAATGGCAATGTCAAAAGAGAGGATTTGGTTCTTCTCATTTTTTGATAACGTTGTAATGATACGAGGTCCCTCCTATCGAAACAACTATGTGACCAGCGGAGGCCACCCAGTGGCAGTAAAAAGTACTGAGGCATTTAATAGTAGGTCTCTTGTTCTAACCAGCCTCCAGGATTACGTCTTAAATAGAATCTTCTAACCTCGTCGTAGATAAAGATGGAAAGCATGAATGGAATTGCGGGTAACCACCATACAAATCTACAAAATAAATAGATATATTCATAACCAATGTTAAACTTTTTGTGAAAAGTGCAATTATAAAATTACAAGCTTATTTATTTAGACTCTAAAAAAAATAAATAACTAGTAAAAATAGCGATAATTTCAACTGGGTACAGAAATGACCCGGAACACAAAAAGTGGTTTCAGCGATTTGTTTAATGTTACAGTTCTGAACTACTAGTATGATTATAAACAAGAAAATTGGGAGCTTTGATGGATGCTTTCGAGGATACGTTCGCTTATTAAATTATTTAAAAAATCGCCTTAAAATCAAATGGTTTAATTAGTTAAAATAACCATTTTTTTACGTTTTTTCTACCCGTGGAATCTGAAAATGATGAGTGAAAAACAACTGAATATCAAATAAAACTGCTACGGCTCATTTTGATATTTTACTTCCCTCATAAGACGGAAGCATTGTAATCATCAAAAAAATCACCATCCGAGACTTTTGCAGATCTTTCGTTATAAGTCCCTGGACACCAAAAACATGTTCTCCCATTTCCGTTAATCTGTTGGTCTCTCGGTACGAGGCATAGCTAAAAAACCACTTATCTGATTGACTTCAAATTTTGGTCAAAAATCCAGTATCATATGGGGATCAAATAGTTACATTTTAGTAAAAATCCAAAATGGCGGTCTCACATATTGTCAAAAAAAAGATCATTATTAAGAAACTAATTATGGACAAAATTTGCACAAAAATTAAGTGTGATATAGGGATAAACTGATACAATTTATGTAAAAGCAATTATGGCTGAACAAATTGACTTGATATTGTGCTCAAAAATCATCTGTAGTAAATTTTTATAGCGAATCCTGTATGGCAAAACAAAATGGCGGTTTAATAAAATGTTTACATATTCGACAAAAGTCCAATTCCTGGAATAAAACCTCCTTTTCATGGAGGAAAATAATAAAGAATATAATTTATTTTATGTAGACTACGTAATTAATGTTATTAAAATATGTAAATAATATTAATAAGAGAATAATGAAAGATCCTATTTCGCGTGTAATCTTCAAACGGGACACACATAAAATCCTAAAGACCATCAACGAACACATAATTCGCGAGTATATAACGAATGCGAACACAATTGAGGACATTCATACAGTGATCTACGCAGCAGCTATAACCACAATAACACAGAAATCAGAAACTCTCGCGACGACACAGAAACACCAACAGCATAAAACCAAAATTCAAATGGCAGATAAGGATCCAAAACAAAATTAGAAAATAATTGGGACATCTTACCCAATTCATGAACGGCATCAAGTCGAAACGTATCACACAAAGTGTAGAGAAAATCAAATCTGCATCTCCTGATCACACGCTTAGAAAAATCCTTGACACTCTGAAGCAAAAAGTATCCGTGTACGCCGCAAGACTCCGTAGATACAAAGAGTTACAGTTACAGTTCACAGAATACTGGAAAAGCATTTGGTCAGAACCGTACACAAGAGTAACGCTTCATGGATTAAACCGGAAGAAGACAGACACAAGTGCTTGGAAGAACAAGAGGACTTTGTAATGACAACACAAGAAGTTGCAGAAACAATCAAATACACGCATAACTGGAGATGTCCTGGAATAGATAACATTCATAACTTCTGGTACAAACAGTTTACCTCCACACATGAAGCTTTCATACAGTTTTCTCTCCCAAGGAATAACATACCTTAAAACCAAAAACTCGGATACTAAGAACCCATCAAATTACCAACCTATTACGTGCCTTCCAACCCTATATAAAATCATCACAGCCACAATTACCAGGAAAATAGAACAACATCTAGCATACAACAACATTCTAACGGAAGAGCAAAAAGGGTGCAGGAAAAGCAGCCAAGGATGCAAGGAGCAGCTAATTATAGACAGCGTCATCATGGAACAAACCAGAAAAAAATATAGAAACCTTCATAATGGTTACATATATTATAAAAAAGCCCTTGATTCGATACGCCACAGTAAATAAAAACATCAGGCAATTTCTTACGCAAATCATGAGTACCTGGAAAACTAAAATCAACCCGAGAACACAAAAAGAACACATCGAAACAGAAGAGATCTACATCAGACGAGGTATATTCCAGGGAGATTCACTCAGCGCTTTCTGGTTCTGCCTCTGTCTCAATCCACTCTCAAACACACTGAATAACACTTCGGATTCCAAATTAAGCATCAAAAAAATAACCTACACAAAATAAACCATCTCTTGTACATGGATGACATAAAATTATACGCAAGCACAGGCACAGCTAAAGGAACTTCTTAAAATCACAAAAACTTTTACCTTGGACATCAACATGAAATTTGATATAAGTAAATACTAGCTACTTCATATTAACAAGGGACAGTGGAAAGACCACCTTACGACGGAAACAATTAATAATGAAACCACAGATAACATGCTCAAAGAAGAAACATACAGATCCGTAGGCTTCCATCAAAGCACCAAAATTAACCTCACTCATATCAAATCAGAGCAACAAAACCGAACTCCAGAAATCTAAAGAAAGCTATTAACACCTTCGCCATACCTATTCTTACGTATAAATTTGGTATCATTAGATGGTCACACACAGACATAGAAAACCTTCACATTCCCATACGCTCCGAATTCACTAAACACAGGAAGTTACATCCCAAAGCATGCAAGGAAAAACTCCCCATCGAGAAAAAAGAAGGAGGAAGGGGAATTATAGATATACAATCGCTAAATAAAAAACTAATTTACAAACTCGACCTGTCTCAAACGAGCCACGCAGCAGACGCACAGTCACATCCAATCACCACTAGAAAATATGAACACCTGGTCTGAAAAAACACTCCACGAAAGACACAGATACCACATAAAGCAAGACCACATACATAAAAAGCTTTCATATACGTGATTACAAGAAGGGCAGGACAAAGTCCAACCAGAACAACCAAAAGTACATCATTAAGGACACAACCATTGAAGACGGCAAGTGCAGGAGATGTCATCAGCAGGGAGAAACGATCGATCACATAACGAGTGGATGAAGAATAATGGCCGGAACTGAATACACCGCGAGACACAACTCAGCAGCGAAGGTCGTTCATCAAGCATTAGCCACAACATACAAACTAACGGATAACCCAGACCCTTCCTATCATTATACACCAACATCCATACTTGAAAACGAATACTGCAAGCTCTACTGGGACACTGACATTCCCGCAAACAGACCCGATATTACCTTTCAATCCAAAAAAGAAAAGATCACTTATTTAATTGACATGGCTGTCCCCAACGACGAGAACATCCAAGCGAAATACAGTGAGAAGGTCGCCAAATAAACCGACTTGGCAATGGAAATAAAAAGGCTGTGGAAACCGGAAAGAGTCATCATTGTTCCTCTGGTCATATCAGTAACAGGTCTCACCCCAACAACGTTTACACCGCATTGTATGTAAATTCTCTATCTTGGAAATAAAAACTGTTTATTATTATTATTATTTGGCTCAATTAGGACTTAATACAGACATTCACAGGAACATCCAGAAATCGGTCATTTTGAAAACATGTAGCATCGTTAGATAATTTCTTAATACACAGTAGTAAATTAATTAAAAATTAGAAAATGAAATTATTGTATATAGGATTTATTATATATGGAGTTATTACCAAATAATTATATGCATATACAGGGTATTACAAATTCGATATGATAGCAATGGCATTCTAAAAATCGTTAAGAGATACGAAGTTGGTTTAATTAGGGCAAAGTCTCGCATTTAATGTCGAATAATATGTCGTTGATAAAGTTGGAAAATTTCGACTATTTCCGGAGATATCCGTGAAAACCCGAAATTCGTCATTTCCCTTTTCATTTTTTTTTTCAGGTTACATTTGAAGAGATATTACAAAATAAAATTTCCGTTTTTATAGCCACTTTTACACCTCTACAAGATGGTACAATCAGATCAACTTATTTTTTTAAATATGGACCTAAATTAATTATTTATTTTTAACAGTCCTTGACCATTCAAAATCAATGATGTAGTGCATTTACAGAATTTAAAACTCTTCTTTGTGAATTTGGAAAGATTTTGGTTATCCTTCTCTCTCTCTATATATAATATAACATATTATCCCTTATGGGAAAAACTTCTGATCAAATATTAAGTGTGATACATCACTAGTTTTGTGAGGTCGAACGCTTGTTAAAAATAAAATAAAAATTCCAGGTCCGTATTTAAAGAAATGAAGTTTATGATAAGATTTCGAAGACGAAACGTCGAATTTTAAATATTAATGCATTATCTTGCTGAGGAGGAAAAGTGGCTACAAATATGTAAAATTTATTCTGTAATATATCTGCAATTGCAGTCTGAAAAAAACACAAAGGAAAATCCGATTTTCGGTTTTCCACGGATATCTGACGAAGTAGTCGGAATATTCCAACTTTGTATATTAATAAACATTAAATTCCCATAAATTGTTCTAATTTAATTAACCTCGTAGTTCTTACGGTTTTGAAGATGCCAGTGCTCTCTCATCGAATTTGTAATAACCTGTATAGACTCTGTATTGTAATTAGTGGAATTCTGTAGGAGGAAAGTTATGAGTAAATGCGAATTTACCGATTCTTTTCAAATGAAATGCCATATTTTCAAGATTTTTCGATTGCTGGTATATTTTTAGGTATAAAGTGTTATATTTTATGTTAAAAAGTCCAATTTCTGCACTTCTAAATTTGAAAAATATCCGACATCGTGATAATATTTCCCACTAACTCCTGAAATTAGCACTAGTATTGACCGCTACCTGTTTAATCTTTGAGGAAACTTAAATATCATTATGACAAAGAATAAATCAGACTTTGAAACTATGACAAAGTTTTTTTATTTACGAATTTAGAAAATTAAATTAAATTTAAAAAATAAAATGAGAAGGTTGTTTTTTTTTTGTATAATTTATATCTTATTGCTAAACCGGACATTACAAATATAGTCACCTTAAATAAAAAAGTTCATTTCGACGCACAGAACCATAAGAAAAATTGAATAACGTTATTATTAGCAGCAAATAGTGGTGGAACTTTGAAAAGAGTAATGGAAGTTTTTGGGCTATTTTTAAACTTACCTATCTCGAAAATTTTAAAAGATATTTAAATGGGGTCTTCGACAAATGAGAGTCCATTTTATATTTTATATGTGCTTTGCATTAGATTTCGATTAGAGGACCTAATTTAATGCTGCCCTATTTTTGAAAAAACAATTTGAAGATTTTTGGGATAATGGTGTTTGCATCAGAAAAACACTTAAAATGGTTCTCAACACTGCTTAAAATAAAATTATGCAAGATGTAACAGAAATATGGTTTTACTGCTGCTCAAGATTATTTTTATAAATTTGACCCCTTAGCCGATTTCCTTAGTGCATAATCGCTCCAGAAAAAAACTCTGCTTATTTTCTAAAATACAAAGAAAATGTTTGAAACCTTCAATTAAAATACCGAACGGGGTTTTATTATTTACTTCTATTATGTGTGTGTGTGTTATTCAGATACAAGTTGCTGATATCAAAACAAGTTGATTTTTAGTAAAATTTTAAGTTTTCTCATACTGACATTTTACCTTTGACCTACTGATTCCCCACATCCAATTAAAATCACAAAAATCGTTTTTTTTTAAACGGAGCAAACATGAAATTTTAAAAACATTGTACTGTATTGTTTACCACCCACAAAGCACATTTAAACCATAAAATGATTTCTCATTTGACGAAATCCGCACTTAAATATCTTTTACATTTTTCGACATATTTACCCGTATTCACTAAAGAGGTTTAAATTTAGAGCAGGTCTAACTTGACAGTTGTAAGTTTAAGATGACATCTCTAACAATTGAACAAATAATTTTTCCAAATGCCACAATTACAAAACGACAATGACATAAACGAAACATAACTGGCGAACTAAGAGTTTTAAGTACCATGGCAACTAGACCTGGTCTAACTCTTAAACCTTTTTAGTGAATACGGGGGTTTAAGCTTTAAAATAGCCCACAAATTTCCATTATGCGTTTCGAAGTTCCAGTACATCATTGTTTTCAAAACAGGCCTGATGCCAAGCGCTTATAATATTTTGATCCTGGTTAATTCGATTAATTTCATTTAGATTTTTGTGCTGGAGTTCTCTGATATTTCTATTGGGCCGTTGATATACTATGAAAACGTATTCAATTAATTAATTTCAACAGCATAAATGGCTGTTTGGTGTTCCAAATAAAGATAGCCATGACGAGGAAAATGGGCTTGTCTATTCCTGACAGAGTGTATAAGAGAAGTTATACTACCTTCAGATCGAGTATAAAGTAGAAGCAGTTTGTTGTCTTATTCTTCAATGTAATAATTTATTTTAACCCAAAATTATTAAACATTTGTTTGCTTTATTTTAGGTATTTTATTTTTTATCTATTTCATTAAATTTCTACCTCATAAAATTATCTTAAATGTTATACTTACTTAAGAGGGAACATACGCAGTCCCTTGTCCATTCCCGGCGTATAAGACAGGAAGCAAGCCAGGGCCGTTTCAAACACCAGCCCGAAATTGAGAGCCCAATTTCTCATTCCCTGATGTAAAATGGAGTTACGACGAGTCTTACAAATAATCAGGTCAGCCCACTGTACAATAACAATCGATACGAAAAAGGCGGTGTGGCAGGTATATTCCAAAGTTTTTCTATCTTTGTAGGTCTGTAAAAAATGAATATATTCAATCAATATTAAGTCATTATTTTAACTTAACCAACCACAAAAACTATTCCTCGTATTTCTATTAGATAATAATAATAATAATATCTTTATTCCCAACTAACTTATGATAAGTTCATTACAGGGAATTATAAAAATATAATAAAAAATAAATTGTCAAAAAAAAGAAAAGAAAAAGTTTACAAATAGTAAACAATAATAGTCAAATAAGTGCATTAAATAAGTAATATACAAAATGTATATATATATATATATATATATATATATATATATATATATATATATATATATATATATATATATATATATATATATATATATATATATATATATATATATATATATATATATATTAATCCTCCAAAAGGAAAATCTATATGCACCATTCTTAAGCCAGTTAGAGATTTAAATTTTTCTATGAAAAGGAATACCGTTGCATTCAAAAATACAATTATTCACATAAATATTTTACATCACAGTAGACGCGCAAAAACCAAATATGGCAAATCTGTTATCATAGCTTTCTAAAGAATTTCACTTTTGAAATAGGAGGAGCTAAAATTACGCACTAAATCACTAGAAACCTCTGCAAAGGCTCATCTTAACCTTAAATTCTGGTGTTCTGTAATAAGGCTTATTAGAGCTAGAGTAACTAAACCTCACCTTGTACGTTGCACGTATAGGGTTTCTGTTTATATTTTGCACGGGGTCTATAGTACTTTAGAGGCTTTATGTAAAAAAGAATACAAAGTTTTTTAGTAATTTTGTAATAAAAAAAAATGACCCTGCCAAGGTTAGTTGTTTAAAAATGTCTAATTTACCATCTTTCAAAAGAATATCAGAAATATGATGCCTAACCAAAATCAAAAATACGTAAAATGTCTGGGTTTATAATATTTACAAGAACCATTAAAATTTAAAAAATGCAGTGGCGTTTTCTGATATTTAATAATTATAGGCGGCCCATAAGCGCGCCAGACCTTCAAATGTCTTACTATCACAAAACGGCAGTCGTTTTACGCCATAATCACCCACCCGAATTTTCAAAGTAATGCCACGCGTTTTTACTTGGTTTTCTTTTGTTTATAGGAACATTTTTTCTTGTTTTGACGTCAGCAACACGACCTTGAATTTTTTACACATGCCTAAAAAACATCCTTTATAAATGACTATGGCGGAACTACCACGTTCTCAAAAATAGAGGTACCATGAATAGAGGTACCGGTCGAGAACGTCAACCGAATTTACGACACCCCGTCTTTGGAATATGGTGTTAAAATTTTAAGGCACAAAGCTACAATGTATCGTGTACTTAGGCATCAGGCTTTCGTAGTCTGACCAAATATATGAAAAAATATGAATTATTAAACAGAATAAGCCGTCACTTGATGAAAATTTCCACTTAATTTACTTTACAAAAAATAAAATTCAAATTCAAAAAACATTTATTGTGTAAAGATACAAAAAATACAGTCAATCTTACACAAAAGGACAAGGTACACTAGATAGTAGTATTAACAACCAGGCCCCAAATGTCAAAATAGATAAAAACATTAAGAGGAAAACCTAACACAAAAAAAAACAATAATTAAAACATATTCAGATTAAAAGCTTTGAAACTTTGTCTGACTTCCTGCTTCAGTGTTCGTTTCACAGTGAGCTTGGATTTAGAAGTCAAGCTTGGCAATATTCTTGTCATTTGATTGTAGGCATAAGGTGCAAGATAAGAGAAGCCTGTTCGAAAAGTTTCGGTTCTAGGCCGAGAGATGTCGAAGTTAGCATAAACTGTCCGAAGCGGTCTGTCATAGACATTGCTTTTTCTAAGTTTTTTAGCTAAATACTTTGGAGTCTGAGAGTTGATCACATAGAACACAAAACAGATGAAATGAACAAATCTCATCTCGTTCAATTTGAACAAGTTTAGCTTTTCATAAAACGGGGTGATATGAGAATTTAGTTACAAAACGGATGCAAAAGTTCTGCATTCTCTGTAACCTCATACGACTCTCATTCGTCAAACAAGGTCCATAAACGACATCTGTATAATGAAAATGAGACAAAACCAAAGAGTTGACTAGCATTTTCTTTGTATTCTCATCCAGTAGATCTTTAAATTTATATATAGACATTATTTCCAAATTTAAGCCTTGAATCAAGGCTCTTAATAACTCTACTATAAGGAATTTCACTTCCATCGATCCCCAGACTTAGTCCAATCGCATCCCGCAGAAAATAAGGCGAACCAATCAACATCTGCTGACTCTTCTCAGGATTCAGTATTAAACCATTATTTTTTGTCCAAGAAGATATTGAATCCAAATTCTTGTTAATCAGTTCACCAGCAACACTCATGGAAGTTGAGGCAAAGCTACAGAAAAGTTGGACATCATCAGCATAAAAATGAATACTGCACGTTTTAGGCGCAAACTGTAAATTAGCCACCGCAATGGAGAACAGAAGGGGTCCCAACACTGATCCCTGAGGAACCCCGGAAGTTATTTGAGCAGAATCCGACACCGGTGTATTGCCCGCATATTTAAGAAAAGTTTTTTATACGCGTCCATGGAAATAGTTATTCAACCAATCAAGAGTGTGGCCATATATGCCATAGTCTTTCAAAAAACAAATGACAATTGTTTCGTCAACTAACATCTGATGAGGACACAGTGTTGTGAAACAACTGTTGTGCGTTTTTCGTTTTTTGTTTATTTTTTATAAAATAAATTAAGAAGAAATTTTAAACAAGGGTTTTCGTTTACTTGGTGATAATATCAATGGTAAAACACTTACCCATTCCTGACCATACGAATCAGACAAATCGTTGATGGCTTTCGAGTCCCACTGTTTACGGATACCAAATAGTTTCATTGGCATAAAACCATTTTCAGCCATTATAACAAAGTATACGAAGAAACCAGCTGCTGCTTGAATCATACCAATCTGACCGTAAGCCATTGAAATCAACCTAAATTAAGAAAACCAGAAAAGTTTTAGTATATGTATCATTAGTTAACATTTGGCAACATAGAGGCGACAATATTTAAGCAGTAATCAATGAATCGTATTTAAGGGAAACATTGAACGACTGCTTAAACCTCGCCTAAACACATAATTGCACGACAAAAATATGTGAAATAGTTCCTAACCTGTCATGCAAAAAATCAAAGCAGTCAAAAAGTTAACCTTCGATAGCGTACAGCCATAACACCATTATAATAGAAATAAAGTCCATTAATTCTGTAAAACGTATCACTATTTTTCTATGGAAAAAGAACTTTTTGAGTACTAGTATTTCATAATAACGTAGAAATAATTTCAAGCAGTAAATTAAATCTACAAATATTAAAACTTTGGAGCAGTGTCTTGTAAGAACGTATCCAGCCAATACATGATATGTTTTACCATTCTGCTATCCAAGATACAAAACACCACACCAAGAAGCGATACTTCTGCTTTAACGTGTTGTACAAGAGAACGTCAAAAACAAGCGTACGGGTTTCTTGTATAAATATAGAATATACTAGTGTGGATAAATATTAGTTAAGTAATCACAAAAAAAACTAGCTAAGGAGCTAAAATAAATACCAAACCATATTTTAAATGCAAAAACAATTGTCTATAAACGAAAATATAATCTTTTTATGTACATTGTGGTGAAATGTTAGATCTAGTATACATTACAACATGATTAACAATTATTGAAAAATTTTAACTTTTAAATCAATAGAGAAAAGCTAATTTTGAACAGAAAAAGGCACATTTTGTAAATTAAAATGGAAAATTTTAATTTAATTAACATTAGCCATAAGACCATTAGTCGAAAGGAACATAAAATTAATTCTCCTTTTTTTCTTAAACATAAAAAGCTTTGTTTTCATTTCAAATATTTGGTCGGTACTGATAAGAGTTATTACTTTTAATTTTGTAGCTTATACATAGATATTTAATTAAATCCAGTGTCGACTGACTTATTTATTTTTCCTTCTAGCGTATGGCTTTCTCAAGTATTTCACACTTGATTTTATTTCTGCCACTATTGGTCAGTAAACTATTTATAAGTTATGTTTTTTTTTACGTAATATGGAACTACAGTAGCTATATCTACTATTAATTATTATACGTATTAGGTATGATTAATTAAAGAGTCTTTAGTGTTAATACGAAGAAGCTATTGCATACAAAGGTAAGGGATTGCATGCACCGTATTCAGTAAAATTACCTCTACACATTATTTATCATTTTAATAACTTCTAAAAAAATGCGTCGTTTAATATTAAAACATTCTGCAATTTATCAAATGGTAATAACAAAAAATAAATAATTATAATATTGAAGTACTTTTTGTGTCTACATACAATTGAAACAAGTCAATGAAAGTAAGAAAATTAAAAGATTACCTATTACTTATTAGAGTTATGATACGTAATTTTTTAAAAATACACTTCATGTATCAAAAAAGAGAAGAATCTACATTAAAATTGATCGATAAAACACTGAACCAAAAAAATAGTACAATCAAAATATTATAATTTTTTTGAATACGATAAGAAACGGTGACGGTTTTTGTTTTTTATCAAAATCAGCATATTTCATCTTTAAATGCATCCAATTTGGGTAATTCGCAAATGGACAATACCTTCTCATAGTTGCTCCAACTTAAAAAAACGATTTTGGGCCCTTTTTAGCTATTAGCTCTATGCGTATTCATTAATTTTTTTCCACAGCGAACAAATGAAACGTTTAAACACACATTATCACATTTGGCAGTAAATTCAAATTTTAAATCTCATATCCTGAGCTTATATGAATTTTTGCATTACTATTCAATTGTATTTATGAACATCAGACCTATTTGTACCCAATAAATTTCAAATTATCCAAATTAAACTTCAATTTGTACATGTGGTAGACCCAAAAAGTATTCTCTCCAGCATCTAGAGAGCAATATGTCCTTACCATTTTAATTGTTGTTAAAAAAGAAAAGTATAGTGCATATTCTGAGCTTATGTATCACCTTCTGACAACTCATTCTTTCTGTAGGGGATGCAGCTTAAATTTACAGCACATCTAGAGAATAAGATCTAAGAACTTTCTACGAAACATAGGCAGAACAGAAAAATGTTCTGCAAAAAACTAATTATTTTCTAAAAAATATTCTACAAAATGCTAAAACTCTTAAATTACACAAACTATACCTCGGCATTATAGAAAAATTGTTGCTCTAAAGAGAAGAACTAAAATCTACTGAGTACCTACAAAAATTGATAATCCAATTATCAATTTTGTGAATTTGGATTTCACCTCCTTTGAACAAATCTAACTAAAAGACAGCAAATTTGAAATGGAACCGGGTGTTAGTATACTGTAAAAACCGCTCAACATGAAAAGACTATTTAAATGTAAATTGTCCTATCAACTATAAAGTCATCTAAGCAATAGAATTCCAACTATTTAGATAAATAGAAGTCTTAAAAAATATCTCTACAAACAAAAGCAAATTTAGATAAAACAAGCAGTCAAAAAATGTCCGGTAACAAAAAATGTTTGGTATAAGTCGGAAAATGTAGAGATAGAAAGTGTTATTTTTTATCTTATTTTTGTGTTGATTATTACTAGATGTTAACAAAACAAAAGATTTTTTGGGTCAATCTTATCGACTCTAATTAACATGTTTCACCAAGTTGACATTTCTTGACTCATCAGATACTGCCTTCATACTTAATATAGGAAAATAACTGAAATTCACAATAATACAAGGATCTTCAAACGTGCCTATTTTTACCTGAAGCGAAGTAATGACAAATACAAAGTAAAAATATGTTTTCAAAAGAAAAGATTTGTTTTACGTTACAAAACTAACGAAGTAGGAAAAAACAATACAATTTGGCTAAAACATTACCAAAATGGCTTATTTAAGGTAATACAAGGTCAGAGAGGTGGAATCCAAATTAATTTTAGGATTTCTTTTATAATAAATAAAAAAATGTATTCTTAAAAACCAATACGATATTTGTACCTTCAATTTTGAATGACATTGAAACAAAAATAGTTAACACGACAATAGAATGGAGAATTTGCCAATCAGTCAACTACGAAGAATAAAAAATGTTCTATAATTAATAACCATATGACCTATTCCCTTAACATGGCTATTAAAAAATCGCAAGGAAAAACAAATTTTACCAAGAACTGAAATATATTTCAGTCTAACACAGTAAAACACTAACGTCAAAAAGTTTGTAATTTATATATGATTGGCAATGTATTCCTACTGACGGTTATAACGTATATATTCGAACAAACAATAATTTTAAACTACGTGAGGCTGGGTGTAACTAATATCTGATACTACAGGTAAGTGTACTGTGTATCACTAGTGAAGAATTAATAAACCAAGGAGAAAACGTTTACCAAGTCACTAAGTGCGCATTTGATATTTTTTTATTAGGAAAAGAAAAGCAGTTTGTTAGTTTTTTTGAATCTTAAAACTGATTTTTAATATTTTATATTTCAAAAACTTCAACAAACTGTTAAAAACATGTACACTAGTGAATCTCTGAAAAGTTAATTTACAATTAATTCAAATTGGGTAACAACGAACAAACAAAATTAATATAGTTAAAGCATATTACCAAATATATAAACACATTATTTTATTCATACACTTCCAATGTTGTGTAGCAAAAAATTTACAAATATATATTTGAGCAGCTTTATTATACAGAAACACTTTTTTAAGAAATATGCTTCAATGTTCTATAAGTGATATAAGATTTATTAGTGCCGAGGTAATGGTTGTGTTGGTGCCAGGCCATCACGACACCACTGCAGTCAATACATTTACATCACAAGAACTAAAACGGTACCAGAATTAAGAAATTAGAATACCTTAAACTCGATAGTAAAACGTGATAGAACTATAATACTAAACCATGTTTATCATATCTAAACGTTATTAATTAACTTTTAATTAAAAAAAGTTATTTTAAAGAAAAAAAAACAATTATTAGCATTTTGATTATACTGTATAAATACAATTCGTAAATAAAAAATGAGTCAATCGAGGTCTACTAAAAAAAAAAATTAACCCCAACTAAAAATAATTGCAGTAAAAATCTGCAAATTAAGAATTGTTGGACTTTTGCTTGCAAGCGTTATTGGCGTTGAGACTGAATTGTTTATGAATCAGATGAACCCAATTAAAAGATCATTATATATACATTTTATTTCAAAATTAAATAATTTCAAATTTATCAAAAAAGATAAATCTGAAAATGATTCTAGAATACATTTTTATACTAATTTTGTTAATAAAACTCTATACCCTATTAGAAGTTTTTCCGAAATAAAGAGAGGGGCCATTTTGAAAATTTCATGATGATCATTAGACAGTTTTTCAACTATTCGAAAATATTTTACCAAATTTTATCACTTCTCAGACCCCAAGTCAATCTACGACAATTTCCAGTTTTAAATTCTATGTCACTTCGCCTTTGAGATATATTTTGTTAAACATCAATATATTTTTAGTGATTGCAGCTAGAGCTGAAGAGTAGAACCTAGAAATTATATTTTTTTATTAAAATTACTCAAAAATAGTCGTAATCCATGAAAATTAATAAACAAATTTATTTTTTCAAACCACCCCACCCCCTTGTCATTAGTACTAATATGTATTAACATTCTAATGAGTTTGGAATACTAGAAACAATAACTAAACATTTTCGAGATCATCCTATATTTATTACTAAAACATTGTTTTTTAATATACTTTAAACGTATAAAATTTTTAATTTTAATGGTACAGAAAACTGACGATTTTTCTATATATATGACAATTTTACAATATTGAAAACTGACTATCCAGTGTGTCCTACAAAAACTATCTTGAAAATATTTCCTCAAGGAAGTAAAAACTACATCTTTGGTCCTAACCAAATTTTCAAAATGCCACTTTCTCGATATCTGTAGAATCGAAATATCTAATAAAAAATAGGGTTTTGTATTTGCACCTTGTACATACTTTTTAGGACAGCCTATATAGAATAAACCAAATATGTGATGTAAGGTGCAACATCATTTATTAAAATGAATCATACTTTATGTTATAATATGTTTGGATTTTAGCTAAACATATTTGTATGATATATGATGTATCAAAATTCAACCGTTTTCAAGATAATGAAGTTCAAAAATTATACATGTGGAGAGTCAGTAAAATATAAACGGTTTAACTCAACAAAAAGAGTTGCACATTTATGTTTTAGTTTTTTTAAGGACTAATTGTCCGTTTTATGGAATTATACCAAGTTTGGTATATGTTCTCAAAAACCTGAGAGACATTAACTTACGGTGTAACTGAAAGATTATAAAAAAACTAAGATAGAAGTGTTCAATTCGTCTTGCTATAAGGCAAGCTGTTTAGTCTCTCAAAATCCGAAAATATCAATTTTTAAACGTTAATATCACGAAAATCATTTGAATTTTAGAACATAATGTTACATGGGAAATGTACTCTATTAAAAAATTGAAATTACACATTATACCAAAAACAATTTCACAAAATACGCTTTTACTAACAAAAACTATTCTATTTAAGGTTTTTCTTCCATTTGTAAGAGCAGATGAAAAGAGACGAAAAGATTGACATTTAAATAGAAAACAGAAATAAAAAACTATCATTAACAAACAGCAACATCAACTTAGTTAAAAAAATAACGATTTTAGTCAAATTTAAGGCGACGTACAAATTACCCCTAAAAATTAGTAATAAAGTAATGAGCTTATTTCTGGCACCGAACAAAGACCCTTGATAAGTAAATGTAGTGATAGACCCACCTGCGGTTAACCAGGTTGTCCCTATATGGGTCGCGAGGTTGTCTTTTCATTATGTCGCTTTCTGGAGCCTCGTATGCCAAAGAAATAGCAGGCACCTACATAGAAAGAAGCGCCAGGCGCCGCCAAACACACAGTTAGTAAGTTAGATAGATGACATGCGTAACATTTCATTATTCGTATATTCGGTTAGTTTAGTCAAGAATAGTGTGTAGAGGGGCGTTTCGGGGGAGGTCTCAAGTAGTAGTGCTATCTACTGCTGGGTCGTTAACTTAAATATAATCACCATTAACGAAAAACACAAAACGATTAAACATGTTTAAATGTCTAGTTAAAAAGTACAGTACTTAACAAAACCATTGACGTTTTTCTATAGTTACTTTTAAGTATAAATATTTAATTGAATGCATTTTTTAATAGGCACTTACAAGCGCGAAAGCAATACTATAGGATTTGCGTTATGATGTACATTTTTCATTTTAGAATCTAGCTACAGTGATCCCGATGGTAGAAACGCAACCGAAAGTAAAAATATCATAATAATAAACATAATTCAGCAGGACTTTCAATACAAGCCAACGCCATCAGCACAGTATATTTTCGACGGAAAATCAGTATAAAATTTTATACTTAATAACGAAAAACCGCACTTATTAACTGAACTAAAAACTAATGAACAAAATTATTATCTGAAAAAAAGCGCGGGAAGCCAATAAATTTGTCGTTTCAATGTTTAATTTTTTAAAGGCCAAACAAAGAATCTATAGTTCTTAATATTTATTTGGTAGAATAAATATGTATTTATCACTTAGACACACTAATATAGCGCGAGTGAAGCGCCATAAGCGACTCCACCGAAAACATTAAAAAGGAACTTTACCAGCGTTTAGAGACTTTAAATCAGCATCTAAAATTGATATATATGATAGATGCCGGTAATCGAAATATCGACACATATCGATAAGTATCGATAATTATCAATATTTATCGATATATCAGTAAATATTGAACTCTGGATAAATCTCGATCGTTATCGATAAATACCGATATATCGATAACTATCGATATATCGATAACTATCAATCGTTATCGATAACTGTCGATATATCGGTATATCGACAGCGCAAGTGTATATTATATTAATAAGTTATGTTGACTGTTGCGCACGGAAAAAATGTATGCAACATGCAACGAAAGGATCACTTTAAAATATCTTCTACCTGACTATACCTGTACCGAAAATAACATATTAGTTAACTATGTTTTAATATAAAAACATATTATCGTCTATCCCTACACAGGAGGTACTTTATCTTACTAGTAATATTTATAACCAGCGTCGACTCACGCCCCAAGTTTTTTTTTGTAAAAATTTTTTTTTTGTTCTTTTATTTTTTAATATATTTATTAAATTCGAGTAAATTTAAAATAAAACTGAATATATTCTAAAGGGTATAGAAAAAAAATCTTAGTATTTTATTGTTTAAACACATACGACAGAATAACAAAAACATTAAAAACTAATACTTTTACCCTGCATTTATATATTCATATTTCTTTGGAGATTTAGTCTCAAAACTTCAGTAAAATAACACGCAAAAAAGATAAAAGTCTTGAACTTACCTGCTTCTTTTTATCTTTTTTAATTCAGTTAATTCCCAACTAATAAGAATATATTTATATACCTCTGACTTAAATATAAATGTTTCTTATACGAAACGGTCGGCGATACTAAACATCTATGAAAAATACATAAAAGTAAACTTGAATCAACAAATGACTTATCCGTTTTTTTCTACCAAAATCTTTAATTATCTTGAGAAATTAAACGTAGATAGCCTCCAGTTCACTCGTTTCACTAGTTTATAATAAGTGGGGAGGTTATTTTTTATTATCTAAAAAAAAAAAACTTTTTGGCGTTACCTTTTCGGGACACTTTCTTAGGAGCCTTTGCGGATTCTTGCGTATGAACGTTTCATTTTATCTTTATGCTTCTTTGGGGTTTACGTTTACATTTGAATCACTTTAATTCATTTTAAAAACGCCGAATTTTATGTTTACCATTTTATCATATGTCTCTATACTTAATACTCTAAAACATACTGGAGGATACAACTTTTTATTTTTTAAATGAAATACTAAATTTCTTTATCGAATTCTCCAAAACACGTAGAACTATAGTGATTTTTAAGAGAGAAAAACTCTCTTAAAACCCGCTATTAACAAACGTTTCATGAGAAACCAGCCCTAAAGTCTGTAAATTATACGTAAAACTATGTCTAGGATATTTTATATGAAATGAAAAATGTGTAGATTCTTATTCAAAATTCGAAAAGTAATAAAAAAATGTACAGAATCTTAGAAACATTTAAAATTCTAAAGATAAGTGGCGTGGGTGTTTTGCATTTTTTAAGATTATTATTGTTTCGATTTAAAAACTCCACCCTGTATAGATAGCAAATGTACATCACAAATACCTTTACAGTTTGAAAAACACACGAGATATTCTAATGGCAAGATATACACACATTACCAAATGAAAATGACTATGAACCAAATTATAAAATTGCTTCAATTCGGACATAGAATGCTTAAGTTTTTTTTTTTTAAATACATAAAATAATAAAGTGTTTTCGTATGGTAGATTATAAGTTGCAACCAACGCAGCATCTTTAATTGCCTTCAACTAAATTATGCAACAATTTAATTAAAGGTAAAAAAAGGGGGGAATGAAATTAAAAAAGCAAAAGTGCATATGAACAGGACATTGATGAGTTGTATAGTAACATTTACATTCTACTTACCAATGGCACATTCTATAACAAGACTCATACATTATTATCAAAAATATTGTAAACTTTTAATCTGGTTTTTTTGAATAAATACTTTTATAAAAATTTTAAATAGAAAATATTAAAACAAATTACTATCCGTTTATAATTTTAAGCTTACAATAATTTTTCACTACACAGTTGTATATGATTAGTAAAGCAAATGGTGCAATAATACAAACTACTTAAAGCACGACGATTCAGTGAAATCACACATTTACAATCTTAGAGTCCTGATAAAAATGAACACAATGCCCCGAAAAAAGCAGAAGTTATCGCATGATCGAACGAAATATCAAATGCAAATCTGCATACGTACAAAATTTACTTATATGCAGATTTGAAAGTGATATATGAAAGGACACAAGACGACACACGATGATGGATGCAATACCCTCAATAGCAAAACACTGTCACATAATTTGACTATTTTTAAAGTAATGAAATCCTCGCACTGACCACAATACACAATTAAACGGTTTTTATCCGTAACCATGTTCTGAATGTAAAAATATTAAACGGTACAGATATGATGCCATGTCACATTAAAGTTGCTTTTGCATTGCAACCGTAAAATCTTGTAAAAGTAAAATTTTTGTATAAAATATCACAAATTTTGTATCTTTGGTGTCATAAAATAGATCCAAACTATAAAATATTTAAAAAATAGTAACAATTAATGAAAATTAGTTCTAGAACAATTAATATTTAATAGAATTCTTAAAAGCGCTGTCCTCATATCACACGCAATGTTGCAAATTAAATGTTTATAAAGTTTCTGCTGTTTTTCCCAAAAAAAATGA
Source organism: Kuschelorhynchus macadamiae (assembly GCA_030620095.1). Lineage (NCBI taxonomy): Eukaryota > Metazoa > Arthropoda > Insecta > Coleoptera > Curculionidae > Kuschelorhynchus > Kuschelorhynchus macadamiae. The sequence goes on from JAUTXW010001365.1 coordinate 1,739,631, forward strand.
TTTACCTAAAAGAGTATAGTTAGTGGTGTATTACAAACATGGTATAACTGATTAAATAGCTTTACAGTATCCAAACTCTCCTCTTATCGGACGATCCACCCTAGATCAGTCACTGCGTATATATCACAAAATTCACGAAAGCTATTAGGCGACCACGTGAAATTTAAAAATCGAGTGTTCTTTTTTGATAAAAATTTCTAGATCAAAGTAGTTCTAACGTAAAATTAAGTAACAATTTGAACATTCCCGCCTTTTCCAAAATAACGTTAACAAAATCGACTGCAAATGCTGATAAGAACTAATTTTAAATAATATATTGTGATATGCTCAGTACAGGTAGTTTCAAATATTAAACGAAATCAAATAGTCAAAATATTTTTACTGACAGTAAAGGAGGAAGAAGAGGAGACCACGAACACTTTTACCTTTCGTTGACGAGTTTATCATTGAAAGGATTTCTAGGCCTTCTCTTCATAATATCAGACTCTGCCTCCTCATAGGCCAAAGATATGGCGGGGACCTGGGCTCGATCAAAAAATGTACGTCAATAATACAAAATAAAACCAACATAAACGGGTATACCATGAAGGGGGACAGTGATCTGTTTACATGCCCGCACTACTCTGATTTGCCTAGTCTATTCGAAAAATTTCTGATGTGCATTTTCAATGTTTCCAATTGTTTGGGCATGTCCAATTTTAACAGCTCTTAAGGGAAGAGAATTAGAATTGGATATCACTGATTCTAATTGATTAGTATAAGCACGTAAGCCAATTCATAGTAAAAATTATTGAAAGAGACTTTTTCTTTTCAGACTCACGACGTAGCCTTCTAATAAGAAAATAGTTAAAATTAGGCCTGATTTGACACCTAAACAACATTTTAATTAAATAAGTCAACATCTGAAGATTCCCTAAGAGCTGTTTCTACCCACCACGAATTCCGCTTTATATGCGGGATGAGAATGAAATCGCATGTTCTATTTTCGGCTGATGGATAGATTATAACATATATTTTGTATGTCAATAAACATCCCGCTCTCTATGAGAAATAACATAGTCAAGTTACTATCATAGACACAGTTTTATACAGTCCACCTTTTGAGGGGTAAATTAAATATGTAAAAATTGGATTTTAAAAATTCATTATCATGTTTGCTATATTAACAATATCCAGGAAGAGTATCGTGAAATATTAGTCTGTATATAAAGCTCGAAAGTCGCGTCGTCAATTTGAAGTTAGTTTTATGACAGAAGGGTCAGCAAAAAGTAACAGACTTGTGAATAACAAAGTTAGTACCGTTGAACAATATGTCTGCATTGTATATTTTACATAATCAAATTTTTGTTCAGGGGTTCAACAACTTTTACCCTAATATTATGCCAAAATATAGACCACGTATCTTTATTTGTTGAAAATACCAACGCAAGTATTGCACATATGTAATGTTTTCAAAATTAAATTGGTAATTATTTAATTACTTATGCATTTGAAGATTTTGAAGTTTAAATAGTGATACATTTTGTCACGAATTTAGGCTCTCCCTTTCATTTTCATATAAAAATTATTCGTCTTTTTGATAACCTGACGTCGAAAAAATGCAATATTAAATATTTTATCACAAAGCTCTCTCGTTTCACAACTTTTATTCTCTTTAATCGAAAAATAGCAAACCTGGTAGATTTGATAACAGGTGATCCATCTTATTAATTCAATGCTGATGATACAGCCTCAAAAGGTGTCAAAATGAATTAACTGTGCCAATGTTTATAACATGACTACTAATTTTTCGACGTCGGGGTAATCTGGAGTGCGCAAAGTGTCTAAATGAAGTTTAAATGCTTAAATTATTGCCACTGTTGCAATGCGAAAAACACAATAAAAACTAAAAATAGCACATCTAATTAAAAGAAGTAAATCGCTAAGACTAAGGCTTAACAAGATCAGTGCTAAGCAATGCGACCTACGCGATAATGCGTGATTTTAAGGGAAAAAGTTGTGAGTGTAGTGTATGGTCTGTGTTCGTTTCTAGTTGTAATTTCACTAATCTATAAAAAAAAATATTTCAAAAATAACCAAACGTAAATTTATAATTCATATTAGAAAAACAGATTATAGTCATGCAGGCATCAGAACAGCGTACCCTTTTGATCGGGTTGGTTAAAATATGAAAATACTACGCAATTTGATTAGTAAACGAACAACTTGTCACCATCTATATATTAGCTAACTCGAAATCAGAGCAATTTCAAAGCTACCTCATTTTGATTTGCAACTATAGTATAAACTACACGACCTACATACGACCGTTAAACAAATTTGGTATTTATGGAATTTCCCGCATATTAACTATACACATATATCTCAAAAAGTAATATAAATTTTACGGTTATCAAATGTTGTAATAATTTAAAAAATGTTAATGTGATATAGCCTATTAAAACTAACGGTATTGTAAAACATCCTCCAACGAAAATCAGAATTTGAATTTTACAAAAATAAACTCATTCTGGTAAGGGCTGAATGCATAAAGACGATAGAAAATTAACAATTATTCTTTAGAAGCTAGTACAATTTATTAACTAGGAAAGTTTAAATGGACCATTATATACAATTACCATTTAAACCTATTTGAATTGGTGTCACAGATTACTGCGATGCTTTACTTGCAATTTTTACAAATATTTAGCAAATCAATATAAGCTAGTGACTCTGGCGGTCTAGCTTTAAGTAAATTTACTGATTTTGAAAAGCTCGCTGATACATATATAAAATACCTTTCGAAGATTCTTCTTTTAAATACATATTTTAAATTGATAAACTATATTTCTAACCTAATAAGTCCTCTTTTTATCTTTCATTGTATGATTTATAGAACGCAAACTATATTGTGTTAATATTTTATATCTATAAAGATAAAATAAAACTCTTCTAAATGGCATTTTTCCACTGATTCTAGCTATTTTTTTCCATATGTAACTGTATCAAAATATGTCTTTTTATCTTTTCTTTTATTCTCTCCATATACAATATTCTATAATATACCGGTTGACATAGAACTAATTCTTTCAACTATTTTTCCATTAGGCTGGATAACTTTTAATCCATGTTTGACAATTTTGTTACCTTCCGGTTTATCCGTTCGTGATCAACCACTATATCCCGTTTTTTTAGTGTATATATTTGCAGTTAAATTTGGGTAGAAAACCTATCATGCCTATAAGATTAAAAAATAAAGTATAAGTTAAATTAATAAAATGTCCGTTGCAAGTCTTCTCTTATAGCCCAGAGAGAACTTTTCTTTTTTTTAAGAACTTAACAAGACAAAGACAAAAAACGACCCGCCGTCAGATGAAGTTAGGCCAGTTAGCCGTTAACATACGGTTTGTGTTGGCATCACTGGGGAGTGTTGACAGCTACCACTTATAAACTGATTTTTTTGTATCAAGTGTCAATTGCAATATATTTACATTTCAATGATTTCAAATTTAACCAGTGTTATTAAGTCTGTAAAGTATTTTTGTTCTGTTCTTTGTTATTTTAGTCGATTTGCATTTAAAACTTCTGACAATTCAACTTCTCAAAGAGAAATATCTGGAATTTTTCCGTAGCAACACTGTGACGTCACTACGACATAGATTTTAATGACGTGCAATGGAAGTTTTATTAATTTACATAATATACTTACTAAAATGTAGGAAAAAATTAAATAAACCTAAGCGCCCCACTTGAAAAAAGAGTCATTCCACAGTTATTAGACATATTCTTACTTCTCTTGATGGAGAAACTGTTTAAGCAACTTAAGAAATTATGGTTTTTTTATGGTTCTTTCCTGTGGTGACGTCTATATTGAAGAAATTGGACAATCCATATCGACTAGGCTTCAAGAACATGAACGATGTATCAGAAAGAAACAAATTGTACAATCTGCTGTAACACTAACATTCCACTTGACGTGTCAAAAATGTAAAAGAAACTAAAGTTCTTTCATCGGTTTCGGGATTCTATAAACGGAAAATTAGAGAATCTATTGAAATGTATAAGCATCCTAATAATTTTAATAGAGATACGGGCTTCAGGCTACATCATACGTGGAAACCGATCGGTATACCAAGTCTGTTCGTTAAACACAGATCGACTATCGATAGCCGGCTTGGGTCTTTCCGAGCTCATTCAGTTTTCCGATCGCGAGAAGTAAATATTCCTGAAGATGCCTCGTGCAATCGAAGGCGAAACGTCGGAAAGTGATTCCATTTTGAAAGGGTCTAATCCCAAGAACCATGATTTCTTAATTGATCACAGCCGTGAAAGCTTTCGTTCTATGCTGTTTAAATATCATTTAAAGTACACAACAACGACTAATACTCCCTACATCCCAAACAACAAATATTCACTACATTTTATATCCAACACTATACCTTAGTATGCTAGAAATTTATTATTCCTTTTTTATGTTGGTTTATAACCTATTTGCATCTCCTCAGGTTTCTTATTAATTTCTTTCATGATATGCAGTATTCAATGCTGATGCATCTGGATATTTTTTTGTCAATAAATAAGTCCGTATTCGATTCGATTTTTCATTTTGACAGAGATTTTAATTTTAAAACACAGATAATTCTTTATATAACTATGATTTTCAGGTAAAAACTTGTTTAAGCTTGCATTTATTTAAATCTCTCTGATAATATTCAGCCGTTTTAAAAATTATTAAATAACGCACAAAGCAGCAAAGTATATAAATATATATTTATTATTACTAAGTAGTGAAGTCAATCATACAACATTTGAAAACCAAAATTTAGATAGATTGAATGTTTACTTAGTTTTCTTTCGTCTAAAAAACATTTTGCTACGAAATGTACAGTCCTACCGTAGACAGCTGTTCCCATACAACTTATTAAAAGTCACTCAATGGATCTCCTAAGAAAAAGACAAGGGTTTAGAGTTTTCAAAAAAATTTTCCCGCTGCAGCATGGGCATCCATATGGCGGAGCAAAGGAGGGGAGGGGCAAAGATATTTTCTGGCGATATCTGCACAAGCACTTGAATGCACTGTAGTGTGGCTTTGGAGAATAGGTAATTTATTTGCTTTTTATAGGCTAATATTGTTATTTATGGAAAGTTCCTAAAAATTAACTACGAGAGGTTCGTTAAAAATATTTTAATATCCTCAAAAGTCCATTTAAATATTGAAAACTATGGAAATAATAATTAGCTCACATTAGAAATTGTATAGCTGTATATTGTGCATGTTTTTCATAATTCTAATTCTTACATCATTGCTCAGCCCTAACACAACAAATGTTGGTAAAATTAGTTAACTATTAGAGTTGTTCTACCTTTGTGAACTTTAACTGTCAGCCGTGTCGTTGTTGTGATGGAGTAAAATGACAAATTGACGAATTTTGTTAATTAGATTTTGACAGAAAACGAGTTTTATATTAGTATTTCCATTTAGCATCGATTATTTTAAAACAGTGGCATAGCAAAACCAAAAAGTAAATTTTAGCATTTTGCTAATATACGGTTAGTTTATAACTGGTACCAAGGTTCTCCTTTACATAGTCAAGCTTATTTCCCATCACTTTCCCGTTTCTCCATACTTTAAGTACTTAATAAAATACATAATATAGGGCTAATTAGGCAAATTAATCTAGAGTAAATAAAAAGTATCATACATTTTTTTTATTAACGCTGTTTTTAGTAATGGCCTTGTAGCTCAAGCTCAAATTTTGCGCAAAGAAACATCAGACTTTTGGAAAGCAGTTTTTTTCGAATCGATATGCAATATGAAATTTAAAAACAAAAAATACTTAAGGATAGCCTTACGAACGTAATAAAATAGCATCTAAACGGTATTCTAGTCATTAAATAGCCCAAACAAAATGCCAGAAATATTTTTCTAAACCTAAGAATTATTGAATATATCATAACTTACACAATTTGGAAAATTCGAATCAACATAAGAAATAAAGATACTTAATTGATGAATACTAAACTTACTATAATTGCCAATTTTATCCTTGTATTGTCCAAGCACATGAAGATTCATTATATTTATCATCTTCGACTTAAAAAATGAAGGTAAAAAAACTTGGATTTGTTCTACGATCAGCGATAATCGATTGGCTGAGCTATGTATGATAATCAAAAAAACAAAAGACAAAAGAAATTTAAAATGTGTTTAAATATTTATAACCAAATATTTAACATCCTGTTTAGGCTTAGGTTGTCATACAATAGTTTTAGAGACGAAATTTCTATGTATTTTGTCTTATTCCTGTAAAATAATTAAAAGAGTTGTTCATTTTTTAAAAACGTCGTGAGAAAAAAATTTCTTTAAAATAAATAATTACACCAAACTTATTTACAAAATGTTCAAATACCCTCCTTTCGAAGATAGTCAACTTTTGTAAAAGTTTGCCCTGTAATGTTTTCTATGTGCGCCCATGCAGTGTAGTTCTGCCTAAAAATACTGTATACCAAAGAAATAAAAATCCTGGGCTAAACTAAAAATAAAAATATTATTGTCAATTAAATAAAGGTATATTATTTTTTTCGCAAATCATATAGGTAGGATGAAACCACTTATCCAGATCAGTAAAAAAAAAATTTTAATTTGACCATTAGACTCTATGTTTATTTTATACAAACTAATCAAATCATTATTGCTATATGCCCAAACAAAAAATTATGTTCAAATAAACTTCAATAAAACGTTTTTAGTTAAACAGTCTATTGCACTAGATTCCCAGATAATCATTGTTCTCAGGCGTAAGGCTCAAAAAATCTGCTGATAAATAAGTGATAATACCTAGCATAATTTTTACAAGACATTTTGCCAGTCTCACTCGTCGTCATATATGTATATATATATATATATATATATATATATATATATATATATATATATATATATATATATATCTATATATGTAATGCTCAATTTTTAACTGGTTGATTATTATTTCTAAAGGCAAATAATTAGAAAGAACAGAAACTAACAAAGCTAAACATGTTAATAAAATGCAAAAAACATTTGCTCTCAGGCGTATGCATATATGAGTGAATAACCAACTCTAAACAAAATTATAAAAACAGTTAACAATCATATTCCGAATCTTTAGATTTACCGAATCGTGTACAGTAAACAGTTAACAATCATATTCCGAATCTTTAGATTTACCGAATTTTACCAAAATCTTGCTTCGGATCTGGATTTTTCTGTCTTTAGTATATAGAATTGTTTAAGCATATGAATGACACTAAATTTAACAGCTCACCTTCGTAAGTAAGGGCCTTAAAGGTGTAAATTATCTGGGAACACTAAAGGTCCTGTATCTACAGTAGGCCGTACCTTTCGTTGCAAATCGCCCTGTATATATTTTAGTTAAGAATTATTGCACAAAAAAAAACTGTTTCACAAACTGCCGATGTGAAACAAAATAGAGTATCTGTTGGTTATTTTAGTTTTGTTACACACCCTTCACCGAAAATGTTAGTATCCCACACCGCAAAACGAAACACATGTTAAATAAAAACACAAACACCAAAATAAAAATGAATAAATAAAACTACACCTATCATTGACAAGTTTATCATTTTGTGGATCTCTAGGCGGTCTCTTCATTATATCAGATTCGGCTTCTTCGTATGCCAGAGAAATAGCGGGAACCTAATAAAGAAAATAAACAAAAAATGCAAAAAAAAGTAAAGTCGAAATGTTTTCATTCAGTCATCAGTCTTAAAGAAAGTTGGTAGAAGAGGCATTCATAAAATGAAACAACAGCATATAGTAAATAATATCAAACAAATAAATAATTTTTTACATAAATGAAAGTCCACTTCATTTCCACTTTACCGCGTGAATTAAGATCATGAAAATAAAGACAGCTTTGCAAGAAGAGTAATGCATATATATATATATATATATATATATATATATATATATATATATATATATATATATATGTATATATGTATATATATGTATATATATATATATATATATATATATATATATATATATATATATATATATATATATATATATATATTTAAAATAGAAATTGTAAAGGACCAATACATGCATATCTAAAACTGTCTAAAGCCAAACTGACTTAATGAGTTAATGTGACTGAACAATCTTAATTTTCAGCGCAATGTGTACGAAAATAAGTAAATAATTTTTGTTACAATAGTAATAACAGTATTTAACACAAATTAAAATAATGTATACATATGATTTCCACTAAGCGCGAAACATAATTTATAAACTGATGAAATCCAGACTTCAAAGAAAGGATTTTTAATGGTTAACAGTACAAAACATCTAGTCCGAAGAGTCGTACGAATCAAAGCATTTCCCATCGTGTGATTAAAGTCTTAGCATAAGTAGCATTAACAAGAGTTATCACAATTCTAGCAGTCTTCGGTCCAGAGATTAAGACTTTTCAACTTCTTTAATCGAGGAAGAAAAAAATGTCCCGAGCAAAAGTATCTTGTTTTTTTTCGTTAAGATTATCGGAGTATTTTTGCATAATGTAATGTTTAAAAAAAATTATGTTTTTATTTATAGTAAAACTGGATACTTCCTTATATTCGGCCCTATTTCTCACATCGACCTGTGATACTGTAGATCTGAAACTATGACAAGTCTATCCAGTTTCGCAATTCACAATCCCACATAAGACTTGATATGTACTTTTTGATTCAGTATAGCTAACGAAGCAGAGTGTACCAAGAATTAAGAAGAAACAACGATAGAAACTCTAAAAAATGAAATATAAACACATTAGAACCAAACAATGTGAATACGTAAAATGACATTAATTTTTGCCCCCCGAAGAGAAACGTGTCAAATTGACATGATCTAAAATGGTCAATTGCACGATAATGTCTCAAAAATTGAAAAATATTTATAATTAATGCAGACACAAAATAATTAACGATCCTAAATAAAAATGCTTAACATTTATGTTATTAATAATTCCAACAAAAAAAAATAGGCAAATGATTTATTTAGAATTGTAACAAAGAGTTCTATGCAGCCAAATGACACTCATAAGATTCAATATGCAACTCAGAGGTTGCATATTAACAGTCTTACGAAATACATATTAATAGACTTTCGGCAACGAGACTAAATAATTATTGCGGATTGATTAGCAGATGGATTACCCTACGAACTGTCAACATATGTATAAGAGACAAAATATCGGAATGTAAACTAAATTTCTTGATATTTGATTGTAATGATTGATGTAAAAGTTAATAATACCGTTATCTGCCCTAAATAGAGTGAAGATATCTGGCTCACCTATCAAGCCGTGGTCTAAAATCATTGTGAAACTTACCACCGAGGATAATTGCTGATATGCAATATGCAAACCCAGCAGGAACGCCCCTCATATCTATTTTAATGGAGAAAGGGAAACAGTAAAACTTGCCTATTTAGCGGATAGTCGACTTAAGCAGAAAAGGAATATATTATATGATGTATTATTATTATTATTATTATTAAGGCCACAAACCTTATTATGTTAATATGGAGACACAGGAATGTTCGACTTTAATCTCCCACAATACGGCACGAATTTGTTGACGGCTAACACTGTTGTATGTATATAAAGGGTATGGCTAATGGATTTAGTTTTATTTATGGTCAACAATGACATAATAAATAATAAATTAAAAAACCAAAAACAAAGTTTAAGAAAGCCTTAATTACACCCAATTTAATTAATTGTATGGTACTACGATACAAAGTTAAAAGATAATAAAACAAAAATGCAAATGAATGTGCTAATAGCATCGGTAACACGGACATATACCTACCAATCGACAAAATATTATAATATCAACAATCCAAGAATGTAGCGGTGCTTAAACGTTTACTTAAACCATAATACCAATGTTATCAGACCTGGAATATTTTATTTAATACCTAGCTAATTTTTAATGTTGTTGACAGCAGTTTATAATCTAGAAATAAAACTAACACCAGTTTCAAAAATACAAAACTTGTTTAAACCTCTAATATATCTAAAATAATACAGTTTCAGATGTGTATTTACCAGACCTTTACCTTAAGCATTAGTCTTAGTAGGGTTGTGGCAATTCAGATCTTTCTAGACGAACGTCTTTATTTTAAACCAGCAGTAGCCTAATAAGTCAAAACCCAATTTATTTTTCAGGTTATTCAGGCTGACTTATATGAAGTATCCGCAGAACCAATGAATGGGTTATTTTGGAAATCTGGCTCTGGTCACAGTTAAAAAAAAACTCTCCTTTTAAAATATTTTAAATTGTGTGGTGTTGCCGCTTCTTTCTTAAACCGGTGGCAACATCCGTTTTCTAAATGGAACGTCCTGTATATTATAAACAACTTTTATATTATGTTTCCTATACTTAAATTCAACTATTTTCGAAAAAATGGCACTTGAAAATTGACGTTTTTGACTTTTTGAAGCTCTGTAACTCCAAAACGACTTAACTTGCAACGAAATGTATTTCATTTTTTTATCTTAGTTTTTGATTATCTATTTCCCCACACTAATTACTGGTTTGAAAGGAGGTGTCAAAATCTGACATTTCTTGTCAAAGTAGAAATTGTTGTCAAGAGATAGATAACTAAAAACTAAGATAGTGCAATTCATTTCGTTGTAACTTAAGTCCTTTGGGAATTACAGAGCTTCAAAAGCGAAACAGTTCAATTTTTCGCCATTTTCTCAAAAACAGTTGAATAGAGGTAAAACATAACACAAAAATTATTTGGAATGTCCAGAACTATACAAAAATGTAATAATATACAGGATATTCGATTTAGAAAACAGATTTTGTCACCGGTTTAAGGTAAAAGTGGCAACACCGCACAATTTTAAAATATTTTAAAAAGAGAGTTTATGTTCATTTATGACCAGAGCCAAATTTTCAAAATAATCTATTCATTGGTTCTCCACACCCTTCTAATAAGTCACTGTGAATAACCCTTTATAATTTATCGAGTTATCCGTTACTTGATGGAAATGTATTATCACTAGTATAATAAATAAACAAACGACACACTGGGTCTTTTTCAAAAACCAACTTAAGACTGATACTAAAACTAGGTTTTTCAACAATAATAAGAGTCTGCCTACCTAACCCTAGCAGATTTTAGCCATAAAGATTTAACAATTTAGGTCCATTTGATCGTTCAATAAAATATTATGGTTTTTCCTCTTATTAATTTCTAGACTTTTTAAGTAATTTAACTTGTAACTTTTGTTGGCTGAATGCAACGTTTTAAAATCATTATTAAAATTATGATTTCTTTCAAGTAAATAGCAGAAAAGAATGCATAATTAGAATCAGTTTTTGTTTAATATATGATGTTTTGTGTTCTTTGATACGTTTGTACAAATATATACTTTTTCGCAAGAACCACATTTTGATTCATATACCCCTGATTTTTGTTCCTTATTTATATTAGACTTGTTAGTGTTAGTTTAAAAAACTATGGATTTTCTAAACCCTGAGAACTTTAATAAAATGGATAAAGATCAGACAGATATATTTCAAAAAATTTTTAAAAATGCAATCAAAGAAAGTAATTTATTTAGTAGCGAAATAAAATACAGTTTAACGTTAATGAACCCACAAGCACCGAAGCTATATTCTTTTATTAAGTTACACAAAGACAATATGCCCATTTGGCCAATAGTGTCGTATGTAACAGCTCCAGCACACCGGGTATCTAACAAATTAATAGAAATTATTAGTAAGTGTTGTAACTTCAAGCCTAAATATAGTATAAAAAACAACCTTGAATTAATTAATAATATTAAAGATATAACAATTCTAAATAACCCTATTTTAATTTTTTTTGGATATGCAAAACCTATTTCCCAGTATCCCCTCTATTGAAGCTATAAACTTGGTGGATATTTTGCTATTAAAAAACAAAGTCAACCCTATTATTAAGAACGACATATTAGATTTGTTGGCCGTGTGCCTTGATCAAAATTATTTTGAATTTAATGGCTCGATCTATTTAAGTAAAGAAGTTTAATAATGGGTAACCCGTTAAGTCCTATTTTATCTGAAATATTTCTTGATAACTTATATATAACAAATAATAGATAATCACCCTGTATGAGACAAGTTTATTTATTCGTACAGATACGTTGACGATATTTTGGTTTGTTTCACAGGCACAGAGGGACAACTTAACCTCTTTCTAAATTCTATTAATAAATTACATAAAAATATACGATTTACTTTAGAATTAGAACAAAACAAGTACATACACTTTTTGAATTTAAAAATCAGGAATATTAATAACAAACGCGATTTTGAAATTTATCATAAACCATCCTATACAGATAAAACAAATCATGATACATCAAACCACCCATTCACACATAAGATGGCAGTTTTTCGTAGTTTTGTACTAATTTCAATACAAAAGACAATATGAAGTTATTAAAATAGAGAAATATCTTAAAAAAAACAAATCATAAAGTAGCTTTTTGTACCAATACTACTTTAGGTAGATATATTAAGAATAACAAGTCTAATACAATAAGGACCAAAAATTAGGGGTATATGAATTAAAATGTGGATCTTGCGAAAAACTATATATTGATCAAACGGGGAGATCTTTTTATAAACGTATCAAAGAACACAAAACATCATATATTAAAGAAAAAAACTTATTCTAATTATGCAAAACATTTACTAAAAACAAATCATAATTTCAATAATGAATTTAAAATGTTGCATTCAGCCAATAAAAGTTACAAGTTAAATTACTTGGAACGTCTAGAAATTAATAAGAGGAAAAACCATAATATTTTATTGAACGATCAAATGGACCTAAACGGTTCCCCACTGTTAAATCTTTATGGCTAAAATCTGCTAATCTGCTAGGGTTAGGTAGGTAGACTCTTTTATTATTGTTTAAAAATCTAGTTTTAGTATCAGTCTTAAGTTGGTTTTTCAAAAAGATACAGTGTGTCGAAGCAGCTGTCAAACGGAAATAAATTAGTGGAAATTGCTAAACAAATATAGTTTTTATTTATAACCCTTTATATTGAGTTGAAACTGCCTTGTAATTAAAACAATCTATGTTTTGTAAGTGGAATCATGTAAATAAATATTTTCAAAAAATGCTGTTTCAAATATGAAGCCATAAAATGCGTACCTAGTCTAATAAATACTGTTGTAAAGCTGAAGAAAATAGAAACAAATAGAAAAAGATTAATTTGGCATATAAATGAGAAATACTTTGTTTAACATACCTGTGATTCGACTGTTTTAGATTATGATCGTAAAAAAATAGTCTACTAATACTGAAAAATCATCTATATTCTACTAACTGTCAAGAAATAAAACGTGTCGCAAAAATAAACCGAGCCTAGGATAGTGCAATTATGCGGAACATTTGTTCTCAAATTCTACATGCGAATAAATAGATATCTCTCTTCAATTTGATAGCTTTTTGGTACCTTTCGTTTACTAATTTATCGGCGTAAGGATTTCGGGGACGCCGTTTCATTATGTCCGACTCTGCTTTTTCATAAGCTAGCGAAATGGCCGGCACCTTGTTACAATATTTATTGTGAGTACAAAAACTAAATAATAATATGGGAAATCTGATGCCTCGTAATCAGTAGATATCAATAATATGCCTTAGAACAAACGTCGTTTTAATGGACGAAAAAACCATTCGTAAGCCTGTAGAGCGTAGTAGTAGTAGACCAAAATATAGCTTCACTACTATTTATTTCAAAATTTATTGAAAATAGATTTTACAAAAACAATTGGTTTAGACAAAATTAATTTTTCGTAAAATCTTTATGCTTTGAAATAAAATTTTACAATCTCCTATCAAATTTTTTAAAAGTAGAGGCATATTTTTTTTTCTTGAAAAGGTTGGAAAAATATTGAGACTTTTGTGTAGAAAACAATCTATATAACTTTTAATTTCAGTAAATAAATATCGATCAAAAACGACATTTTTAACCTCATTTATTATATTCTAAATTTCTGTATTATAAATACTTACTCGCAAATTAAAAGCAAAAGAAGCTACTTATATATGTATAACAGTAACAAAGAGATGAATATTATTAAAAACCATATAAAGAAGAATGTGGTACAGCTGGTTAAGAAATAATTAAATTATCAATTTGATCCGGATAGTATCAAAAAAGCATAATCTCAAAAAGCAGGTAGAAATTTTTTTTTAAATAAAATTCGTTTTAATATGCAAATGCCCACTTTGAAAACCCTTCATACCATTATATAACTTCACAGTACGTTTGAATAGGTTCAGTTTTTACCTATATTACATTTAAGGACTTTAAAATATTTTCCTGATTAAACTAAAGAGTGCTTCGTAGATAAAAAAAATCATGTTAATACTGCTGCCTATATTTTTCTGTTTGCTAATTTAAAGTTCAAACGAATCGTATTAGTCCTATATATAATATTTACAAGAAGACCTTCTGTTATTCTGACCTTAATAGGGAAATGAGCGAATACTACCGGAAATGACTCTAGTTTCGATTTTTAAAATGGAATACTCCGTATATTTTTACATTTTTGGATTCCTGAGACAATTTTGAATCAGAATGTGACATTTTAAAAGCTTTTTACACCTACTTGATTTTTAATAGCCATTTCTAAAATTACATCTAGGTAGCCATGACTTGACGCAAATTAATTTAAGGACCCGAAATGATGACAGAATAATACAATCGGTAAGTTTTAGTGATTAGTCTGATAGCTAGGAACAAGAAAAGTTGATAAACTCAAATTTTTGTGTCTAACTATTTTTTCTGCAAATGGCGACACTTTTTAGAAAAGCACTCTTTGAAAAGAGGATTTTTTTGCGAATCTAACGGCACTAAGAAAAATACTCGATAATCAAGCTTGCCATGAGTAGCCATGCTGGATATTAAGTAGGATTTTTTGTTTTGATACCTGACTTACCTATTCTTTCTGAGTAGACATAAGATTTCCTTATTTTTCTTGATTTTCAGTCTTATTTTTGTTTCCAAAAGTCAAAATAATGTATACTCAAAGTGAAAAAGTTGATATGTTATTAATATTTGGAGAATGTCATAAAAATTCAAGGAATGTTGCTGAGTTGTATGCTCAGAGATACCCCCGACCATCCAGTCCATCAGTATTTTCCATATCTCGAAAATCGTTTTAGGCATCAAGAAGGAAATCAAGTGGCGGAAGGCCACAAATGAAGAAATGGCGTTAACGTCCTTGCTATGGTTGAAGTTGATAAAACGGTTTCATTAAGAAAAATTAATCACGAACTGGGTCTAGGTCATGAATCAGCTAGAAAAATACTAAAGAAACACGGATATCGAGCTTTTAAGTACCAGTAACACCAACATTTGTATCCTGACGATGGCGATAGACTGGTGTTGTTTTGTGATTGGTTGGTCCAAAATTGTAGAATTCACCTAAATTGTAGAATTGACCCAAATTTTATCAACTTTATCTTATTTTCTGACGAATCCAGGTTTACTAATAATGGTATGTTTAACAAGCAAAACACTCGTTAATGAGCTCAACAAAATCAACATGAAATGAGAATAGGAAATTTTCAAGAAAGGTTTGGTATCAATATCTGGGCTGGTGTCGTTGGTAACAGAATAATTGGGCCAATTTTATTTCAAGGCCAATTAACAGGGGTTACGTACTTAGGCTGTCTCCAAAATGAAATTGAGCAACATCTTAATGATCTACCTTGAGAAGTTTTACGTCGAATTTACTTCCAACAAGATGGAGCACCACCTCACAATATCAGAGTTCTTAATTATTTAATTGACCATTTCAATAATAAAGTTATTGCAACCAATGGCCCAATACGGTGGCCCGCCCGTTCACCGGATCTCACTGTTTTCGATTTCTTTATTTGAGGATATGTTAAAGAAAGAGTCTATGTAACAGCCCCAGCCACTCTTGATAACTTAGAAGAAAGGATTGTACGTGTATTTAGAAGTATTACGCCTCAAATGTTGCACAACGTGTCGAGAGAATCAATTGAACGAGCGGAAATGTGTCGTGAACAAGGAGGAATGCACTTTGAACAACTACAGTGAACTCAAATATTGTGCTTTTATATTTTACAGCGTTATTGAAGTTAGTTGAAGTTATATTTTTGTTTAATACTCTGAACTATTTGTTAGCCAAACATACAGATTTGTACGCCTAAATTTGTTGACGATATCTGAAGATGGGCAGCAAAAAACTGTATAAAAAATTTTGTTCCGAGCGTTAGGCGCATAGGCGTGCATTTTTTTCATCAACAGAGATAGGCTGGGCAGACTTTACGTGACATGATTCATAGGTAGATCCAACATAAATAATCTTGATCAACCAACTGTCACAATAAAAATCCTACTTAATATTTAGCATGGATATCCATGGCACACTTGATAAAAGTAAATAATTGATTATCGAGTAATTTGCTTAGTAATATTTAATTTTTGAGCGTATTTTTAATCCAATCGCAAAGTAGTATCGTCAGATTAGCAGAAAAATCCTCTTTTGAAAAAGTGCTTGTCTAAAAAGGGTCGCCATTTGAAAAAAAAATAGTTAGACACAGAAATTTAATTTTATCAACTTATTCTGTTATCTCAGACTAATCACTAAAACTTAGCGATTGCATTATTCTATCATCATTTCAGGTCCTTAAATTAATTTGCATCCGGTCATGGCAACATATATGCAATTTCAAAAATGGCTATAAAAAATCAAGTAGGTGTAAAAAGTTTTTAAAATGTCACATTCTGATTCAGAATTGTCTCAGGAATTTTTGGTAAAAATATACAGTGTTCCATTCAAAAAATCGATTTAGTCTATTTAGAACAGTGTCGAGGACATTATTTAAAACAGGGCTTGCTTATCAATCTGGCAGATATATTGGTCTACATTTACATCTTAGTTATTTGAGTTCTTCTGGCATATTATTGCATCGACATACATAATTTAACAAATAATAATAACCTGGTAGGTTAAAGAAGGTTTACATTTGTTAACAAAAAATAACTAATTTAAACAACCGATAATAGAACAAAGAAAACAAATCGTTATTTAATTCAGGTTACTAATACAATCAGTATAGTCATACAGAAAGGAATAGAAATTTATTTAAACACTGTAACAATTTAATTGTATAACGTTTGATTGATAACAGAGAAAATTGGTATTTTACCTGTTCTAACCTTCTTTAACCACAAAATATCAAAACAAAAAGAGTAATAGCGTAACAGTACACAAGAAAAGTTACTCACCATATCAGTTCCAAGATCAATGCAAAGGATAGTAACGGTGCCGAGAGGGAGAGGAATGTCGCACAGGATAAAGGCGAGGAAAGGCGAAATTTCGGGGATATTTGAAGTCAAGGTATAGGCAATGGATTTCTTTAAATTATCGAAGATGAGTCGACCTTCCTCGACGCCAGTTACAATAGAAGCGAAATTGTCGTCAAGCAAAATCATGTCGGCTGCTTGTTTGGACACGTCTGAACCAGCAATACCCATAGCGACACCAATGTCGGCCTTCTTTAATGCAGGAGAGTCGTTTACACCATCACCTGGAAAGTAAGACAAACATTTTTTATTATAAAAATCATTATTTATTAAAAAAATATAAACAGTTGCTACGATTTTCAGCAAGAAAAAAGTTATATCTATATAATTAACTTTTGTGCAGCATTAATTACTTAATATTGTATGAAATTTCCTAACGCCCCCAATACTTCCGCCAGCTTTATTTGTTGCGTTTCGCTGCTCTCAAACTACTACAAGAAGCCTTTGCAATCAGTTAATCTAGTTCAAATTAAAATAATTTTCTGCATAATCATATTGTTATATACCTTATACTTTTCTATTACCATTATTTGTGAGATCTGTCAGAATTTTGACAATGTTTAATTAACGGAATAATATTGTCTACTTTTATATTACGGAAAATCCATAAATTTGACGAGCATGAAGTTGTATTATTTTCTAAAGATATAACAGATTGGCGACGAGGATTTCAAAGAATTTTCCAGGGCAATATATCTTCTATGTAAGTCGCTTCTAACAAGATGCCTCGAAGATATTATCCGCCGACTTTGACTGA
Organism: Kuschelorhynchus macadamiae; assembly: GCA_030620095.1. Taxonomy (NCBI): domain Eukaryota; kingdom Metazoa; phylum Arthropoda; class Insecta; order Coleoptera; family Curculionidae; genus Kuschelorhynchus; species Kuschelorhynchus macadamiae. Next base: position 1,757,772 of record JAUTXW010001365.1, read on the forward strand.
TCAAGATGTTATTCTGTCTTCTTCCATATCCGTTTCAACCGTCCCAACATTTTTAAGGTACGTTTGAGGGTCCCAACTATCAATGGAATCGTCGTGAAGACTGGAAGGGGCTTTTACACTTTATTCAAGTTTCGGATTCGAGTAAGGTATTATATAAACTCCCTTGCCTCATTTCACCTGATGAAATAGCAAAATATAGTGAAGTTTACAATTCAGTTCCATTAGAAACAGCTGAGAATATTAGATTTTATCAACGAAGACAACTGGAAATAGAAACTGTTCAAGAGTTTCTCGTTTAATTGCGGAAATTAGCCATTCAATGTAAATTTGTGAGAGAATACAAAACAGATTTTGGAATGTCCTACCTTAGGTTGGGATAAAGAAGTAGAGATATCTATGAGTAATGAAATTATCTGCAAAATATTTAAAGAAAATACGTCAATATCCATGCATAAAGTGCATTCCCAATCACATTTCACAGATATCGCTAGTTCTTCAACTTTTAAAAGGTTTTGTTTTAAATGTCGTAACAGTAACCATTTACCTAATAAATGAATCGGTTATTTTAGAAATCCTACACGTCCTCCTGAGCAAGTTAAAAAAAAAACGATAAAAACCGTTTTTAGAGAGATCAGATATTTTTATAAAAAGTTGATAATTCGCCTTTAAAATACTATATAAAATAAACATAATTTTCACAAATGCGAAATATTTTTATTTATATTAGCGTCATTTGATAAGAAAAAAACGTCTGGACTTGTAGTGTTTCTAAAATAAATAACATATTTTTGCAAGAAAATAGAAAATACGGTATTTTCTAATTTTATTAGGAAGAAACAAATATTTTCTACACCGTAAAATTCGAAAAAACTAAGCTTAAGAAACAAAATCAAGAAATATTATTTCAGGACCGTGCTGTGGGTACTTTTACTTCTGGATACGCCGGAACATCTGCAAAAACCTTGAACCATTGTAGAGGTGCTAAGTTTGAATTAGTAATTTGTAATGCAACCAATGGATTCAGTTCTGTCTCGTATATGAGAAAATTGCATGAATTTAGGATAAGCAATTTTTATGTAGTATCTTGGCCACCATGAATTGTAATCTTTTATGATATTCTTTTCTATGTCTATCAAACAAACAAAAAAGTTTCCTTTCGAACTCGAAGTGACGATCACCAGGTTTTGCGTGTTCACGTTTCTTCGTGCCTCTCTTGTCGAATGGTGATTTCTTACAGCTAGAAGGTTATTTAAACGGCGAACTCAATCTGCAGTAATGCCGTGTAAACTTATAAATGCGTTTTTGCAAACATCAAATTTACCCGAACTGAATGAAACGCAATACTTCAATTAAACCCTGTAAGTAATCATTTTGTACTTTTTGTTACAAATTCGTAAAATTTTCTAAAAATCTTATGTCTATTGCTTTCTGAGACTTTCAAAAAACATTTTTTTTACATCTAGAAAATAAACGAAAACGTTCAAAAGCACCGGTTGATAAAATTTACCGGCATGGGCATGGCTAGCTCTCCTATTTTTCTGGGCCCAACAATGTTTCCTGTATAATTTGTATATCCTTCGCCTTACACTCTAGCTTTCTCTATTGCCTCGCACATATACTCTACTGTTTTAAGCGTTTTGACGTTTTTTTGGCACATTTACATTAATAACTTCTTCATCCGACGACATTCTTAAAACAACTGACTCGTAACAAAAACAAAAGACCGCAGAAAGCAACATCAATTAGAAGACGTTTATTTTAAAAACCCCCCCCTGTTCTGGATTTGTGGGATTTCTTGGAGAGCTGGAAAGTACTCAGCAAAATTTAGAAATAGATGGCTTACAATCGGAAAACGATAAATTTAAAAAAAATTCATGAACTTTAAGTATCAATAATGATATAGAATAGCAGGTCCATTATAAAGGACCTCCTCTTCTAGTTATCTGCAGTAGGTTTTCAGTGGTCGTATCAAAAACCTCTCTTTGACCTAACCTCAATAATAATAACTGTAATTTGAAGTTTACTAAAAGGGTAACAGGCCGATTAGAAATCCTACAGGGGGACTTTTCTCTCTTCGCTGAGGAAGGAAACAGGGTGACATCCCTCCTAAGGGCCTCAAAATAGGACAAACATGGTGTTATATATATGACATGCTAAAAATCAATTATGTGTGACACTGTCCACCCAATGCCGTATGTTACCTTAAAGGGCAGTAAACACAAAAGTCCCTAGAGAACAGATCAAAAGGAGACAGCTGGGTCCCTAGCAATCCCATGACTCATCTCGAAAAAAGAAACACCACCCAGGGAGAGGTATTTACCATCCCGAGATCCATCAGGTGAAAGTGAGGCTCCCCGAAACGGACAATAATAAAAATGTAACATTTGAAGTAGATATCAGAGCTTCTGTAAGTATAATGGGTAAAAATTTCATTTTGCTTATTCTAGCCGCTAGAACGTTAAGACCAAGGTTTATTACATATTGCGAAAGTTCTCTTAATGCATTGGGATATTTTCCACGTAATGTAGAAATTATGACTTCAATCTTTTCTAGTTTCTATAGATAGGCAGTCATTATTAGGCCGTGAATGTATACGACAGATTCAATAGGAATTAAACCATACATAAAGATACAAAATTGCTGTCAAGATGTAGAAAATATCAAAAATCTTCTTAGGTTAAAACTTTCATCCATATTTACTCCCGTTATTTAAAACTTAAAGATACGCAATTATCTTTGCAGTCAAAAAAAATAAACTTCAATTTTTATTAAATTTCTTTTGTACCTTTGTCTCTAAGGTCAAAAGTAGAAGAAATTGATAATTTAAGCGATCAAGGTGTTGTGATTAAAGTAGATCGATCTGACTTGGATACACCTGTAGCTGGCGTTAGAATTTGTAGTGATTTTAAAAGTACAATTAATTAATAAATGTCTTTAAGTCGGTAGCCATCCAATACCTACTATTGATCTACTATTACAATAAATTGATCCTAACCAATCTTACCTTCAGATGGAATTTAAACCAGAAGATCGATGTCTACTTACTATAAATACATGACAAATATTATATCAAGCAACTTATTTTGCTTGGTATAGCATCGGCGTCAGCAATTTTTCAGCTCAGCGAGAGAAAGCGAATATTTTACAAGTTATTTCGGGTATATTAATTTACTTGGATGATTTTATTGGAAGAAGTTTGAAAGCTGTCAGCTACTCACGATTTACATATAAATGTATTACATATTTAAGTAAATCCGTTTTCTCTGCTGATAAAATTAACAATTTAAATACAATTTTATATACACTAAATAAACTTAAAAATGTAAGGTTTTAATGGAATAAAGATTGTAAAAACTTTTTTCATACCATTAAACCAGATTACTATTAAACATTTTTAGTCCATTTTGATTCTTCTTTAACAATCATTTCGGCACACGGAGCTTCACCATACGGGGTTGAAGCAGCCCAATTCAGTCTGCGTCTCCGATTCCCGCTTAGAGCTCTACCTACTTTAAACTCTACAATGCTCTTATAGAAATAGAAACTTTACTTAAATTTCCCCTAATAGTTTAGTCATTTACGTTTACATCTATTACATGAGACAATTTAAAATATATGTATTTGTAACGATGGTAAACGACATTTCTCATAAATAAATGGAAGTATTCTGTTTCTCTACGTCGTGGAAATGTAATGTATAAACCCATAAAATATGCACATAAACCCACTGTGCACACCTGAATATTTTCGCCACAAACCTTTCCCTTTGCTAAAATGAATTAAGAAAATAAAGGCAGACAAGTAAGGCTTGCTTGGAATTTAAAATTCAGTTAACCATGCGCGTTTTTTAAGGTTAAATCTCCAAGCAAATAAAACCAAAAAAACCAAAAATATCAATATTTTGTTTTCCCTGGTATAATCGATAGTAGATACTAAAATCAACTCTCCGCCTGATGGTGCTAGTGCATATTTTGCCAAATTCCTATGGGTTTGCAGCCGGAAACCACCGGAGCCCCAACAGGTGGCGCTAAGTGTTATACTTAGCATGTAGTACTGTTCCAGTATGATGGACGTCTCGTTTTCGATTTTGTCATATCGAGCAATCTGTTATTCCAGATCTCCCTGGTACAAGCCTGCCTGATGAGGGTAAAGGCCCAGAAATCATGATCGCAGGAGGGTACCCTGTGACATAATCGAAAGCAATTCTTCTTGTAGGCCGTTTTGCACCTGCAGAAATTATGTATTTCATCTACTCTACATATATCTTTTCCGGTCAAGAACTTTTGATAAAGGTGTGTGAAAGCGCATTTTTATTGATATATATATATATATATATATATATATATATATAAATATATATATACAGATATATATATATATATATATATATATATATATATATATATATATAAATATATATATATATATATATATATATATATATATATATATATATATATATATATATATATATATATATATATATATATATATATATATATATATATATATATATATATATATATATATATATATATATATATATATATATATATATATATATATATATATATATATATATATATATATATATATATATATATATATATATATATATATATATATATATATATATATATATATATATAATATATATATATATATATATATATATATATATATATATATATATATATATATATATATATATATATATAATATATATATATAATATATATATATATATATATATATATATATATATATATATATATATATATATATATATATATAGTCCTGGATTCAAAGCCAATTCAAATTTCAAATTTATATATATACGGGGTTGTAAATGTATTAGAATTATTAGAGAAAAAAAATGAAACCTCACACAGGTTGAGCTATTTTAGTTATGGTTTCTTACACGAGGAGTATTCGTACTTCACTATCAGTATCTACGGCCAGCACAGAATGAAACACAGGAGAATACACGTTTCAAAATTTTAAAAGATTAAAAAGTATTTAAAGATATTGAATAAAAAAATGACTCAATATATATTTACTATTAAATGATTACTCACCTGTTACAGCTACAATAGCACCCATTCTCTGACAACCTTCTACAATAATCAATTTCTGCTGGGGAGACGTTCTCGCAAAAACTATTTCGGTATGATATCTAAGAATTTCATCCAGTTGGTCGGACGACAAATCTCTCAAATCAGAACCGTGAATAACAGCAGCTTTCGCCTCTCTAGGATTAACTTCCGAAACAGGAATATTAAGTCTCTGAGCGATATCTTCGACAGTTTCATTTCCTTCCGAAATAATACCAACAGATTTTGCGATAGCCTTGGCGGTGATAGGGTGATCTCCCGTAACCATGATAACTTTGATACCAGCGCTTCTGCATTTCGCAACGGCATCGGGCACGGCTGCACGAGGAGGATCGATCATAGACATTAGACCTACGAAGCGAAGTCCATCAAGCGGGAAATTTGGATCATCAGAATTGAATTTGTATCCAATAGGGTATTTGTCAGAAGGTAACATCAGATCACAAAAACCAAGAACACGTTCGCCAAGACCTCCAAGTTCTAAGTAGGCGTTATTAAATGCTTCTTTCATTTCCTCGTCCAAAACCTTTTCTTTTCCACAAATAAAGATTGTACTGCATCGTTCTAAAATTCGTTCTGGGGCACCCTTCATTACTAAGATGTGACGAGGATCATTAGGATCTTCATTTTCATGTACCGATACTTGATATTTATTAGTCGAATTAAAAGGTACTTCGCAAATCTTCTTGTTTTTTCGCCGAATAGACATGACGTCTCCAAGGGCAAGTTCCATACATTTAAGCAAAGCAGCTTCAGACGCATCACCGTTGACTTCTCTCTTTAGAATAGGAACTTGATCTTGTCCAGATTTAAATTCGGCTCTGTTGCAGAGGGTAGCAATTCGGGAAAGGGCTTTGAATCCAGGACTAGTACGGTCATACTGGACACCCGACTGATCCTCAGTAGTGTCGGCTTCAATGATTTGATTATCAAACCACATATGCGCGACAGTCATTCGATTTTGTGTGAGGGTTCCAGTCTTATCTGAGCAAATAGTACTAGTTGAGCCTAAAGTTTCTACAGCTTCTAAATTCTTAACTAAGCAGTTCTTTGAGGCCATTCTTTTGGCTGTTAGAGTCAGGCACACCGTCACCGTCGCGAGTAATCCCTCCGGGACATTGGCCACGATGATACCGATAAGGAAAATAACGGCATCTAACCAATGATAACCAAGGATAAAAGCAATTATAAAGAACGTTATTCCTAAGAATACAGCTACACCAGTAATAAGATGGATGAAGTGATGAATTTCTTTAGCGATAGGAGTTTCGCCAGTGTCAAGGCCAGATGCGAGACCAGCGATACGTCCCATCACAGTATTGTCACCGCAACTAATAACAACACCCTTGGCAGTACCTTCTACTGCATTAGTGGAAAAGAAAGCTAAATTCTTAGTTTCTAAAGGATTTTCGTGAGTAAATTCAGGGTTCCGACTCTGCGGCTCTGATTCTCCGGTGAGTGATGAGTTGTCCACTTTAAAGCCCCGAGATTCTATAATTCTAATATCGGCGGGAATTCTATCCCCGAATTTAACTTCTACGACGTCACCAAGTACCAAGTCTTCGGCACGAAGTGTTAACTTTTCGCCTTCCCTAAGTACGGTAGCAAACTGAGGCACCATGTTTTTGAACGATTCCATAATTTTCGAGCTTTTACTCTCCTGATAATATGAAAATATTCCTAAAATAGAAAAAAAAAATGTGTGTATCAAAAAATTAAGGCAGCAAACTTTTGCCATTTATAGTTTAAACTGACTTTGTTATATGAGTACGAAACGAAAAATTTTGATTTTTGAGGTTTGCCAACCTTATATAAAAATGTCCGTAAACTTTTTAAATATGTTTCGAACAAATGATGGAAATGATTGGAATATTTAATCGATTCTAAATCATTAAAGGAAAAATAATCAGACTGTCTGTTCCTTCTATGATGGTTGATATCAGAAATTAAAAATATTAAATTGACAAAAAATAAGAGTGGAAGCAGAAAAGTATAAAAAAGACAATGCCAATAAGTATACTTGGATTGTTTCATCGTTTCTTACTTTGTACCTACTAAATAGATACTTTATTTTCACAGCAAAAATGTTCAAAGATTTCTAAAATAATACGTTAAAAGGAATAAAAACTGTTATTCTTTTCACTCAGCTGCTTTCGAGGTCTGTTCCTTATAAAACATTTATTACATTAACATATTATAAATGTTACAAAAGAACCCGTATTTTCAAAGCTTGCTGGGGCCAGATTTGACAAGGATATCTGAATCACACGGACAAAATGCTTATAATCAGTGGCGTAAATTAAGTAAAGGACAAGGATATATAACACCCTATCTCCTTTTTTATACATGGCAATTTTTTTTCGTCCATGAAACCACAAGAATCTTCAAAATTTTTGAATTTTTATTTTCCTGTTTCAAAAAATAACCAAAATATCTGCAATTTTAAATCTTCGCTGGATCACAATTTATTAGATGACACTGATATGGAGTAACTTGCTAAATTACCCTTAAAGATTATGTAAATCAGGTATTATTTGTTTTTGTAAGCGGATATTACAAATAAATAAAAAAAATTATGAACTAATTACTAGAGAAAAAAGAACAAAAGTTTTATCATCCATTACACTAAAAGTTCAATAATGAGACTAATTAGTAAAGAAATAATAGACACAACTCACCTGTAACTATAACAACAGCTGCTAATACAATACCCAAAAACAAATGATCGTCTGAGGGTTCTTCCACAGTACTAGCTTGGATTCCATAGGCTATGAAGCAAAGGATCGCACCGATCCACAGTAACAGTGCAAAACCTCCGAAGAGATGTTTACAAAATTTCACCCACTCTGGAGTTGTTTTAGGTGGAGTGAGTGCATTGGGCCCGTCCCGTTCCAAATTTTCTTTTGCTTTTGCATGACTAAGACCCTAAATAACAAGAAAAAATTAATCAGTTATAAGATTTACTTAAGTTTTATATAAGCTACTAAAATATCTGTATTTTTCGGACCATCTGGTTTTTGCTTCAGAAGGGAAGTATTAATCATTGATGTTGAAAAACTGTTTGACGCTAAATACCTAATTTCTAAAACACCCTCCCCAAATGTCGAATACCCCTCCACCATCAAAACTACTTAAGATTTGTTTTTATTCATTAACATTAGTGTATATTGCGCGAACAACAAGGAATTGGCAAAGTTTTACTAGTTGCCTCATGGCAATTGTATTTTAAAAAATTAGAAGATTGCGAAATTGTGCCATTTTTTACAAAGCTCCGCGATAAATTTCTAAGAATATTTTTCGAGATAGCCTCTCCTACTGTGTAGTAAATTTTAAGTCAAACGATTCGTTTTTTCAAAATCATCTTCGTTATTTTTTTCAATTTCAATTTTCCTCTTAAGCAAGTTCGATGAAAAAAATTATTAGTTTTCCTAAATTTAAACGCATCAGTAGCATAAAATAAATTTTTGTCAAACATTTCACATTTTAGATTTATGTAAGAACAAGGTGAAGCTTGGTCTTTATAAAGTAACTTACCGACCATTAAGTGTGTTGAATAAACTAATATACATATCAGTGAAACAAAAATTCCTAAATAAAAACTTCTTTATTAACTCTTAGGCTTTTTGTTTACTATGTGAGAATAAAATGATGACTTGTCTGCTCGAATATGGGCCTGTATATTATTTAAAAAAATCGTTCGTACTTAGTATTCTCCTGACTTGTTTTCTGTGTTGTCTTAACTCTAAAGACAATTAAATATCTTAAAATCAAACCATAATATCTTCTATTTCACCGTCCATTTCCTAACAGGTTACTGGTCCAGAAAATGTAGGTGCGTCGGGTTTTTTTTTTTAGTTATCGCAAAAAGCGTCTGTAAGTGCAAAAACTATTGATATTTGTGAAGGTGAATAGTGACAATGGAAAATTTCAAGCCTTCAAGTTCAAGGAGGTATTCATGAAAGTATAAGTGTTGCTACGCAGTTGGCATTACGGGGGAAATTATTGGAGCTAAAATTACAAACAGATGTAGTATTATTAAAGCATTTTGCTATTTCTGATGACTTAATTACTGAATTATTGGCCGCAGGTGCAAAATTAGATGAAACTGACAAAATATCTCATTTATTATTGACTCTTCCTAAATCCTACGATGGAGTGATTACAGCAAAACATTAACAGAGGATAAGTTAACTCTCACCAATAAAACAATACTTTTAGATCATGAGGTAAAACTGACCAGCTAAGGTCGTGACACAAGGGCAAAAATACTTCCGGTCGAAATTGCTTCTACAAATGCATCATTGCCAAAGAAACGTACTTGAAAACAAGTACCATCAAGTACATTTTAAACAGCGTCACTTTATACTCGATGCCACCAAAAATTTATCGTCGGCCATAAAGTGGCATCATTGTGGCAGAAAAGGGCATATTAAGAGAGTGTGAAGTGAAGTGTTTTTATTATAAAAAGACCTATTCAAAAACAAAGACAAAAATAAAACTGTCCAAACAGTTCCATTGTGTAATCCATCAACATCGACATCAAGGAAGGACTCATCTGGTCTCGCTTTTATGACCGGAGATTTTCAAAAACGGGGGAAGAAAACAATATTACTTTTATTCCGGATGCAGGAGCGTCTGATCATCTTGTTAACAGAGATGATCTATTCAGCAGTTTTGTCAAGCTGCAAACACCAATGAAAATTTCAGTGGCAAAAAGTGAGACTTTTACAATAGCAACCAAATAGGGCTCAATAAATGTTACCAGTATCAGAATATGGTCATCCAGGGAATGTTTGAGGATGCTTTATATTGCCCAAAGGTTCCTTACAACTTAGTGTCCGTAAAAAATGCAGCAGGTTAGTACGACCATTATATTTAATGAAAAAGCTGCTACTATTTTCAACAATAGTAAGCCTGTGATTATGGATGTCTTTAACCACTTTAATTGCTGTTGAATAATAGCAAAGTAATAAATACTACTATGCAAGCATATAGTAGTGCCAATATAAGAAAAAATTATAAATTGTGAAATGAACGTTTGGGACATATCGGTAAATTTAAATCTTAGAATTAAAAAACAAACAGATGATCTAAGGTCTTGGACATATCGAGGTAACACTTAATGATTATTTCCGTGAAGTATGCAGGAGTGGTAAACAGGCTCGACTGTCATATTTTTAAGTTGTTATGTAGATTCTGACTGGAGAGGTGATGATGTAAAAAATAGGAAAAGCACAACTGGTTACATATTTAAATGGTTTAAAAAATGTGTAACATGTTAAAATACAAAAAGACAGTTGCCAGTAGCATCATCATCTACTGAAGCCGAATATATGGCTCTTTTTGAAGTTGTCCGCGAGGCTCTTTTGTTAAAGACATTAGCAATAAGTATAAATATAAATGTGTCAGAGCCAATTATTATATATGGAGGCAATAATGGTGGCATAAGTATGGGTAATAATCCAACAAATCACAAAATGTCAAAACATATTGATATATCATTTTTCTAGGGAACAAGGTGTAATTAAATTGAAATATTTGTCCATAGATAAACAAGTAGCTGTCATGTTTACAAAAGAAATTAGGTTTAAAGGCAATAGAATAAATTAAATGGTTTGATTTCGTGTCTCTGGGTTTTTCCTAATCCTGAGCAGCACATGTTCGACTATTATTATAGTTTTTCCCATAAAAGAGAAACATGAGAACAGCAGGGCTAATATTTTAAGATTATATTTAATATAATAATAATATATAATAATTTTTTCGGTGGCGTATTGAACAAACTGATACAAATATCAGCGAAACAAAAATTCCTACATAAAAACGTCTTTATTAGCTCTTAGATTTTCTATTTACGTTATAAGAATGCATGGCGTACGTGCTTAAGTGTGTTTATGTAAGTATAAAATGATGATTTGTCTGCTCGAATATGGGCCTATATTTTATTTTAAAAAAGTCGTTCCTAATTAGTATTCTTCTCACTTGCTTTCTATGTTGTCTTACTTCTAAAAACAATTAGATATTTTAAAACCAAATCATAATATCTTTTATCACCGTCCACTTCAGTGTAATAGCCATTCCCTCTCAGAGCTTCGGTCCGTTTCGATGTTTCCTATGTTAAAGAATCTTGATCAGAAATCGAAATGGCTCTAAATACTAGTGAGTTATTAAGTAACCGATTTCTTTTGTGCTGTATGGTGTTGAGAATTTGCATTTGAGTATCTATTTGTATGGGTCGGTTTCCTATAATAGAATGTCCTAATGTACCATTTTCCAGAAACTGTAAATAGCACTACAGGCAAAATAGGACGATAACTCGGCGGTCCAACATACGTACAAACTTCAATACACATAAGAAGATTGGACAATGCTTGCGATTCCCGAAAGATATTGTACCTTTTCAAATAGAAGGAGTATATAAAATTCCTCACTCCTGTGGAGAAGTGTATATGGAAGAAATAGGACACTTAATATCAACTAGACTAAAGAAATATGACCGATGTATTAAAAAGAAATAAATTGTTCAATCTGCTGTAGCTGAACACCAGCAAACCACTGGTCATATTATGAATGTAAAGAAAACCAAGATCTATTGAAATTTTTAAACATAAAAAAATTTCAATAGAGATACTGGTTACAGTCAACATCACACGTGGTGACCGATTTTCACACAGAATCACGGTTCGGCGAAGAAAAGTCGGGTATAAAAGACCGCCTGAATCTCTCCGAGCTCGTTCAGACTTTAGATCTAAAGGAGTAAACATCCCTGCAGACACCTCCTGCAATCAAATGCGAAACGTCGTCGAGAGGTTAGGTCCGTATAAATGACATTTGTTTGATTTCTGTCATTAATGCTCTGGTTATATGCTGCGTAAATACACAAATATTTGTTACTGTTGAGCGACCTTTTATAAAACAATGTTGCCGAATAATTATAGACCTATTGACATCCAAAAGAATGTCAAAGACTTACAAAAATTATATATAATAGAAATCGGTTTATAATTTTTTTCAGTTCGATTTCCACTTTTAAATATAGGACATACTTTTGAAGATTTGTACATAATACAAGGGTATTTTTACATAATACAAGTGATACAGGTTCGCAAACATACATTTATTGAGATGGTTAGGGGAAAAGACAATATGATTTGATTGATCAGAAAAACAATAAAATTTTGATGCGTCCTGCATTCAGATGTGCACTACTTAACAGGAAAAGTAAATTATTGCGCCACTGAGAATCCAGGGAAAAAATCTAAAGTAAGTTTGAGATTGAACGTTTGAGCAAAATTTCTACAGCACATAATCTTGGAGCCATATATTTTTAAAGAAAATTTGAACATTCCTTTGACTCGTTTTTTCTCTCGGCTTCTTCTAATTGTGACCTATTATACAATAACTCCAGGATTTTTTCTTACTTATTTCATAAATTGCTCAAGTATAACCCAGTTTTCTAACAGGGCGAATTAACCGGAACATTTACTTTTTTTACACAAACATGATTAATGTACCACTAAATGGTTTGAATATAAAAAAACTGCTAATTGATTTCACCAAAAAATCACACGAAAAACGATAAATGTAACGACGTATTTAAAAAATTGTTAAAAGAAAGAAAACCTGACGTCATATCATAGGTTGTTAAAGTGTCCTCAGGATGTGTTTCTCTAGTTTCACTCTCATAGAATAAGTCCACAAAAAATTAGACACTAAAATTGAAAGTTTTGTTTTTTGCGAAGGCATTCGGAACACGCAGATTTTATATTACTTAGGAATAAAATGTCAATTATTCTCCATTAACGGTTTGCTTTATTTCTTACCGTTTACGATATTAGTTATATTTGTAACCAACATAATTTTCCCATACTACTTCTTAATAGGCATTTTTATATTTGCCTTCAGCTTTTCCTTTCAATTAAATTATATAAATTAGCACATTACAAAGACAAAATGATCGGCATTTTACCACTGAAACAAACCATTAAACTATACACTTTGCGATAAACACACTTAATAATCGAAGTGTTAACAAAAAATAATCTCTTAGTTTATCATTTAAATAAGATTTATTGCATCCGTCTTTGAAAGGATATTTCTTTAACGATAACTCACCAAACATAAATCGTTTATTACTGGAATGAAAAAGGATGCTTTAGAAAAAATACTATATTAAAAAGAAAGTTTATATATCCTGTAAATTTTGTCAGAATAAAAACCTAACTGGTAAATTTATTTTTTTTTCATACAGGGTGTTTCCTAAGTAAAAAAAAATTAATAGCATATCCTTGGGCCAATTTTATGAAAAAAGTTCATAAAAACATAATATGTCCTCAAACGCTTCATTTCCAAGATAAGTTTTAAGAAAAGAAGAAAGGGATTTGCTTTTAATATGTTTTAAGGAAAAAATGGCAGGACACTGTTTTTTCTTAAAATAAATTCTCATTGATTTCTGAGCAAATTTTCTAACCTGCCTTTTTTGCCAGACACACAGTTTTTTTTCTTAATTAATTAATAATGAATTGATGTTTCAAAAATAAAATCCCAATTTATTAACATTTACAGTTATTATTGTTTTATTAAACACATTTCACATCAAATTAATTGCTGGAAAAGGATATCTTCGGCCATGACACAAGCTGCAGCCCTCTTCTTCATATTTTCTCGCATATGCACAAAAATACCTGGAGTATTTTGTATCCAGACACATCCTTGAATTATTCGGTTTCTAAGTTTGTCCAGAACAGGATTTGTATAAATTATTATTTTCAAGTTACCCCATAGAAAAAAGTTGAATGGGTTTAAATCAAGGGATCTTGCAGGCCCCGGCATGTGCAGGAGCACCATCATGCATAAACCAAATTCTATTTCTTAGCATAAGTGGGATGTCATCTAATAAAGTATGTAAATCTTCTTGAATAAATCGTCTGTATGCAGCACCATCAAGTCTCATTGGGAAAAAAAAAGACCAGTTAAAAAATGACGAGATTATTTCCGCCCATACGTTTAATGAAAATTGGTTTTGAAAATGATTTTCAATTATCGCATGAGGATTTTCGTAGCACCAACTATGGTTGTTATGAAAATTCATAATCCAGAAGTTAGCCTCGTCCGTAAATAGCACTTGGTCAAGGAATCTAGGATGTTGTACAATTTTTTGTTGAATCCACTGGAAGAATTCTACACCTAGGTAATAGTGCCTGCTCGCGCTGAACATGATATGGATACAACTGGCTTTCCCTAAGAATGGTCCATACTAATTTATAACTCATCAAGCTGGATGGCAATTTTTCTCGTGCTTCTTTCTGCAAAATTGCTTCTTCCAAATCAAGAGTCTTTGTTGTGGAAGACCTTCCTGAAATATATCTCGCCCTTGCAAATGAACTCGTTTCTAGTAAGCGTTGGTCAATTCTTGCAAATGTGCGAACATTTGGGAACCGTTGTACTGCTAAAGAATTTCCATCAGCAAGTTCATAAACACAGTGGATGTATACCATTTCGGAGTTTGTGTAATTAAACATTGTCAGGATATGTTACTTTCCTTGCAGTAAGTATTAAAATAATGGACAATAAACTAAAACGTAATGAAGAACAGGGAACTTAGAAACACAACAATAGAAACCAGAAAGTGAAACCCGCTCATCTAATCTTCTATTGGGTCAGTATGACCCAGACACCAGTGCGAGAAACGTTGTGATCGGAAGTGTATTAGATTGAGAGAGGCGTCGTATTTTTTTACGAAGAATAGTATTAATGTTATAAATAGGTAAATGCCTTTTTTACATTGCATATAATTTACAGTCTAAACATCATGGCCACTAAAACATGGGGCATGGTAAGACCTTAAAGCCAACAGGAGTTAGAGATAGAAGCCAACAAATACTTGAAAGAATTATTACCAAGTTCGTCAGAGAACGAATCAGAAAGCGAAAATGAAGTCCAAGAAGTTTTCAATCTAACGGAGTCAAAATTTGAACCATCCTTCGCCTGCCTGAAGTTTGAGCTACCGAGCCCAAGGCACCTAGCAGCTAAGAAGAAAAAAGTCCTTTAGATGTTTTCCATTGCTTTTTCACTCCAACTATTTTGGAAAAAATTCTCAATTATACAAATGCTGAAATATCTATTCGTTCACCGAAATATAAGGTGGAAAAATAAACTAAATTAGAAGTAAAAAATGAAGAATTCCATGCCCTTTTAGAGCTTTAAATTTTTGCTGTTGCCCAAATCATCTAGCGACAAGAGGAAATAACGAAAAAATCTCTGGTTCAAGGTACAAAGCGACCATGAGTCGTGACAGATCTGAATTTATAATAGACTGTATGCGTTTTGACGGTAGTCACTCGTCTCTACTAGAGATGAAAAAGTGGCCGCAATTCGCGACATTTTAGGACGAACAGATATGTAATGGCAGAACTTCCTATAAGCCCGGATCATAGCTCACAATCGACGAACAACTGCTGGCTTTTATGGGAAGATGTCCATTTCGAATGCATATATACCCAATATAGCCAATAATTGGCCACAGACCTTTTGAAACCTTACAATTTAACCATAGGAGGTAACCTAAGGCAAAATAAGAAAGACATACCCCCGGATATGTTAAATCTGAAAAACAGGCTTATTGGAAACTCATTATTTTACTTCGATGGTGAAAAACAAACAAATCCGTACTTCTTCTCTCAACAATGCATGATGGTCCGGTACTTTGTGAACCAGACAAGAAAACCAGATATTATAACTTTACATAACGCAACTAAATATGGAGTAGATACTTTTGACCAGATGTGTGAAAACATAAACGTAACGCGAATTAGTATTGCCTCTTTTATGAGATGATTAACATTGCTTCGATTAATTCCTGGATTATTTATAATCATAACCAAAAAAGAAAAGGGCAAAAAGCACTAACCAGAGAAAAATGTATGTGCGTATTAGCGGAACAACTCACAAAGCCATGGTTGGAGTATCGACAAAATTGGCCAACTTTGAGCCGCTCGGTAAGATTCCTTGTCGAGCATATTTAAAATGTAGAACTACAAGAAGAGGGTCCTACCCAAACCAGACGTGCGATGTGCCATTATTGCCCTATAACAAAACGCGGAATGACTACCGACCATTGTAAGCACTGTGGAAGGTCATTTTATACAGAACACCGTGCTATTTGTTGTGTATATTGCAGCTCAAAATTATAAGTTTTCTCTTTTTTAGTATTGAATATACTATTGGGATCATTATTAGGGAAACTTAACATAGCCTGTCACAAATTCGACACCGAAATTGCTATAACGTGTTCAGTACAATAACACGTATAGAGTAGGAGTGCCGACGCATTAAATGAATAAATAAGAAAACATTATAATATGAGGTAAATCGGATTGTCCATGTATGGACTTCGTTATTATATATTAATCTAACATCTAAATGTAAATGGAATCAGAATTTAATAGCATCCAATGTTTTTTGAAAACATTGGAACAGGCAGAAGGCCGACAAATTGAGAAGAAATATAGGGAGGTGTATCATTTTTGACCTAATTACATTAATACATTTTACCCATCTTATCAATAATATTAAAATGCTATAAATGTCAGAAGATCTGATGAACAATACCCAAGCTATGAGTTTCTAGATTACCTAGTTTTTTATTTGGATTCTAATCCTCTTTTTATATATTATAAAATAAGGGTAGTTTCTAGATTGTCACGTTTTTTATAGACTTTACTAATATTTTTTATATAATATGAAATTCAAGCAATTTATTAATGTTACAATATTTTTATACCCAAGCTTAAGTTTCTAGATTGCCACGGTTTTTTTTAATAGATTTTAGTTTAATTTGAGCCATTTCTTGACCTATCTGATAATAAAGTGTACCAATTTAATAATCATAAAACACTATAACCTTTAAAAAATAAAACACAGAACAAAACACTATAATTTAAAAGTTGTGTCAGGTATTTTCAATACGTAGAATACTTGCGTAAGGTGTACTTATAAGGAACTGTGTTTTAAATTAATAAAATTTTTAAATAGTTTTTGACTAAGACATTTTTTTTGACTTCATAGTAAATTTTACGATGGTTAGTACTAACAGGATAAAAAATAAGGTTAGTATTCTAGGGTTAAATTTACGGTAGGTTGTGGGCTTTTACGCATTAAGGTACCATTTTTTTAATCCAACATATTCAAAGCAAATCTCTTACGAACACCACTGGTAAAAATAAAAAAGTTGTACATCGAAAAACGCCTCTAGATCCATAGAATGTGTGTACCAAATTTTACAAAAATATTTACAGGGATATCACAGTTATTATAAAAAAAAGATTTTTTTCTTAAAACTTTACCACCTGTATCTTGGAAACGAAGCGTTTCAAGACATATGTTCATATGAAATTTTTTTCATAAAACTGGTTAAAGAATATGCTCTTAAAATGTTTATAGTTACTTAGGAAACACCCTGTATATTTAAAAATCTACGACTACAGATAAAGTAGTAAAAATAAAATGTACATTAAAGTTAGCACATTTTCTGTGGTGCCCTTTATATAACATGTAGCTACTTACATTTTCCGGATGAGTCTGAAATCTTTGATATAATTCTTCAGGAGTAATTTTATGGTAGTCAATATCTAATTCTTGTTTTAGGTCGTCCAAATCTCCTGCCTTTCTGGCCTTTTTCTGCACTTTCCTTCGTGCCTAAAAACAAAATGAATTTTATAATTAAAAAATATAATAACTTATATGTAACAAATATGTCACGACTTATTTAGACGAAGTGGTTCGTAGTAGGAAAATATGATACCGAATCTAGTTTAATATTAAAAAGTGTAGGAAATATTATATTAAAATCATATCTTGATATAAAATGGTTCATTTCATACCATTGGGAAGCTCAATGGCAGGTTGACAAGATGGATTTATGCAAGGCTTTATTTAATATCGTTTAAACTGTAGTTTTTGTAAAATGAATAAAGTCAATTTTTCGGATAAATTATTTAATGGAATTTTAACAGATTTGATCATTGAACCACACTTACGTAGATCACACTTAAACATGTATGATGTAAGTAGGATATAAATATAAATTACGTGAACAGCATAGTTATCAAGATGTCAAATCCTTTCCTAATAAAATTAAATTATCAGTAATATAATGTATTACTACAGCATTATTGCAAGAAGTTTTATATAATCTCTTTAATTTGAATTGTGTGCAAAACTATAACCCAGCTAATTTTCAGTTTGACTTTTTTGTGCATATCACGCAATATTTTCTATGTTAGTGGACAAGTACTTAACACATTGATAGACACCAGGGCCATACCCGGAGTTTTATTTAAGATTAAAAAATAACATGGCGACTTCACGTCAACAACATCTACCGCAGCTCAAAATATTTATCTGTGGCCAAATGGGGATAATGCCAAATATACAGACCTATGAACTTAAATAGGCAATTCTAGCACAAGATCATCAGGTCTAGACTGCAAAGTTTTGACACCGATTGTTTTAGAATTGCATTTTAGCTAGATTTTATTTTTATTTTATATTTATTGCGCGACTGTCGCCAAAATTACTGAAACGAAGCGAAAGTGCACGATTCATCAGAATATCTGAACAAGGCTCAAAAACCGATATGAATATTTGAGTTGTTTATATGTTAAAATGTTAAGGAAATTGTCCCTATTTCAGCTGTGTCAAAAATTAATCATGAAAAAGTCCTTTCGTAACATCATAATTGAGAGTTTGGAAGAAATAGGATACATTATTTCATTATTTATTAATTCTTAACTAAAAAATTAAATGATCATTTTATCGACCCTATAACACCTTTATACAGGGTGGAAATTTTAACTGGAATATTCAGTATTAGAAAGCCTCCTTATTTACTGACAAAATAAAGAAACACGGGTCCCTAATTTTTAGTTTGGCACACTTTTTTCGTCTTCATGAAATTTATCCCTCTTTTGGGGGTAGAAATCGGCCCCAATTATTTATTTTCCAATATAAAGGTATGTTTTTTAGAAATATTTATAATCAACAGCAAAAGTTATGGTACGAGCGGGGATCGAGCCATCACAAATGGTATGTATTGTGAAAGCTCGTTGGAAAAAGGCATACAAAGAGGAATATAACCCACTCCTTACTTTTGCATTTTGGTGATCTAGAAAGGCAGGAAAAAATTAAAACAAACAATTTTCGACAAGTTTTAATGTAAAAATTGTTGGAAATGTTGTCCATTTTTTGTTTGACAAAACCCTAATCTAAAATAAAATTCATTCTTGACGTTACGTAGCACATCCGGGGTTATTTGACGAATTGCGTGTATGAGTCGTTGCCTAAATTCCTCTAAATTTTCTGGTGTTGTTACGTAAACTTTGGTTTTTAGGTGACCCCAAAGGAATAAATCTAGAGGATTAAGGACCGGCGATCTTGGCAGCCATTCAATGGTATCCCTTCTTCTTATCCAGCGGTTTGGAAAAACTTCACTTAAATATTGTCGCACATTTTGGGCATAATGAGGCGGAGCACCATCCTGCTGAAACCATATACGATCATCGTGAAGATTTGTATCTGCACGGTGAGGAAGTAAAGCACTCAAAGCTGGAATAAGTTCTCCTTCTAAAAAGTCCAGATATGTACGGCCATTTAAGTTATCTTGAAAGAATATTATCCCAATGACTCGGTCGCCAATTATGCCTGGCCAAACATTAAATTTTTGCGGACGCTGGGTGTGCGTTTCTTGCAGTCAGTAAGGATTTTCTGTGCACCAATATCGATCTGTTTATTGACTGCTCCATTTAGTGCAAAAGTACACTTATCTGTAAAAAGTATCCAGTAGTCTAAATCTACTAAATGATGATCAAGTGCATTCATCATCACTTCACAAAACTGAAGACAGCGGTCCTCCAACAACTCTTGTACCAATAGCATTTTATAAGGACACATTTGCTGCCGAACTGGAAAAACAGGATTTTCTTCGAGAGCAAAAAAATCGTTTAATTGCGTGTCACCATTCATTACTCGAGGCTGCCTTATTCTTGGTATGTCCTTGACGTGACCCGCTTCACGATAACGTGTTTCAATTTGGCTGATGGTGCTTTGGGAAATTGGTCATAGATCAGTGTGTGTTTCGTGAAATAAAGCTTCAACTTCTGCTTGAGTACGCGATCTGTCGTCAGAGCCAAAATTTCGATTTTGTGTGATTCAGTTAAATAACCCCTTTTTGTATAAAAATACTTCTTATTTAAAGTAACGTTTTAAACAGCAGAAAATATTACAACAGTATTCACTTCTTCTAAACCGAAAATAAACTGACCATTGACATGCGGCAGCTAGTAAACGAACAAACTTAACAAAATCTTCATCTCCTTTGATTAGGAGTAGATCCTGTTATTTGCAACAATATTCGCCTTTTTATTCTTGGGAGGCTGATGTCCAGCTCTCATGCCATCTTTTTGGTGGTCTTCCTGGTAGCCTGGAGGTATTCGGTTTGTTTGCTCTAATGATCTACAGGAGCCTGTCATCTACCATTCTATCGACATGATATCTCCATTCTCTTCGTCTGTTCCGTACCCCTCTCACTACATCTTAGATTTCGCATGTTTGTCTTTCTGTCGAGTAAGGTGTGCCCTGTGATTTAACCTCATTTCTGCTGTTCTTAAGATTCTCTTGGTAGTTGCCGTGTCCGCTCTGGTTTCCCCTGCATATGGCATTATGGATCTGACAGAGGTTTTGTATATTTTAACTTTGCTCTGTGTTTTCATGTGTTTGTTTCTCCATATGATGTCCCTTAAAAATCCAGAGATCTTAAGCTTTGGTTTTTCGATCTTTTACCTCTTCTTTAACATTCCCATCACTAGTAATATTTATCCCAGATATTTGAGTTTCATGACTTGATTCACTGTCCTATTATATATAGCCAGCTTGCACCTTCTTGGTTCTTTGGATATCGTAAGCGATTCCGTCTTCTGGACAGAGATAATCATGTTGAAGTTTTTGGTAATATTCTCAAACTTATACATCATTCTTTGGAGATCATCTTTATCCTCTGACATAACTGCTTCATCAATATAGCAAACTATTTTCATGGTTTGGTTTCCCATTCTGTATCCTCTTCCAGCTGTCTTGACTTGGTTAATCAATTCTTTCATGATAAGGTTGAATAGAATCGAGCTGAAGCTATCTCCTTGTCTTATTCCTCTTGCCATCATTATTTCTTTTATTGTTTCGTTCTCTACTTTTATTGTTGTCTTGTTGTTTGTATTAAGCTCTTTAAAAACTGATCTAATATTAGAATTGACCTTTCTATTTTTCAATAGCCTTAATACATCTTTAAGTCTCAGTGTGTCAAACGCTTGCGTAAGGTATACAAAATACATAAATGCCGGTTTTCTATTTTCGATAGTTTTTTCAGCTATTTGACGGAGTATAAATATTGCGCCTATAGTTGATCTGTTTGGGCTGACACTCTGTTGTTCTTCACTTATTCCGGTCTGGCTGATTTCCTTAACCTTAGCTTAGGATTTTAGTCAGAAGCTTCAAGACTGCTAAGAACAGTAATTCCTCGATAATTCGTCGGATTAGCGTTAATTCCTCTTTTGAATATGGGAATTGTAATGTTTGTTTCCATTGTTCTGGAATTTATTCTAAACTAAGAATTTTGTTGTAAACGGTGGTTAATTCTTCCATCAATGTATCTCCCCCATATTTGATTATCTCATTTGCTATGCCGTCTGGTCCTGGTAACAATATCACGTTTCTTTTTTATTAGTGCAGGCAAAACCCACTTGTAGTATCAATTAATGATGAAATGGCCAGTTGTAATTTTTATAGCTTTCTAGATCGCCGAAATGCAAAAGTAAATAGTAGGTCACATTCCTCTTATGCCCTTTCGAATCTTCATACATACGTCTATATTTGGAAACAAATAGTTGGGGGCAGTTTTTACCCCCAAAAGAGGGGCAAATTTCATGAAGAGACGAAAAAAGTGTGTCAATCTAAAAATTATGAGACCCGTGTTTATTTATTCTGCAAATAAAGAGGCTTTCTAATATTGAATTAATACCAGTTAAAATTTCCACCCTGTATTTATTTATTCATTATGCCCTTCTACTAATTTATTCTAATGAATTGGCTAAATTGCAACATTATGGGCAAACATTGATTCTGGGACAGCGAAAGAAAACATGTCACACTGCTTAAATTTGGTTATACACTAAATTTAAAAACGTCACTTGAAAGTACAAAATGTAAATTGGCTTCAATTCAATAATTATAAACCTGCCAAATTTATTCATATTATATGAAAGTGCAAACATGAATTTTCCTAAAAGCAAAATATTTAGATGATAAATACAACGAAACAATTTTTAAAGCAAAAATTACAGATTCCAGTGAAAATACGCAAACAGCATTTTCACTAAAAAATCTGCGTTGGTTAGTCACTTGGAAATCTTCTAATTACTCAAATAAATTCACAAGACTAACAGCTCTGACTCATATAGATTACGGAATGGTAAATAACCAAATATTGTTGGCAAGAATTGAACATGATCTATGAATTGTTAATTTTAAATCGACCCTTTAGAAACTCGAAGGAAAATTTTAATTTAATGCGAGGCCGTTAGCAAAGTCAATTCACATTTTCAGATAAATCATTAATAACAAAATGTAAACAACTGTTAAGTGGTTATCCAAAAATTAATAAAACCCATTACGGTTACTCAGATAATGAAAACAGATCAAGATTAAGGCGGTTTATCTAATTATATTTTATCTACACGCAAATACTTAACTCATTATAAGTATATATTATATTTGTATACTCATCATGTCCGTTACTCTGATATTATGATATCTAAATCGGCTAAATCAAATAAGTTGTAGTAAAATCTCAATTAATATAGGTACTGGGTTTTAATAGTTTTTCTTATTAATTACCTTTCTACATAAGAATGTTTAACCTCGCTTAAAATTTTTTAGGCAGATTAATATAAATACGAAGCACAATAAATAGGAATGACTTATCATAACATAACAGAACGCATTAAAAGATGAGGATAATAGCAAATGAAGAAAAAATAAAATAAAAACCTGTCAAAGGCAGGATAGATATGTGTAAAGTTCCGAAGGAAGACAAATTGGGACAAAACTTGACAAAAGAACCTCTACTATAATATCCCTATATAATACTATACATCATCGAATTTTAATAATTTATAAACACTTTGCCCAGAAGTCGGGTCAGAAAGATAAGAGTGTACTACCAGCAAACAGAATAATTAACGTACAATTGTAAAGAACACCAAGTTAGCAGGAAATATCCAAATACTACATACTTTTAATACATTATCACAACTTTTTCCAAAAGACAACACAAGTCACGTTGCAAAGACCAATATTTTACCAGTTCCTTTCTACCTAAGCCACACTTTTGGGCATAATTTAAAATAAATTCAATTCAAGTAGTATTTTCATTGGCACATACCGCCATTTTGTTACGCCATGTTAAATTGGTACCAGTTTATTAAATTTTCACATTTAATTTTTCTGCAAAATTCAAAATTAGTTCAACAAGGTTTTTTACGTAGATTTTTTAAAAAATTTATTTGGCCGCCATTTTGTTTCGCCATCTTTAACTCGTACCACAACTTTACCAGTGGATCTCTATATCACAATTAATTCTTGCACAAAAACTGAAATTAATTTAATAAATAGTTTTTCAGGCTGTTTTTTTCTAAATATTATTTTTTATTACGTCGCTGTTTTGCTATCTTAGGTTCATATCATAATGTTACCAGTTCATTCTTATATAACACGTGATTTTTGTGTTAATAATTTTTTAACGTTGTTCCGCAATATTCGACTTTTGCCAAAATATTACCAGGCCATCGCCTTATTCTTATTTGGAGTAAATCTGGTAAGTAGTTCTTAAGCTATGCCACGAACTGAAAGACAGACAGACAGACCAACATACGGACCGACTGAATTGAGAAAACAGATTTTTTTCGCACCTAGGAATGCTAAAACGTGAAGATATGTAGATAGAGAGTGATCTTTTTCACGACTACAACTATTTTACTTGGCCGCCATTTTGTTTAACCATCTTGAATTAGAGCCACAATTTTACTAGTTGATCCCTATACCACAATTAGTTATGGCACACAATTTCAAATAAATCCATTAAGAAGTTTTTTTAGGCTGAATTTTTAAATATTTTATTAAGCTGTCATTTTTTAGCTTTTTAATCCATTTTTTTTTTTAAATTTTACTAGGCCGCCAGTTTGTTTCGCCATATTGGATTTTTACCAAAATGTTATCAGGCCATCTCCTTAATTTTTGACGAAAATTTGAAGTCAATCGGGTAAGTAGTTTTTTAGCTCTACCGGGAACAGACTGACGGAATTGAGAAAACATGTTCTTCGGCATCTAGGGACCCTGAAACGTGAAGATCTGAAAAAATATAACGGAGTAATTTTTCACGATTACAATAGTTTACGAGGGAAGTAAAAATCACCAGATTAGCAGGAAGTTACTAGGCTAGATGAAGACGTACAGCACACGTCATTAATGAATATCAAGAAATGACCAGGATATTATAAAAACCGCTCTAACAACTGTTGTAAGATCTTTATTTTATTAATCGAATAAACAGACCTGCAAATTTTCCAACATTAGAAAGATATAATACACATTTTGTGAAACAATTATGATACAGTACAAAACAGTTCAGTTTATCAGTCATATTCAATTTTACACTTTACCTTGATGCATATATGTGCCAGATTTCTCCGAATTTCATTTTTAACTTGTGTTTGAATCATAAGAGCTTGCGAAATATTTTTGAAGACCAACAAAACTTATCAAATCAGGTAAGTAAAAACCAAAACATTATTATTTTTAAATGACCATGTTTGCTAAAAACGCATTTTTTTAAACTTACTTAAGGTTCATCTCACAATCTTCATTAGATATTTATCTAACATCGGACAATATTAATATTATACAATCGGCGTAAATACATATTTTTAAAAAAGCGGGAAATAATAATCCATTTTTAACATTATAAATTTAATAATTATTGCATCATTTAAGTATGTAATTAAACGAGCTTCCTAGCACTCGACGTGATGTTACAAAAAATAGGACTATTTAAAACACATAATAATTTAAAATCACATAATGTTGTTGATAAAAATATTTTTGATATACAGCGTGGCAATAAAGTCTGGATACCTCAAAATATACAGGAAAGAAACAATATTTGAAAAAAAAAACAAAAAGCACGTCGACTGACACGTTTTAAATTTCTCATATTTTAGTAACACTCATTTGTTTCTATATTGACATCTGTCAAAGTGATGACATATGTCTACATTTTTTCAAATGGCAAAATGGGTCATGTGATCTCTCTTTTGAAAGGTATTTTACCCTGAGTACGTACACCAAATTTAATGTCATTCTGTCAACTTGAAGATGCTTTTAAAATTTAGAAATGTATTAAAATGATTTTTTTTCATACTTTCTAATTTATAATTTTGCACATTTTTTAATTTTCCAACGAGCAAATAGTCAGAAATATGTCAAATTACACGTTAATATGATTTTATCCTATATTCATACTTCTCTTCGAACGTATTAAATTGCTTAAAATGTTGGCTTCGACCACTTGGAAATATCCTAATATGTCCAAAATTCGTATTGTTACGAATAAGGATTTTTAACATAGTACCTGCAATAAACAATGAGTTTTACTTACATGGTTACCAGCATGTCACGATTGACTGTGGTGTCAGTTCTGAAGTATCTTTGTTTTTACTCCCAAAATGTCACAAAAGCAAAGGATTGAAATATAATGTATAGCTGGGAGCATCGGACAAGGCATCTCAATGAAGTATGCCAACTTTTCAAAGCTACACACCCAGAACACTAATCAATTTCCAAATCAACAGTAGGCAAAAGTTTTAAAAAATTCCGAAAACATGGATGTGTAATAGATTTACCTAGAATAGGCAGGTCATCTACTCTGCACAGGGAAAAATATCATCCTTACAAGATTAAACTAATTTATGACCTCAATGAAGATGACTACGACAATAAAATCCAATTTTGTGAAATCGTGCAGGAACATTGATTGCTTTTTAGATCCCATATTTTGTTTTTGGATGAAGCAACGTTTTCATTGAATAGCACTGTAAACCGTAAAAATTGCAGATATTGGTCGACAGAAAATCCCGGTTGGACTAAAGTTGCCCATACTCAATATACTGAAAAAGTCAACGTATGGACTAGCATATTTTGGAACACTATTATTAGTCCTTATTTTTTTGACACTAATCTGACTGGAACGATTTGTCTGGACTTTTTTGCAAATGGACTTAATCCGCGCCTTATCTCAACGTTATCCAGGCAATGAGCCTGATATACCAATTGAACACATGTGGTTTCAACAAGATGGGACATCCCCTAATTTCGCGGCACCTCGTAGGGAATACCTCATCTTTCCGAACAGGTGCATTGGAGGACGTGGTCAAATTGTATGGCCTCCAAGGTCACCTGACTTGACCCCCTTGGATTTTTTCCTGTGGGGGCTACTTAAAAAGTAAAGTTTACTTTAACAGACCCCCTACATTGAAGCTTTAAAGGAACGAATAAGGACAGAAATACGTCGAATTCCATTCCTTAGGATACAGCCAAATAGTCGAAGGCCAACTATGTCAGCAATTTTTGAAGTAAATATTTGTTCAAGTGTTTTACTGTTTTATAATTTATTAATAAAGTTCACTTGTTAAAGATCCTTGTTTATGATATTTTATACATTCCAACGAAAACATAAAAACATGACAAAATTATATCAAACTGAAACATATTTATAACTATATTTATATTTGTTGGCTATAAATAAATCTTACATCGATAGAGCTATAGCTCGCTTGGCTATATTATAGATGGTAGGCTTCACATTTCTTGGGTGGGTTGTTTACGACTCTAGTCCCTGTAAAATACTTTTAGACTGATTATTTAACCTTCCAATTTAGATAACTTTTACTGAACGTATATTACTTTACGATAACATCACGACTTGGTTAATTTAATAATTAATAAGATGGTCTAGCCATGTTAAGATTTTAAGTACCAAGAGTTAGCCTCACATATTGTTAGAGTAATAACAGTTAAATTCATTTATTAGTCTGGAAGTAATTTAGTTTTAAAAATCATAATCTGGGGTACTGTGATAATTTACAGGGTGTTGGAAAAGTCTTACTATGGGCTAATATCTCTCGTACTTGTAAAGCTAACAGTTTAAAATTTGGCAGTTGCACGTGTACCAACAAATCAACTTTTTTGGGTCTTAAGTTTTTTCCATCCCTTCTACGGGAGGCGTGAGGGGGCTGAACTTTCAAATTTTAAATACAACACTATACTGAATTTTATCTTATTTTGGAGACTTGGATTGGTAAAAGTAATAGTTCACGAAATAATAAAAAATATACATTTCACCCCTAGAAAGGTCATATATTAGTATTCAACCTTGTTCAGTTAAAAATAACTTCTTATTGATTTAGGATTCCAAAAATAAACGTTATGTTTTTTTAAATAAAATTTGACATACAGGGTCGAGTTTTCAAATAAATAAAATAGTTTATCTTGTACATAATTATGGTCAGGTAAAGGGCAGTTTATTAGTGCGTTTACGTTCTTTAACTCTCTTGTTTTCAGATCTTTGTAAACATAAGCGATGTAGCATACAAGAGTATCAATTTTATTTTAAAAATATTTTCAAGTGTACAGGGTATTTCAAAACAGTGCCAGAGCCAACTTGTATTTTTAAATAGAGCAGCTTGTATATTTAAAGCATGTTTAATATGACTTACTTATATTAAAAGGTATTAGATACGAAACAATTACAATGGACCATTTAGGAATTCTGAATCATTGCATAGAGAAAACTGATGGAAACGTAAAAAACTGAATAGCGATTTTCTATCATACCTTTTGAAAAAGTTATTGTGTTTTTTCTGAAATTAGTTTCAGTGGTATCTTACTCGACAATACCGGCAATCTCAAACTGTTTTCTCTTTGAACCCCATTCAAAATACCCAAATGCAGATCTTCATTTCAGCTCTAAATCAAATAACTTTAGATATGAGGTAAGTTATATCAAATATGCTTAGAAGTGTACAAGATGATTTCTTCAATTTTCTCGCCCTTTAACTTCTCTATTTTACATACCCAAAAAAATGTATAGTACACTAATGTAGGTACTAGAAAGTAATTTCTTCTGCATACAATAAAAATTAAAAAATGATGAATATAAAGGGAAAAGCAAAAGACGATTTTTTTAACGTTTGAATCTCTATATGAACTTATTTTTTTATTCTTCGTAAATAGTATAATTTATACAAAAAATACAGGAAATGGCCTAGTTTTAATTCACTATTAAGAAAACAAATTGAAAAAATATTATTTACTAGAACTGACAGCACTAGTGAAAATGTTTTTAACATCATTGCATCTCTGAAATTAAACATTTGCCAACACGTTTTTCTTTAGGCAGTATTTACAAAAGATCGTGCATATCGCTCGTAGATTTGGACTCGGATTTATAGTGTAATAGGTAATACTATTAAAGAATAAATAATACAAATAGAATTTTAATATGATATTGTAGTAGCATAACCAAAAGTTAGTTGTAAGAGGGGTCTAACGAGCAAAAGGTCGAAGTGTATATAGTGCGGCAATAAAGTTTGGAAATCTCAAAATCTATCGAAAGGAAACAATATTTAAAAAAAAATGAAAAAGCACCACGTCTAATTAGTTTTTAAAATTCTTATATTTTGCCTGTTTTGAAAGATATTTTCACCTTGGGTAGGTACCCCAAATTTGATATCATTCCGTCAACTCGTTTGAAAATGGCATCTTTAGAAATGTATTAAAATGAATATTTTGTTTTCCATACTTCCTAATTCATAATTTTGCAGATTTTTTAATTCCCTCGTACCAAAATTGAAAAGAATTTTATTTAAAAAAACATAACGTTTATTTTTGGAATCCTAAATCAATAAAAAGTTATTTTTAACTGAACAAGGTTGAATACTAATATAAAAATGGCAGAGCATATCAAAACACTTTTTTAAGCAAAGGGTAACATTTGCTGTGTGCTTATGTTATTTGTTTATGGTTACTAGTGTTACTCCCTCATAACAATAAATATGTCGAATACTAAAGAAAATATAAAAAAAATATTTGGAAGTCACGAGCGTACCACCAAATAAGCTTTTTTTTCTGTTTAAACTTTTTTTCACCCCTACTGGGTGGGGATGACGAGAAAGGGTCGAACTATTGAATCTTAAATTAAACTTTTCATTATTTTGAAGACCTCTAAAAGACAAACATTTCTGAGCAAAGTGGAGGTCTCTATCATGATCCCTTTTCGAATGGTAAATTATTGAAATAAGAATTCCAGTAGTAGAGTCAAAACTGTTCTATTTTATAAAATGTTGAAAATGACCACCGTTAACTTCTTGGCAATAATAATCTACTTTCAAATTCCTTTCTGACGTTTTGGAGCATTTCAGACGTCACACTAAGGCAATCATCAGTTTCTTTTGTATTTCTTGTAATGTTTAAGTAACCCCAAAGAAACAAATCAAGTGGAACAAGGTCCGGCGACCGTACTGGGCTTTCAACAGCTCCACGACGTCCAATCCAAAGCCCAGGAAATACATTATGAAGACACTCTCTGACGGGTAGAAAAAAGTGTGGGGGCGTTCTATCCTGCTGTCAAGCTATGTCAGTCAATATCGTCGTCTGCAAAAGTTGCTATAATTGCAGGTATAACAATTTCCTCCAACCTTATTTAACTTAATTTCAGTTCACACCCTAAGTTTCTGAGGATGCTGTGTATGAGCGTGTTTAAACCAGTGAGGATTTTCATCATTCTAGCAATGACAATAATTATGTCTATTGACTGAGCCGTTCAGAAAAAGAATTTATCATAATTAAAACATGTTCGATACAAGAAATTTAATTGGGATTCAATTTAATGTAACATTCCTTGACGAAATAGTAATCTGCGATCTGGGTTATCTTCATTAAGTTCTTCTACAAGATGAACTTTCTAGCGGTGAAATATATATTTTTTATTATTTCGTGAACTATTCCTTTTACCAATCCAAGTCTCCAAAATAAGGTTAAATTCAGTAAACGGTTGTATTTAACATTCGAAAGTTCAACCCCCTCACGCCTCCCGCAGAAGGGATGGTAAAAAAACTTAAAACCCAAAAAAGTTGATTTGTTGGTACACGTGCAACTGCCAAATTTTAAACTGTTAGCTTTACAAATACTCGGGATATTAGCCCATAGTAAGATTTTTTGGACACCCTATATATTATCACAGTACCCCAGATTATGATTTTTTAAACTAAATTACTTCCAGACTTATAAATGAATTTAATTGTTATTGGCGTTAATCAAAATATAAAATAATTACACTTGAACTTGAAATCGAAAGTGCAATCAATTTGGATATTTTCTAATATAAATAAGCGCGCCTTTTCCAACAGAAAACCAGACTCTACTTGGTCTCAATTCAAATACCAGCAACCCTAACAATATGTGAAGCTACCTCTGGTACTAAACTCTCAAATTAATAAATACCAGCAGCTCTGAAAATATGTGAAGCTACCTCTGGTACTAAACTGTCATTACCAGAAGCTCTAACAATATGTGAGGCTAACTCTGGTACTTAAAATCTTAACATGGCTAGACCATCTTATTAATTATTAAATTAACCAAGTCGTGATGTAAAAGTTATCTAAATTCGAAAGTTAAATAATCAGTCTAAAAGTATTTTACAGGGAATAGAGTCGTAAACAACCCATCCAAGAAATGTGAAGCCTACCATCTATAATACCGCCAAGAGAGTTTATAGCTTTATGGATGTAAGATTTATATATAGCAAACAAATATAAATCTATCTATTTGTTTTGAATCAAGATTTTTATTCCATCATCCACTAACTCTGGTACTTAAAACCTTAACATGGCTAGACCATCTTATTAATTATTAAATTAACCAAGTCGTGATGTGATCGTAAAATAATATACGTTCAGTAAAAGTTATCTAAATTCGAAAGTTAAATAATCAGTCTAAAAGTATTTTAGAGGGACTAGAGTCGTAAACAACCCATCCAAGAAAGGTGAAGCCTACCATCTATAATACCGCCAAGAGAGTTTATAGCTTTATGGATGTAAGATTTATATATAGCAAACAAATATAAATCTATCTATTTGTTTTGAATCAAGATTTTTATTCCATCATCCACGAGTTGATCACGACATTATGGTAATTGCGACAATATAATGTCTGTATGTCCACTTAAGAATTTTCAATAATAGAGTGGTTGGGGAAGGTCAAACTTTTTTTCTTTCAAACGTTTATATCTCTGTTTTGGATGAACCGATTACATTGAACCTGGTGTCAGAAAAAGCGGTTTGGTTTTTTCTTCACGTAGAGCTATTAACTGTACTGTAATGATTCTATCAGTACTCACTAGATGTCGTTTTTTCGTAACTGTTCAAATTATACAAATTTTCTCAAAAAAATCAAATGGTCTAATGACTTTTTGTCTTAATTTAATTTAAGGTTATAAAAGATATCGAATAGTGAAATAAAAAATCCAGGTCCGTATTTAAATTAAAAAAGTTGATAATTGACTTAATTGGATACCCGGTACAAAACATGTGAAACTTATTAGTTTCTCATGAAAACTTATTCTATGCATGAGGAAATATAAATTTTGAGTACCATAGATTTATCTTTTAAATTCTGTTTGCCGGTTATTTCAAAATGTGCTCCTTAAGATGTCGGTATCCCTGTTTGGCAAAATTATGAAGAAAGTTATAAGTTAAATTTTCATTGTGGTATCAGGAAGCGCTTTATCAACATTGACGTCATGAATGCCATTATATAATGGAATACAGATCTTTTTTGCGTATCTTTTAACTTTTTTATCAGACTGGAATTGACACGTTTCTATATTTAATGCGTCGTCTTAACTATTTTTCATTGAAAACCTATATCTAAAATATTTATTTAGTACAGAAAAAACTAAATGCAATTGTTGATAGTTTAAGACTCATTTAAATTTTTGAGATTTTTCTTCAAATAACCCACTTCTCCACAAACTGTTTCCAAAAAACTGGTTGGTTGTATCCAATATTTTTTATTAACTTAAAGCATGTAAATGTAAAATTTTTGTTGTCATTAACTTAAGTACTATATTTGTAAGAGAAAATTATTTAGTAATACAATTTTTTTAAATCATCCAAGATAACAGAACATATGAATATACTTTTAAACGAAAGGAGCTCCCTCAAGATACTTAAAAAATATTTGTTACAACCTAGAACCAGTATTTTTTATTATTTTCTATGTGAAGAAATTAGATTTTATGGAAAATCTCAATAATTGAATTAACTTACTATATGCTACCTAAACTTGTCTTTAATTTAGATTTCACAACTTTTCACAGGGTAACTACCACCAATAGTTTTCAATGTAAACTGAAAACTCTTAAAATGGGGAGTTTCTTAGTGATACAAGTAAATAAATTAAGTAGTAAGTCGTAAGTAAATAACTAAATAAACTATTATACCAACACCAATAATAAAAATTTGATCAAAAATACCTTCGGTTGGCCATCGGCTGTTTTGTTATCATCATAACTGCTGGGTATGGTTGCGACCCGGTACGAGTCAGAGCGGCCATGCTGGAAAACAAGCACAATCTAGCTAAAACTAGTGATATTGCTATTACAAACCTTGAGTAGAAGATCTCGTAGTCATGGATGCTATGTATTGCTAGTCTAAGTTAGGAACTAGTGGCATACACAACATAATGACATTAGAAAAAATAAGAGCAATAAACTATAGGTAAAAGAGCAGATATCTTACACACTTTCAAAGCGTTTTTCAAGGATACTTAATTTTAACTAATTATTTAATTTTTAGGTTTAAAAATTGCAAAACGTGGAATAGTACCAATATGTTACCGCTTTGATACAGCAAAATATGAGCTCAAGAAACCCAAGCTTTTACAGGATATTTAATACATTATCAATAACTTTAATTATTAATCTATTATTAAATTTTTATTATTAATCTTTACGAAACAAGTGTAAGAAAAAAGAGTATGGTTACTTTAGTTATAGTTTTCATTACTTATATAAGTCAACAAAACACGAAATGGTAAGGTTATTTTAAAAGGATAATTCAACATGTAGAGCGGCTATTTCCAACGTTAATTGTAAAAACAACTTTAATAACAGAAAAAATGTATCAGGAAATCATCTCTTCAACCAATGATTTGTAGTAATGAAGTTTCAGATGCTTCTGAACTGCCTTAAAGAACATAATTAAATATCCTGTATTATGAAAAAAAAAAACACGAAACGTATCATAGAAACAACAGTTGCGATTAAGAAAATATACAGTGCCTCTAAAAAGTCTTACACAAATTCGATTAAAATAGGGGTAATTAATTTTGACGGAATAGTAAAATTTATTTGAAATCTGTACGAGATTTTAAACATCTTTCATAAAGCATCTTTTATACTAATGTTCAACCATTTTTGAGATGCTGACGTTCGAAAATTGTTCTTTAGGATTACGAAAGGATGCTAAATTGAAGCTGTTTGACCTAAACCTAAAGCAAAACGAATTGCACATAAACTTTTGGGTAAGAAGACGTAAAAATGTTTTTGCTTTTCAAAAAAAATCGGAACAAACTTATTGTCTTGTTGAAATGGAAAGCGGCACCAGAAAAAAAAACAAAATTTCCACTTAATTTATTTTACAAAAAATGAAACACATTGTTTCGGCAACACTGTGGCATCATCAGATCTTAGATCTTAAAAAAAATAAAAAATATATACAGGTTTTCAATATCTCCAAAACAACTGAGCTTACTTAGGTTTTGCTACAAGAAAATATGTAATACGAAATAAAATATTCTTTCGAAATTGTGCAACATTTTATGGACGCACTGTATAGGGGCATACATACGTGAAAAAAATTTTAAGTGTGCTATAAATTAAAATACAACCGGTTTCAATGATAAAAATTAATATTAATAAAGGGGTATCATAAAATCATAAAGATTAAAACGGCAACAAATCATAAAATCATACTACCAGTACATGAATTAAATTTGAAGCCAAGGATTTAAACAATCAGCAAACTACAACAAACTAGATCGACGTAGATGGGGAATTTAGCAATTTCAATCTAATAGTTTGCAGACTATAGGTTTTATAAATAGAATGTCCCCTTCTAGTTTGTCTAGTATCATATAAATGTCAATCCAACAAACAATTAACTAACACTAATATTTGAATGAAACAATGTCAAAATCAAATAAAAAATACTGAATATAATATTGTTAAAATGACCAAGGCCCTTATTAGATCAGAGAACTATATTTTATTACTGTATTTCTATTATTCCTGTTGTATTCAACAGAGGATGTTTTTCACATTTATGGTAAGTGTTGGGGAATTTATTATTAAAACATAAAATATAGGAAGTATATGAAAATATTTTATTTTAAAATGTTCTTAATTATTATCAATAGTGAATGAACGAATGAAACAGAAATTTACATTTATGATATATTCTCTAAGTGTATAACATAATTTTAGTGTCAGAGAAATTGGATAGTGCCCCAAACAGATCTTAGGCCGCGATCAAAGGGAGCGGATTATCAAAACCAGGGTATTTCCATGGATATGCAGAATATTAGCCAATCACCATAGTTACTCGCATTCTTGTCGTAACCCGGATTCGTGCGCCAAACTTTAAAGTCCAGAAACCACACCTTCGTTGTCATGGCACAGTAATGAAAAAAAAGTATTGGTAGAAATTACTTTTAAGTGGTTTCTGTTTTAAAATTTGCTTTATTTAGTTGCAAAATATACGAACGATTAAAACTTTAAATAAAAAACAAAAGCCCCTTAAAACTTGAAACTCATATTCGTAAAAGTATTTTACGGTTGATTAAGATTGTCTTGCTTGTTCTCAAGATTTTTTAAGATATATTTAACTTAAAAACCAATTTCCAAAAATTATTTTTTAGTACTTTTATATGTTGAAGATGTTTGCCCATTACACTCAAAATCTAATCCTGGCGAGACATTGACCTAGACTATTTTTGACGTAAAAAGTTATCGTGTGCACAAATTTTGCCCACATGCACATCCACAAACACACAAACAATTTCTTTCTCCAATATGTTTTTCGTTCTATTATCAGTCTATTGGACTCTGAAATGAAGCAGAGTTTCGATAAATTCAAAATAATTTTAAAGCTTACTTCTAAGATATCCTCTTTATAAATTGAATTAACACTAATTTTTTATAAAAAGTTCTTCAACTAATAGTATAACATCAGACAGCGGTATAAAGTAATCATTTTGGACATGAAAGGATATCAATTTGGCGTTACTTGGAATAGTTATATGGTTGATTTAATCTATTAATTGAAAGCTATTTTTCATACTGTATTTAAGTTTAAAATTACAACATTTCATCAAAATGTTTATTAACTTATTAGAGAGAACTACTGCTGTTGCTGAAGTATAGGAAACAACTGTTCTAATTGGCATACCGTTTTTATGTAAGATTGTTTATATTCTACGGGAAAATAACAAAAATATGTTATTTCTTACTCAGTTTTATTATTTTAAAAATAGGATCTTAGATTAATACAATTAAATTACAAATAAAGTATCTTTAAAGAACCTAAAAACAAAACTAAAAATATAGCAAAACTTTTTTGACAAAAACTGGGCAAGTACCCGGAGTTATGCGCCAATAGAGATGGTTATTTTCAAATCATAAGAGCCACTGATTATCCAAAGTTGCGCAACTGAGATGTACTCCTGATCAAAAATGAGAACAAAAACGAAACCAGCACCAACAAAAATGTTATTTTATTATCTTTATACAATATATTACTTTTTGCAACTTGTTTTCTATTTGCAGTTAGTTTTTATAGATTGGAATAACATATTTTTTTAATAAGTTTATTCTTTTACAATTATTAGAATGCACTGTCAACAATTAACTACTATTAGAATACGTTTAAATGATTTACTTACTGCTACCAACACTTATGGCGCCAGTTGTATATATATATATATATATATATATATTATATATATATATATATATATATATATATACTTCAAATATGTTTTCTTGAGAATAAGGTTCCAAAATCAAAGTTTGCTTTAATAGCCAGTCATTTTATTGATAAAAGGATTAAACGTTTCGGTCTGAATGTGACCTTCATCAGTTATCTAAAAAGTTATATTAATTGAAACATAGGTACAAATCAGTTCATTTTGATTTTTTTTTATATAGATTGAGGGCAGGAATTTATATATTAATTTTGATTTAAGATTGATTGGATTTAAACAATTTTTTAAACTATATTATTATAAAACAACGAACGAACATAGATCTAAAAATTAAAATAAAATAGAATAAAAATGATTTCTTCTCGACTCACCGTAGTTATTTTCTAATGCTAACATCCAATAATGGTACAAACACTCATTATTAAAAATCGGAACAAACATTAGCACATCGATGACAATTCACAATTAAATTATGCGTTATACCTCAAGCTTAAAATATGATATACCTTTAGGACGGTACTGCAAATACTGATTTGGGCTACGATTTTATCTGTGTTATTTTGTAGGTGTTATTGTTTTTTCCGTTTAATTTGGCAGTGGGATGGCTGAAACAGGCGTATGTTTTTAAAAAACAATTTTTTCCCCTCTTTGTTCTTATTTACATTTTAGTGTAATAATAAATTAATTTAGAAGGTTATAATAAATTTGATTTAGGTTTTCAATATCCGCCCTATTGTTGATGGCATTCGGAGATTTTTAAATAAAAATCATTTCTAAAAATTCTCGCTTTTTTTGGTTTTGTTCAGACCTCAAAATTTTTTTTTCTGAAAAGTTAAATTTATGTGCAGTAACTTCTTCATGGTTTGTTAAGGCAGTTTTGTTTCTTTTATCATAACGATGACCATTTAGTCGATTTTGTAGATGTTGGCTTGTTTGGCCAATATATACTTTTTGGCAGTTATGACATGGTATTTGATAAATTACGTGCGTTTTTTTATTTTTTGGTGTATTAGATTTAAATGAACTAAAATTATTTTGAAATAAATTATATCCCTTGTGACATACAGGTATCTCGTGTTTATTGAAAAGGGTTTGCATACTCTCAGATAAACCATGTATATGTGGTAGCGATAAGTAGTTTTTCTCCTTATTTTTGCTGGTTCAGCCAACATCTACAAAATCGACTAAATGGTCATCGTTATGATAAAAGAAACAAAACTGCCTTAACAAACCATGAAGAAGTTACTGCACATAAATTTAACTTTTCAGAAACAACAATTTTGAGGTCTGAACAAAACCAAAAAAAGCGAGAATTTTTAGAAATGATTTTTATTAAAAAATCTACGAATGCCATCAACAATTGGGCGGACATTGAAAACCTAAATCAAATTTATTATAACCTTCTAAATTAATTTATTATTACACTAAAATGTAAATAAGAACAAAGAGGGGAAAAAATTGCTTTTTAAAAACAAACCTCTGTTTCAGGCATCCCACTGCCAAATTAAACGGAAAAAAACAATAACACCTATAAAATACCACAGATAA
Organism: Kuschelorhynchus macadamiae; assembly: GCA_030620095.1. NCBI lineage: Eukaryota > Metazoa > Arthropoda > Insecta > Coleoptera > Curculionidae > Kuschelorhynchus > Kuschelorhynchus macadamiae. Next base: position 1,795,637 of record JAUTXW010001365.1, read on the forward strand.
AATCGTAGCCCAAATCAGTATTTGCAGTACCGTCCTAAATGTATATCATATTTTAAGCTTGAAGTATAATGCATAGTTTAATTGTGAATTGTCATCGATGTGCTAATGTTTCTTCCGATTTTTAATAATGAGTGTTTGTACCATTATAGGATGTTAGCATCAAAAAATAACTATGGTGAGTCGAGAAGAAATCATTTTTATTCTATTTTATTTTAATTCTTAGATCTCTGTTCGTTCGTTGTTATATAATAATATAGTTTAAAAAATTGTTTAAATCCAATCAAACTTAAATCAAAATTAATGTATAAATTCCTGCCCTCAATCTATCAACAAAAAAAAATCAAAATGAACTGATTTGTACCTATTTTTCAATTAATATAACTTTTTAGATAACTGATGAAGGTCACATTCATACCGAAACGTTTTATCCTTTTATCAATAAAATGACTGGCTATTAAAGCAAACTTTGATTTTGGAACCTTATTCCCAAGAAAACATATTTGAAGAATATAGTTAATGGTTCAAGAAAATACTGTTTCCTTCTACAATATATATATATAGTTCTTATCATATAAATATATGTAAACTGGGTATATATACATACATACATATATATATATATATATATATATATATATATATATATATATATATATATATATATATATATATAAAATCACTTTTCTATTGCGATGAAAGTTCTGTTAAAACGCTTTATCTATTTTTGTACCCGGAACTTACCTTATAATCAGGGGCGTTTTTAGGCCCATGTTGGTGGGGATGGGTGGCGGGGGGGTACAAGGTTACTAAAAAGGTCTGCGCATTAATAACAACAACTAATTATCACCAACGACAAAAAAGTTATGCCTTTTGTATTATAGTAATCTCGGTATAGATGCGGGTTCTTCAATGTGTAATTTTCCAACTAATCACCAACTTAAGATATTGCCCCCTCCCTACTTATAATAAAACTCTCGTAATATTACAATTTACGCAATAACTATAAAGTCGTTGCCAAATAAATATATTTATGTGGAGGGATGTTCTGGGTAAAGGCCAATTTATTGTTTTTTTTTAATTATTTTTCTTCTTATTCAGTTTCTGTATATTTTCTACCATTTTTAGTAAATTTTTGTATTGTTTTCGTTAAGTCATCGTTCTCTTGAATAGTTATTAAAGAATGTGTGACAAAACATCTATTTTATTTATATATCTGACAATCTTTTAGATTAAAATAAGTATAAATTTTTCATCTCCACAACCTTTTTTGTCCAGAGTCAGCATACATACATACGTACATACAAATATTCTTTCACTTACCATACATACTACTTCTTTAAATTTCGTTTTGACTTGTTAATAAACTTTTATGTACATAATCTATAAATATTTTTTTTCTTTAGAGAAAGAAGGAATTGGTATTTTACTGATTTTTATTCACACTTATTTGGATAAGTAGTTTTTTGATACTGATTTTTTAAACATTTAATTAGACATTTTGTTTCACCCTAATGGCTCCTCATCAAAATTTTACCTTTATTTTATCCTTATGACTCACTTGATTTTTGTACAAAATTTGAGGTAAATTGGATTAGTAGTTTTTTAGTAATATTTTTTTACCATTTTAATAGGCCAACACTTTATTCCACCCTATTGGACCTTTACCAAAATATTACCTGGTCATCCCCATATGACTCATATAAGTAGCTTTTTAGCTATGCCGTGAACAGACAGGCACAAAGAAAGAAAGACAGACCGACGGAATTGAGAAAACATGTTTTTCGGCACCTAGGAACCCTGAAATGTGAAAATCTGAAAAATCTCTGAGGGTAATTTTGTCTTTCGAGGAAAGTAAAAACTGTATTAAACAGGTAATTGAAAAACATTTCCAGGGGGTGTAAAATTAATATATGATTTACAGAATCAATCGAATATGTTTAAGTTATTTCGGCTTAGAATATACCATGGCTACTGACTTTTGTTTTAATAAGATTTAAATTTATGAATTATTAAACAGATAACGATCGACAAAGGTTATTTCTTTCATTGTAGAGCCTTGCCCATAAATACTTACAGCGCAGGACGATTATAGATTTTTATTGTAACTTCCCTTTGACGTACATAGGGATGTTACCCTACATTTGTTAAATGCATAATATATTTTTGCAATAATATGTACAAGTCCACAAAATATACCCCAACCTGTGTCTTGATACTAAAAAAAAGTCTCTATAGATTTCCAACTACAAGTATAAGCATATCAGGCATTAACATGCGTAACAAAAAACTTATATTATTAACTGATTTAAGGAGGTGTAAGGACTAATTATATGATTGATCTTACTTAAAATATATTTTTTTCATTTATTTAGTTTTGATTTATTAATAATTCCGTAATCAAATCTGCTTCGTATTAGTTATACTTTAAATGTATAACTATTTCTTGGAAAGCTCTTACCCAATAATATTTCTACATATATCCATGGGTATATTTAGCCTTAGAAACGCTAAAGATTTAATTCAGCAATAAATGCTGCTAATTTGTTATTGTTTAAAAAGACACTCAGTATTACACGTGAAAATGTATATTGGATATCGTCAACTTAATTAAAAAATTGGGCGAAATTTAGTCGACCTTGGTCAAAATCTTTTACCTCTATTTCAAAATACTACGGATTCGAAATTATTTAACGAAGTATTTAAATAGACCATAGAGTGTTAAATTCAAAATCAAGGCATAAATGGACGGATTACCACAACCACACTATGGCCCAGTTAACGGAATATCCAGGCGAAGATCGATAGCGGCTTCGACCTGGCAGCATCGGCATTGGATCCAATATATAGCACACTACACAAAACACAATCTAGAAAGCGCTAATTACTACTTGCGTCTTTTAACGTACCTCCCCCATGATAGCTGGCCGTCGGCAAAGATAATCCGGGGAAAATAGGTGTTAAATGCAGAACCTCATAAGTGGCAGCTATCGCTGGACGATTCACAACGAACGCACTGGAGGACGGTCGCGGACCCACTAGAAACGTCGAACGCGCTACTGGCGCGGCGCCTATTGAACCCTGACGTCACACTGCGGATCCCGCGTGTCTGTCGACGACGACGGCGGCGTCGAGGAAAGAAAAGACGCGCGAACTGGATTGTGAAACTTCGGACGTCACGGGCACCCGAAGAACTAACACAGAACAGACGAATGTCACCTTCACTGGCTACCGGACTTTTAAATCTGTGTACGATCAAAATTGAATATATAATCAAACTTGTTATATAAAATATAAGCAAATAAAAAAACTACTATACTTAAAACTAAAAAAAAAACTTCTCAAAATTTTGCATATTCTTATAATTTAAAAGAACACTGTATCCCAAATTACCATATAAGTGACACTTATATAATGATGGTAAAGTATTTTAAAAATAAACTAAAATATTTTAATTAATAAAAACAGATAAAAAAAAGCTATATGAATATGAATACAAATTAACAAACGTCATCGAAAATTAAGATAAGATCGGTGCTGCCTCATTTAGAGAGTTTTCTACAGTATTTTGTAATCATTTGTATTTAATGCAATCCGCTCGCCGAGATATAACCTGCTGGACTTTACTTAATTTCGCCTAACTTTCAAGCTCAATATTTTTGTAACAAGACCAAATATCGTCCACAGGCTGGCAGAATGACTTGTGAAAAAAATTGCTATTTTAAAATTCTTTTAACTGTAATTTTTTTAATAAAGGGTGTTAAAAAATTCCATTATTTTTATCTTAATTTTGAAGGTGTGTAACTTTCCCAGAATTTTTTATAATTACATTTCTATGCGCCGTTTTAATTAATGATCTTCTGCAAAAAAAAGTAATTTCTCAAAATTTTTATACCTGCCTTAGTTTTAAAAATATCGATTTTTTTCCATAACCTCCAATTTTTTTCAACTTTTAAGCATACATTACATTTCGCACCTTTTGCTGCTGTTTGATATATCCTATGATATCCTGGTTTATTTTCAATAAAAAAAATACTAAAGTAATGTAATGTCCAGTGGGGCACTAATTATCGCCTACTGTCAGAATAATTTATTAATGGCTCACCGATCTTCACGCTCAAAGGTGCATAATATTAAAAATAATCTTTTAAAGTTTATTTGTTTACTTCACTTTAATCTTTGACATATTGTTAAGAAACCAATTTCTCAAAATTTTGATTTGCCTTTGTTTTAAAAATATCGTTTATTTTACATAACAATAATATTTTAAACTTTTTAGTTCTAAACCATTCTGAATTGTTTTTACCGGGTAAATTTTATTAACGATAGAAATTAATGATTATTAATGCCACTGAGAAACTTAAAATATTCCGAGCCGCTTCAGGTTTGGTCAGAGAAAACCCGAAATTTTTATCCCCTGCGGATTTTCTTTGTAGATTTATTTTTAAAGATATTCAATTAAAAATTCTTCCACTATGACAGCAGTATCAAGAAATAAAATTAATGATGGTAAATTACATTCTCTGCCAAACAAAAAATTATATGAAAAAGTAAATCCTTTTTTAAGTTAACTTAAAACAAAACACACGACAAAATACAAAAAGTGTTTTTAAATATTCATTTTTTATTAAATTAAATAAACAAACAAAAGTTAGGTAGATACCTAAGTAAAACGAATCAAAATAAGTGAACTAAAAAACTTAATAAACTAAAATTAAATAAAAAAAAAAGTAAACTAAAAGGCAAGTAAAACTAAAAGAATGATTAAAAAACGACTGATGTATCAACCAAGAGGTTAATGAACGCCTGAGGGATATTTTGCCACTCTTCTTCTATGACAAGGGCCAACTCGTCCAGAGTTTGGGTAGCATTTTCGCGTGATCGTACCGGGGCTTAAGCCGAGACCACACATGCTCAATTATATTAAGATCAGGAGATTTTGGGGGCAGGTGTAACTGTCTCCAACAAGACAGTTAGAAGATCGTTGAAAGAAAGGGATTTAAGGTGTAATAAGTTTAGTTATCTATTGGCACTAAAATGAGTTGTTTTGTTTTGTTTGAGCAAAAAGAAGAAAATGTTTACGACTTTTGCCAAAAACGAAAAAGGGTGAATTGGTTGACAAATTACCTAGGTACGCTAGTTACTTTGTTACCTAATTGTTTTTTCTGCAGTGAAATGCGGTTAAATCTAATTTACTCTGATAGGACAATTTTAGTAAACCTTAATTTGGGTAACCTTTGATCACACAGTTATGAGGAAAAAATATTTGTGGGTAAATCAGCCAAAAAAAGATTTTCAAGACAGAGAAATGACCGCAAGGGGGCGGAACAACAACTCAAAAAAGGAAGAATTTCCCTAATTAAAATGTATCGAAAATATAAACACTTCATTCTTCAGGCAATTATGCAACGTTTTCCTATTTATCTTTTTTTTTAATTTTCGATAATAAAGTGGTGGGGGAGGTCAAACTTTTTTTCTTTTAAACGTTTATATATCGGTTTTGGATGTTCATCCATTACATTGAACTTGGTGTCAGAAAAAGCGCTTTTTTTGCACTTCAGATAGAGTTATTAACTGTACCGTAATGACTCAATTAGTTGTCACTAGGTGGCGTTTTTTCGTAATTCTTCAAATAATACGAATTTTCTCAAAAAAATCAATTGGTATGATATGAATTTTTAAGATTTTTAATGACTGATTTAAGGTTATAAAAGGTATCGAATTGTGAAATAAAATATCCAGATCCGTATTTAAACTAACCTCACCTATTTGTAGAGGAGAAAAGGAATGAAGTGAAAATTACTTTCAGCCAAGCCTAAAATGATGAATGATGAAAAAACCATGAATGTTATTTTTTGTTTTTTTCTAGACTTGAATTGTCGAAATGACAGATGAAAATAATTTTTACTCCATCATTATCACTTTCTCTCCTCTAAAAATTAGTGATCATCAACTTTTTAAGTTTATATACGTACTTGGATTTTTTTACTTCATTATTCGATATCTTTTATAACCGTCAATTAAATTAAGACAAAAAAGTCATTTGATTTTTTTCAAAAATCTGTATTATTTGAAGAATGACGAAAAAACGCTATCTAGTAATAACTAATAGAATCATTACGATATAGTTAATAGTTTCACGTGAACAGCAAAAAATGCGCTTTTTTCTCTGACACCAAAAACATTTCAAATAAAAAAACTTTCCCAACCACTTTATTATTGGAAACAAAAAAAATTAAAAATAGCAAAAAGTTGGATAATTGACTGAAGAATACAATGCTTATATTTTCGACAAACCTTAATTGGGAAAATTCAAAAGAAAATTGGTATTTCTATTTTTGAGTTGCTATTACGCCCCTAGCGCCCATTTTTCGAACTTGAAAATAATTTCCAGCGATTTTTCTTGGCCGATTTATCCGTAAATACTTTGCCCATAATTGTGTGATCAACGGTTATCGAGTTAAGGCCGGAGACCATTCTTAATTGGACTCCCGGTACATATTTAATAATACATTTTTTAGTACATTTTTTTCTAAATAAAACCTTGTTTTTAAAAAGGTTATTTTACTTAATTTTATTTAGACATAAAATAATAATTTTTGGGTGTCATCTTCGAGAGGTTCTGACGACCTTAAGAAGAATTTGGGAACATATTTAAATGTGAAATTTTTTCTTCTTTCCTTTCCCATAATCAATCCTAAAATATGACAGAAATGTCCTTCTACAATCGAAAGAGAAGAATAATTCAAATACCCTATTTAATTAATTGGACACCCGGTATATACAGAGCCACGAAGTATGATACAAAGAACAGGGTTATTGATTAAAATGATCCCTTTATGCCCTTTTACTTTAACTTTTTTATCTGTTGCAGGAAATTATGTAGATTTTATTCATATATAAAAATTATTATATACGGGCTGTACCAAAAAAAAACGAGGCCAACTGGAGTTGCCTGTTTAATAAAAATAGTACATTTTGGGCTTTCGTTTAAACTAGTAGTAAAATATTTCCGACATAACTCCATTTTGGTGCCTATACATATGGTCGAACGTGCAAATTTCTAGTTTAAACTGTTTTGATATTACAGCTAGTTCGAAAGAGAAAAAAACGAAAGTTTCGTTATTTTGTTGGCCACAGAAATGTCACATAAGATTAAACCCTTACCATGCAAAGTTAATAAAGATCTTACATAAAATGAATTTAAAAAATCACAAAGTTTTAAGATATTTTCCTATTTCAAAAAAAATCTGTCTGGTAAGACCTTTGAAAAGAATGTAAACCGTTATTAGAACCGTTGAAACCTGACTACCATAAAAATTTCAAATTTTTTGAGAGCGAAGTCAAGATTAAGGTTCGGTTTTGGTCTCGAATACCGCGACCAAGACCATTAACATCCTTCGAGACCGAGTCAGGAATAGTCTCGGTTCCGAGAACACCTAATGATATTTTAAAAAACCAATATAGGAGTACCGAGTGCGTACAACCCATACACTACTTCTGATATTTACCAAACAACATAATTAAATCAAAATTAAGGTTATCTATGAAAGAAACCCATTGTTGAACAAAAAATTATTGCTACCTGTGATAGGATTTCTGTAAACAAAAACATATTAGGATTATATTAAACGACTTGTGTGACTAATCGAGTTTGTATAGCAACTGTTGTTGTTATGTATTACACATGAGACACAATCAAGCTGAACTACTAATCAATTGCTAAGAATAATTGTAATTTTACTACCATTTTTAAAGCCAAATATATCTGCCTTAAATACAGCAAATTGATTTTGATTTTTTGCGTTGAAAATGTTATTGTATTACTAAGTCTGAGCCTAAGTGGATTTGTATTAAAACTATGCCACTAGGGATGTCAACCCTGGGATCCGACGTCCTGAAAATACCGGTATTAGACCGATCAATTTAATAATTTTCTTAATGTTGTTTTCAAAACAAAAGTAATAACCATGTATGCCGGCACCGCCTCAATCCGTAAATGACGCATTGATCGAACAATATGCCAGGAATTCCCCGTTGTTCAATTCTTGTGAAGCAGATTTTGCGGGTGACGTGATGATAATTGTATTATTATGCCTGTGGCTTTGAATAAAATACATGTTGAACGAAATATCCCAAATTAAAACACCACTTAACATTGATCTGCAAGAGATATTAAAAACGAGAATCAAACAAAGCAGAACCATTTATTCCGAAAATATCTCCTATCTCGCAATTCCGGACTCTATAAACACTGAACAAGATAACTGCTTTAAACAAGTACTTATTTTATTAAATCTGAATTAGAAAAAGTTTTAATTAGGCTAGGCAACGAAAATGAATCAATTAATCAATATCAAACAGACATCAGCGACGAAGATGATATTCCCCTTACATGAAATTCTGGAATAGGCAAATGAACCTTTAAGCGAAAAATTGTAAAAAACATTACAAACAAGTTCGAGACATAAAAAATACAAAAGCAGATGAAAAAATCGATAAATTTCCTATACCCGAAACTTCCTTCGTTATAAACCTTTCGTTTTATTAGGAATAGAGTAGTGTATCCCAATTTAGTTCCGCACATAGTCATTTAGTAATATATTTATGTACTGTCTTTTCAGGCATTTTTATTGGGCATCGTTTTGTTGACCGAGACTTGATTTTTGAGCATAATTAAGTTGAATCAAAGTTTTTACCCTTATTTAAAAAAAAATCTGAGGTAAAATGGAGAAATTTTCTAGCTATGAAGCGAACTAAGAGAAGACCGACAGAATTGAGAAAAACTGAAGTCCGCCATTGAATTCGTATTTTTTCCAAGTTCATCTCTATATCAAACTTAATTCTTACACAACATTTGAAATCCATCTAATAAGTAGTTTTTTAGCCTCATTTTTTAAATATTTTATTAAGCAGCCATCTTGGATTTTTGTGCAAAATTTGAGGTAAATTAGGTAAGTAGTTTTTTAGTAATAATTTTTTTAACATTTCACTAGGTCGCCATTTTCGCAATATTGGATGTTTATCAAAATGACATGACCCTTAATTTTTGACCAAAATTTGAAGTCAATAGGGCAAGGAGTTTTTTAGATATGCCGCGAATAGACAAACAAACCGACAGACCAACGGAACTGAGAAAACATGTTTTTCATTATTTAGGGACTCTGAAACATGGAGATCTGAAAAAATGAGTTTTTCACGATTACATTATTTCCCATTTACGAAGGAACTACAAAAAAATAAAACGCGGTTGGCTGATATCAATAGACAAGAAACTGATCAATTTACAAATGGTTGCCGTCACGGTCGAAATTTTCACTCACAAGCGAGGTACCTGAAATGTATGTTTTCCGCAGGGTATTTATGAAACAAAATATGTACGAGGTTAGAAGTATAAACTTTAGATACGATATTTTTTTTGTATATACATTTACACAAGTTTAAATTTGTGAAGAAATGTTTTCTGTTAATTTTTGCGTGTTCGATTCGGATCATTATTACTTAATTAGAAGAATAGCTCAACTTTGGGTCCAGCCCTGCACCCAGTGGCGGATCTAGGATCTAGGGGGGGACGAAAAAATTTACTATATGTATAGAGTAAAGTGAGGATTTTTTTGGTACTCAAATTTTATTAAGGTGTTTAAATATGTAAAATAGATAAAGAGTGGATCTATAAATTCTGCTTAGGGGGGGGGGATTATGATTTTCAATGGAAGCAGCGGTTTTATACATAACTATTGGCTAGGCTCGGATGGGGGGGCGACCCTTTCGCCACTGCCTGGACCTAGCCTTTATCCTTTAGGCTATTATTAACTCCTTAATGCGGACTTTAGGTGGATAAGAAACAGACTAGTGTCGAAAGTACTTTATAATTTTAGAATGTTTCAGTGATGGCTAGTGGGCTTTGAGTTTGGAAGGGCTCGGAGCTCAAAGGGCCATAATAAGTATCAAAATTGCGTGGTAATCTACTAATTTTTTTTCGATTATTTTGTAATGGCTCGAAATACGGATTTTATATAATGTTTGTATGCAGTACGGCTCTTGAATACCATTAGAAGTGCGTTTAAAACAGCTGCATTATGTAAGTCTTCTTTTAATAAAGCGACCAAATTTTTGAGGAGTTAATGAGGGGCAATAATGTGAATGGATTAATTAAATATGCTAAAAACACACAGTTAAAATTAAATAACAATATGGTACACCTTCCTGCTTGAACGAATAAATATTTTGTTTCATAAAGGAAAACGCCAAAAAATAAGCTAAAAACATAGTGAAAATTAAATAACAATATGCTACATCTTTCTAGCTAGATATTTCTTAAAATAGCAAGTGCAGGGTTATTCTTAGAAAATGAAGATTTCAGAGTTAATTGGCGTACGTTTTGGGATACATTTTTAAATGGGAGATGCTTGTTGAAAGGAAGGGACTGCCTTCCTGAATGGGGGGCGAATGGTAACTTTATCTTTTAATGCATTATTTACCCGTGCAGTAATTGTTCTTTAAATATTCCTTGAATTTCAGAGGATTCGCTTTTAAGTAAGTAAAATGTAATGCGGAATTTTACACTGCGATAAAACATTTACTATATGCATATATGCAAACGTTGTGTGAAAATAATTTATTTTATCCTCTCTATTTTAGAATCGCCTTTTGTAAAATAACAAACTTGGGAAACAGTACACTAATTTTGAACTTTTTAAAAGGTTGAAGGTTAAAAGTTAGATGAATGTTATTCTTTATTTCGCAACGGTTCGGTGGTTAACATGAATAATGTAAAATGTAAAACTCGTAAAGCACAATGGGGCTAGAAGACATTTGTAAGATTTTGGAAAATTGACCAAGTACAATATAATATCACAAACAACAAATTTTCTCTTGATTATACAATATTATAGTTTAGTAGGGTAACCAAGCGAAAAAAATTCAATATTTCTTATATATAAATATTTTTAGTATATAAAAAAAACATCATTATCAACACAAAACAAAATTATTAGAAAATATTAGTGAAAAAATACCTTTAGTTTGGGAGTGTACCGACAATGGGAGGTGTAAAAAGATAAACAAACTCCAATTTTTTAACTCCGACCACAAACAGTAAACTATTTAGTCATGATTACGCAGTAATAGTAATTAATGGTTCTCAAAACCTCTAAATATTAAAAAAACCAAACTAAAAAATGCAAAAAAATTCGTGAAAGCTGCTAGTCTATATTCAATGGCATTATCTTCTTCTCAAACCGATCAGCAATACCTCTTTTAAATAACTAATAAAGAATTGAGATATTTTCGGGGTGCGGGATGTTTGGGGATGAATTGATCATTAAGTCCCGGTTTATTGTTTTGTTAGGTACCTTTTCGTGTATTTAATCTAAGTTGGGAAGCCAATATTTTTCTCACTATATTTGTCTATTTTTTTATATATGTTCAAATATTAAAACAAAATATACAGTTTTATAAAGTACGTGTACCTTTTAATTTTAAGTATTTGACCTACCTATAAATAATTTGTATTTCGGAATAAAATATTACTATAATTATCCAACAAGGTGTCATAGCTATTTTCCAGTAAATGAAATATATGAAAAGAAGCATACAATCAAGATGATAAAGTAACAGTTCTAGAATAAAACTGGATACTACAGGATATCAAAAGTATGGAGAAAAATATTCATAACAAAGTGCCGGGCACTTTTGAACTGACAGAGAAAAAAATATGATAAGAATCAATTAACTATCAAATGTAGAAGAAGAAGAAATTAAAACCGTTTTAAGTTAGAGGAAATACCTCTAGGAAATAATATTACTTCAGAGAAAATAAAAGCCCTTGCAAGAGTTCAATTCAGTAACAAGAGTAAAAAAAAATGCTAGAACTGCAGTATTATCGAGAGAAAAAAAACGGCCATTAAATGCCTCAAGATAATTTGTTGACAGCCAAGAACAGGATTGTGCATTTCGCGTATAATAAATTCCTAAATTAAAAACGATTGTTGCGCAAAATGCTTTCAAATAAGTTTAATTTTTAATATTATGTAACTTCGGTATGGTTGAACCTACGTAATAATATAATTTAGTTTAGTTTTTAGCCTAAACATATTTTAAGTTCACCAAAAAAATGGCATACTTATTCACTGATAAATTTTGAAAACACCCTGTATACTACCTTTTACGGCACATTGTTCAAAACCAGATACTTTAACGAGTTTAATTAAAACCGGACCTATCCACTACAGCTAATCAAAACTAGACATGCCCAATCAAAAAGCCTCTCTAAAATTGTATTTATTTAGATATCTAACACCGGCGCAGGAAATACTCTTATCCGTATAGAAAACTATTATCACAAATGGGTTCAAAATTTTTTAAGATTTTAACACGAGAAGTTTCTCAAAGCTAGTTTTATTGGGCAAATCCCCTTTTGAATAGATGCTCCTCAAACGTTAAAAAGTATCCAAAACGGGTTTCCCTAAAAAATATACTTCGTTTTTTCTACCTTCGCCTGACTCAGTGAAAAAATTAACTTACTAAATTATACTTCCAGGAAAATATAACATTATAATAACTAGGTACTTCATTAGATTACAGAAAAACAACGAGGAAATTTGCCAAAATCTTTTCAGCGTTTGCAGCTTTTTAGGTTAATTAAAATGTTAACAAACGGACGGTGTATCGCCAAAGGACACACTTCCGAGGTATTGATTGAAGTCAGGGAAAATATTTTTCTCATTTCCTAGAACAGGAAATAGTATTTTCGTTGTGGTTTAGTTTATTTTGTTTGCCTTTTATGGACGGTAACACAAAGTATACATTTGTAACTTCTAGGCAAGAAAAAGAAGAATAAAAAAAGGAAAGTAATTATTGTGTGTATGGTAATACTATGACAAAAACTAATAATAAAAAATATAAGAATTTTAAATTTCAAAAAACCAAAGTCAATTAGATTTGAAAAATACACCTTACATGAAAATAGTTTTTTGATAACTATATATACTAAATGTCCCACCGCGAACTGCATCGAGCGATTATGAAAAAACTATAATCGGCAAAAATCTGAAAAGCTGGCATTATACTATTACCGAGAGTGGCCATTTAGCTAAAATATTCTCATGATGGCGACACCTCCGATTTTACCTGTCATAGATGTCAAGTTGCTTATTTTAAATGAAACATCGTGTATAGTATTTTATTTTTGAATTTTGCGTAAAATTCTAGACATATTTCATGTATAATGTCCTACGCCTAAGTCTCACCATTTTTGATATTTGATGTCAAAAATGACGTTTGTAGCGGAAAAATATCTGCCATTGTTTCCTATATTGTTTCACTTGGGTAAGTTTCTTTTCAGGCAATAATTTATTTAGCAGATTTTGCGTGCAATTTGATAATTCATTAATATAGGGTGTCCAATAAAATAAGAATAAAAATTAAATTAAAATTAAAAAAATATATATCCAAACATTTTTTTTTTAAATGGAAACCACCCATTTTTATAACTTGTTTTATTTAACCTGAAAAATTAATAATTTCAATTAAATTAAACTAAATTAATTGAAATTAACTTTATATAAGGTTGGATATCCCGAATATTTTTAGCTTGCGAAGTTATTGCAAAATAAACCTTTTTTTTATTGCAAATAATATGCTATTACCCTACGCGTTATATTCAGTTAATGTAAGTTAGTCATGATGGCGCTAGAACAAAATAAGCTCTAGAGTAATGCCACTGTTATTTACAATTTGAAACTTATCAATAATCATGCCTGGATGCTTAAATTATACCTATGAAGATTATTTAAATGTTTTTATAATTTATGGAGAATGTGACAAAGTGATATCAAGCACACGCGATACATTTACTATTCGATATCCTCAAAAACAGAAACGATCACCTCACCCCTTACAAAAATCATAAAACAAATATTATACAATTACAAACTACAGAAACTTAGTATTAAAGATAAGATTAAAAATCACTAAATTTAAAAAGAAACTATTTTCTTAGTAAATGATAAAACTGACGTCCTTAAACTTCAAGACATTTTTCGGGGGTCGAAGCAGAAGTGATTCATGGATTGCTTTTCTTTTTGATTCTGCAATCTTTCATGATTATTGCTGAAGTGTTATAAACTCGATTTTTTATTGTACCCGAAATAAAAAAATCGAGTACGGTTAGATCAGAGGATCGGGTTGGCCAAAGAAAAGGACCATTTTTGGCTATCCATCGTTCATAAAAAAACAGCTTGTAAAAAACAGTCGATTAAGTAGCCACCATGTGAAGGAATGCCGTCATGTTGATAAAATAGATTTCTATGAGCAATTAGAAGCAAATTGCTCAAATATTTATTTTCAAAATTGGGTAGGATATTTAAATAGCCTATACCCTTTTTTATAACTCAGACTCAGAAATATCTAACTAACTTAGCATTTAAATTATCTTGATAAAAATGGAGTACCACAACACAACGCCATCATTTCTTATATACAATAAACATTTAACTGCCAGGATTCTTGAAAATTTTGCTTTCTAAATATACGTAAATCTGAATCACTCCCAAAATGGAAATTATATCGATTAAAAGCACCAGTTTTGTGTAAATTAGCTTCGTCTGTCCAAATGATATTTTCTAAGAAGAAATTGTTTCCTTGCGCCCAAGTGAAAATAAATTCGCAGAATGCGGTTCTTCTTGGAAAACCAGTTTATTTTAGATGCTGAATTGTGGAAAATGCATATGGATAAAATTTATGTTTGCCTAATATCCTGTGAATTGTTGATTTGGATAATTCTGACCCCAAGGCACCCTGCCTTATCGACATTATTGAAGATGCGGCAAAATGTCCTAAAATAGCAATTCCAATATATTCGTTATAAAGAATAAGTTTATTTCTCAGTTTTTTTCCTTTAACCGATTTAGAGCTCTTAAAATTGTCTATGACTTTTGTAACGGGGTGCGGTGCTGGTTTGTGTTTTTGATATCACTTTGCCATATTCTTCATAAATAATAAACACATTTAAAACGGTAAATAGCAGTGATATTACATGAGCACTTGTTTTGTTCTAACGTCGGTCGTCATGACCAACTTTCTTTTTTCACTAAACATTAGCGTCTCCTTTTTCCGGTAAGACCTAACTATACCGTACCTACAGCTTAACGTGGGCTCCAAACCGGTCACCCTTTCGACCCCTGGCCCGCACCCCATCCACGAGCTGACAACTCTCAGGTTAAGACGGAATTTTTTAGATTAAACAAAGGTACTGTGTGACAAAGAAAAACAACTGTCTCTTGCCCTGCAATACATTGGAGCACTTTCAGAAATACTTCTATAGACAAAAATGTCTTTCAAGAATGGGGCATGAAAAATTTAGAAAATTGCTGCAATTTAAGAATTTCAAGAGCAATGAAGAAAGGGTTGCAGGGCCAACAAGAATATCACTTTAAAGTGGAAGTCAGGAATGTATATGCGGACGGACCTTACTTGACTAAAATTTAATATTACCTTTAAGGAATGTCCAGGCAACTTCAAAAGCTGTGATAGCAGTAATGAAGGAGAGGATCCCAAAAATTTTTTACTGAACAACACCGTAAATGTGTCATAATCAACATGATTCAACGAAGGCAAGGCTTGCTCTGCGGCAAGTTTCCTAGTGTATTGTTAGTTGGTTACTGACTTTATAATAATCCGTTTTTGCATTACCAGCTTTAAATATGTAAAAAGAGTTTTTTGTACGTTTCAGGTTGTAAATTATTTTAGGAAACAGCCTAAGATAATAAAACGACAAATATTTGAACAATGGGAGTCATTTAAATATGCCAACATTGCCAACGCCTAAATTGCAAAACCGAACTAGGAAAATAAGTCCTGTAAGATCTAACTTTTTGATTTTTTTTAAGTCTCTGGAAGTTTTGGTAACATTCTTTATCATTATTAAGCCTCCTAGGCACTTTTCGTTGATGCGTTGATTTGATGCAACTACTTTCAAACATCCACGTAGTGTGGATTCGTTGTGCGGCGATTCCGGCTTTTAGACGACTAATTAAAGTAGGCATGCATTGGCAAACCATGCATCCCCATTAAATATTTTGTTTTTTTGTATATTGTGTAGTAAGTCTAATTTTTCAAGATAAACACTGCGTATTATGGAGTGGACGGACGAGATATTTTTAGATCTGGTAAAGAAAATGGTTTTATCCAATTACCCTGACGTTCCCTCATAAGATATCATTCCTCTTTTGTAGAAAAGTTGAAGATAACCTAATATATATATATATATATATATATATATATATATATATATATATATATATATATATATATATATATATATATATATATATATATATATGTATTCGTACCGATACGAAGTGTCACACTTGGTTTTAAGGTCAAATTTAAAATAAATTGGATAAGCTGTTTCCTACAGTGACTTTTACAAATTTTTATTAGGCCGCCATTTTATTCCACTATGTTCAATTTCTGCAAAAATTTTAACAGTTACCTATCACATCTATTGTGCAAATTGTGAAGTCAATTAAATAAGAAGGTTTTTTACACTTATTTTTTAACATTTTGTTAAGCCACCATTTTGTCTACCACTTTGAATTAGTACCAAAATTTCACCAGTTTATCTTTATAACACATTTAATTGTTCATTTTATCAGTTCATTCCCAATTCACTGTTGATTTTTGTGCAACATGAGGTAAATTGAGTAAAATTTAGTAATGTTTTTAACAATTTATTAGGCCGCCAGTTTGTTCCTTTATATTTGATTTTTCCCAAAATGTTACCATATTATCCCCATATAACCCTCAATTTTTTACCAACATTTGAAGTTAATCGGGTTAGTAGTTTTTTAGTTATCTCGTAAACAGACAGACCCACCGATAGATAGACAGAATTAAGAAAAGATGTTTTTCGGCATCTAGGGACCCTGAAAAAGATGATTTTTTCGCGATCCAATACTTCCCTCTTACGAGGGAAGAAAAAGCAAAAATAAGGTTAACATGCAGGCCATCTTCTTCGAGGTTCACACTGAGATTTAAACCAAAGTTAAATTTCGTGCGGACGAATTAAATAAAAACTTATGCACAATGTGGATGAAATATGAGCGTTAATGCACGTAAATTGATGAGTCGCATTAACCAATCGCACCGCATACTCATTAGCAGGCCTATTTAGCCAAAGTGCCATACGGCACGAAATTTTCTACAGGATGATAATCTCTAATGCCGCAATCCCATATAGAGTGTGGCAACCCCAAAAAATACCGGAAAGAAAGAATATTTAAGAAAAAAAAAACAAAAAGCACGTCGACTTAGTTTTAAAATTTTCCATATTTTAGTAACACTCATTTGTTTCTATGTTGACAAATTAAAATGAATATTTTATTTTCCATACTTCTCAATTTATAATTAAGCAGATTTTTTAATTATCTTACAAGGAAATAGTCAAAAATATGTCAGACTGCAGGTTGATACGATTTTGACATGTTTTTATATTTGTATTTTGTTTTTTATGAACGTATAGAATATCGTAAAAAACGATATTAGGCAACAAGTGATCTTTATTAACAAATTATAAAACAGTAAAACACTTCGATAAATATTTACTTGAAAAATTGCTCAAATTGGTAGCCTTTGACTATTTGGCAGTATCCTAATCTATGTATAAATTCATGTTAAACGTTCGTAACAATCGTAGGAGGATATGTTAAAGTTAACTTTACTTGTTAAGTAGCTCCACCGGAAAAAATCCAAGCGGTCAAGTTAGGTAACCTTGGGGGCCAATTAATTGACCACGACTTCCATTCCACCTGCTAGGAAATATTTCATTTAGAAATTTTCCAACAGGTAGTGCGTAATGAGATGGTGCTCCATCTTGTTGAAACCGCATGTGTTCAGTTGGTGCATCAGGCTCTTTACCTGCATAACGTTAAGATAAGGTGGGGATTAAATCCATTTGCAAAAAAATCCAGATAAATCGCCCCAGTGAGATTAGTGTCAAAAAAATAAGGACCAATAATAGTGTTCCGAAATATACCAGCCCATAGTTGATTTTTTCAGTATATTGAGTATGGGCAACTTGAGTCCAACGGGGATTTTCTGTAGACCAATAGATGGAATTTTGACGATTCATAGTGCCATTCAAGGAAAACGCTTCTTCATCCGAAAACAAAATATTGGAACTATAAAAAACAGGTCCAAGTTGCAACGTTCCTGTATGATTTCACAAAATTGGATTCTACTGTAGTAGTCAGCTTCATCGAGGTCATGAATTCGTTTAATCTAAGGATGATATTTTCCCCTGTGTAGAATTTTTTCAATAGAAATGGGCCTAAAATTTGAGTTTAAAGCTACTTTCGGGTTGAACAATTGGGACCCTCGTTATACGTCAGCAAAATATCTAATTTTAGATCATCATCAATTTTTAGTCTGCCTGTTCTAGATAAATCATACATCCTTGTTCTCGGATTTGTTTTTTATTTTGCTCACTGTTAATTTGGAAATTGGTTAGTATTCTGGGTGTGTAGCGTTGAAAATTCACATACTTCATCAAGATGCCATGTGCGATCCTCCCAGCCATACATCAATCCTTTGCTTTTGTGACAACATTTTGGGAATGAAAAAAATTAGATACCTCAGAAGTTACACCACTGTCAATCGTGACATGCTGGTAACTATGTAAATAAAACTCAATGTTTATTGCAGGTACTGTGTTAAAAATGTGTATTCGTAACAATAGGATTTTTAGACATATTAGGATATTTCCAAGTAGTCGAAAGTCAACATTTTAAGCAATTTTATTCCTTTGGGAAAAAAACGTAAAAACATGACAAAATCATATCAACCTGCAGTCTGACATATTTATGACTATTTCCTCGTAGGAAAATTAAAAAATCTGCAATAAAATAGAATGTATGGAAAACAAAATATTCATTTTAATACATTTTTAAATTTTAAGAGATACCATCTTTAAACGAGTTGACGGAATGACATTAAATTTGGTGTACGTACTCAGGGGAAAAATACCTTTCAAAAGAGATATCACGTGATCCATGTTGCCATTTGAAAAGATTTAGACATATGTCATTACTTTGACAGATGTCAACATAGAAACAAATGAATGTTACTAAAATATGTGGAATTTTCGCCACACTGTATATTTCTGATATACTGGGTGTCACAACCCTTAGAGGTTGTTGAACTCCTTAAACAAATCGCCTCCCTAAAAACCTCGCTTTAACGTTTTAACTCTACCGCAAAGTAATGAACTATATAACAAATCTTGATTCAAACTTTTCGATTTTTGATTGAAATGTGCAAATGAATTTAAAAAATAGGTTCGAGTCATATTTTTCATCCTTTAAATTAGGACATTGCCAGCTAAAAACCAACTAGTTATATAATTCAATTTATTCATTCATGTTTATTTTCTACTATTATATGCAATTACGGCTAGGAGAGACAATCAACGCTGTCGGGAATATATAAACCAACGATAATCTATTTATTCCGGCAACTGAATTAAAACATTTGAAAGCACAAATACGACGTATTAAATAAACGTATTTAGCTGCAACTGAATAATTATTCACGTGCAGCATAATCCAAAGTACTTTGTTTTTAAAATAACTTCAACGGGTGCAGATGCCTCGACCATCATGAATATTGTTGCGGTCGATATAGCAGTCCCGGTAACGTATATGCGTTCCTTACGACGATACAGCTAAACTTGTTTCAGTTTCCGTAAATCTGTAAACAAGGCATGGAACATCACGCTCTAACAATTCAGACATTGTTCACTAAGGCACAGTAGTGTATTCTGCTATAGCACATTAACTTTTCTCAAACGAGATTTACATCATGAAATTGCACATGCTAAGCAATATATTATTGCCTAGGCGTGTTTTGAACTTTGCGATCTGCTATTGCAATTTCTATGGAACAGTTTATTTTTAAATAATCTACAAAATTAATTGATAATTTTATATATATTTTACATAAATAAAAATAGGTACAATTCTCTGTAATTGGCATCCCTTATTACCAGAGTTGTAACACAGCTTAACTGCAAAACATGTAAACGGTTGCACTATCAATTTATATGCCAGTGCAATCCTTTGCATGAAACTTTTCAGATTGCATTGCTTCTAATGCAAACTTCCCTTCAGGCACATACGCGCGTTAATCAAGAGCAAACTTTAGTGGAGTCCAGCTGACGCACTCAGGAAGTGTATGACGCATACTCATCTCACAGCTAGCAAATTGGTGTTAAAAACGTTTTTAAAACCACAAATCAGTTTTTAATGCAAAAAATCTTATTGTCGAATATAGCTGCAAAGATGTGAATGACTATCATGTTATGAATTACCCGCCAAAATGGAATGCATAAAAATAATTATTAATGAAAATGGTTTAATGACTAGATAAGAAGGTTAGTGTTGCTAGCACAGTAGAATGGATTATAAGGTATAAGTGCAGTGCTTCTATTAGAAATATATCGTAAAGTGTTCAACCGCTTGCAAAAACAGAAGAAAAAGTCGATAACGTGACAAAGGACTCAATGCAACTGCGAATATTTTCATAAAAATAATACTATAAAAAGCGATCTATATTTATAGAAAAGGTTAAATATTGTTATTAGTTATTACAGTAAACATTTATCTAAATTTACAATTCTGTAACTACGTTTATTATCCTTTACATTTCGACCGACACCGAAAAACCATCAACATCTGCATGTATAAGAAAAGCGTTTAAGTTACTGAAAAAACTAACTGAGCATTTCAGGCACCAATATTTTAACTGATGATGAAGGTTCAGATTTAGAATTAGTCCCACTATTTTCTAGTGACAGATTTATTCAGAGTAGGAAGTTAAATAATATAGCTCTGGTTTTTCAAAAGATGGCATAAACCAGTCATTTGGTGAGACATATTACAAAAAGTCGACACATTATAATTAATTTTCGAAATTAGATAGATCCTATTCTTGTTTGGTTGCATTATTTTACTAAAGAGTATCATATTTAGTTTGTCTTCGATTTTACTTTGAAATATAATGTATCTAGGTACTATATTTGCATAATAAAGGATATGTTTAAGAAATTGTCTACGTGTTTTTTTTTGTTTTTAGTATTAGAACGAGAAACGAATAAAACTGCGTAAAATTGCGAATAACTGATATCATAAAAAACAGACATTTAAACAAGTTCCTAAGTAGCAACCTTGGAAGCTACTATACTCGATAAAACTTTTTACTGTCAAGTCTTGAAGCAGATTCACCAGATTTAACAGAAAAGGTATTTTTGCGTAGGACGAACCCCTCGAACATATTTTCGTGGGAGAATCACACACACACGCCGCTACTGTAAAAAACCGTAAAAAGAAAAACTCTTTGATATGTTTAATCTTAACCGTTGTAAACGTCTTACATGGTAAAATATTATTTAAAAATGTAATTCTACTAAACGTGATGGTACATTCAAGAATGGTAAACGGTTCGCTATCAAGCTAAAACGAGGACAGTCACGCTACATTAATTGGTGGATTATTATACCACAACACAAAACGAAAAACTAAATTTATAAAATATTTATGGAAAGATGCAAAAAAAGTAATTTTTTAAATCGTATAAAAAGTAAAAGTGTTTAACTTGTAATATAGATAATGGATTTATTTTAAATATGTGACCCCGCTCGAAAAAAAAGCTGCTTATAGGTTTAAAGTTTAGCTACACTATTTTCCTTCTAATCGTTTGTGTATAGCTGCCGAACGTATACAAGGTAATTGTTGTATACCTGGGTGACCTTACAACAGTCGTTTTTCGTCGATGAAGCGGCCGAATCAGGAGAATATTTTGTAGAAAATAAACATCGCAAGAATTCGAAACTATATTCTTCTCATCAATGAACGAGTTTGATTATTGTTATGGTAATATAGTGTTAAATAATGTTAATCTTAGAATTTAGGAATATAAAGTAAGGTATGTACATATATATTTTTTTAAATTACAGAATATCCATTTGTTATTTTTTTCTATTTCTTTGGAGTATTGCGCAATAAAATTATTTTAAGGGGAAGCTATTTTTGCGGTAATTAGTTATACTAACTTTATGTTGCTATTAATATTTATCAATATAAGTTAACTGTCCAAAAGTTCCAGATTCTGATTTACTTTTAAAAATATATTTTTAATGAAAATTTTTTAAGCTCTTAATTTATTTAGTTTCATGTAAAAAAGATATGGAATAAAATTAAAATATTTTTTATACAAAAACTAGTTTCAAATGATAGTTAATGTAATATTTGAAGTGTTGAAGACAGCGGAAGTCGATGAACTTCTTTGTAATACATAAATGGTCCTACCTATGAATTTCATAAAGGAAGTCACAGTAATGAATCAATCATGGAAAACTACAAGCTCCACTTCTGTTAAATGTACTATTCCTTCAACGGCGCTACAGACTGACGTACATATCAAAAAATAACAGGTAGATCAAAAGAGAAAATATTCCTACAAAAACGTACAGTAATCGATCAATGATGCAGTGTAAACTGTAATGCCACGAGTCTGTCAATGTTTGAGTTAACTAAAACTGAACAGGAATTCCTAATAAAGAAGAGTTTTCGAGGAAAGATATCCGCTTGGTCGAAGAATAGAATGTAAGGTATAAGTATCTCCTCTATTAAAAACATGTCGTAAAAGCATGCATAACAGTTTTGACGCGGCAAAAACAGAAAAAGTGGATTGACGTATTCGTGGCAAGGAATGCAATACAACTGTGAATGTTTTAATAAAAATAATACTACAAAATGCGATCTATATTTAGAGAAACTGTTAAATATTATTAGCTTTTACAGTAAATATTACTATAAACTTTTATCTAAATTCACGATTGTGGAACTATATTTTTTATATACTTCCCGATATTCGGTTGAGTTAAAGTTTTGCATCTTTTATAAGTTCAATGATAAAATATTAAAATAATCCTAATTAATAATACATCATAATGAAATTAAAATACTAATTTTTAATTAAACTTTGAACTTAAAAAAATATACGAGCAGAGGTCAAGACAGCATGTTATATGTATTGCAGTAAGAGCAGGACATCTAATTTGATAGAATACAGATCCAGACAAATATTAATTTGCAGAAAAATGTACTTTTTTTCATAATTTAAGTCTAAAGGGAAATGAAAATATAATCTCTAATTTAAACAAATACGGCTTCCAGTCACGAGTTCATAAACTGATAGCAAAAACGCCGACTCGCAAATCTATTATTAAATCGAAGTATCTCAACAGGACTTTCTAACGAACAGCAGTGGCACTCTTTTAATTAGGTCCGACCACTTTGTACAAATCCAGATAATGTGGATAAATTTATTGGCAAACCGCCAGAATCAACCCTTAAAAGTGAGAAGCGTAAATACTAGTTAGTAAGTAGCTTTATTTTTCAAAAATATACACTTTTTATTTTTTTAATAAATATTGTTGTTTGTATTTATTCTTCTTAAACGTCCGTCAGTTTTGAAGATACAAATGTAAAACAAGTTTTATTTAAGAATAGATGTTTTAAAATGGCCAGTCTCATATTTTGACACAATTTGGTCTTAAATAGCGCTGAAACAAAAAAATTATCGAGGTGCGGTTTTCGCTGAATATTTTCAATTTGCCGAAAGTTTTGTTTGAAGCATATGCAGCACAAAATGGCTAACTTTCAGGAATAGGGCAACTTTGTTATTTTAAATGGAAATGGTTATTTTAAATGGAACACTCTGTATATCTCTTCAAAATCTTAGTCTTTCCCCTTTTCAAATATTTATACACGGTATAGTTACTTGCAGAATGGTTGATTTGTTAAGCTCCGTAAAAGATACTGTATGTCGATATGAATTCCACGCTTTGTTTTTCTTTTATTTTAAAGTCGTCTATAACGTCGATCGCTTTTGACATATTCTTTTGAAGGAGAAGGGAAAAATAATTTCTTTAAGTGAAAAGGCAAATTATGTGATAATGTTTACAGAAACCCAGTCAATAAAGGTAACTCAAAGATGATTAAAAAATATGTTTAATAAAACTCCACCGACAAAAAACGCAATTAAAACCTGGTATAGAACATTTTGGGATAAGGGATCACGTAAGAAATAAACAGTAAATAATTTACTAAACAAGACATTGCAAGTTATGGAGGTAACCCAATTAGATCCAAGCTTATTAATAAGAAAAATCGTAGGTTCAACAAAAATTCCTCGGTCCACAGTGCTAACCATTACGACAAATATACTCAAACTAAAGCCATTCAAGTTTTGCGAGGAATTAAAAAAAACTGATTTTCCGAAAAGGGTAGAACTAGGCCATACTTTACAAAATGTAATAAGAAAAAACAGATATTTTCTGGAAAGGCGAATAGTGTCGGATGAGGCTACTTTTCATATAAACGGAAAAGTTAAAAACATAACTGTAGAATATGGGCAGAAGAGAATCACAGACAATTTCATGAAAACGTCAGAGATTCACCGAAAGTAACAGTTTAGTGAAAATAGGTTGATTGGAAAAGGACGCTCTAGTCCATGGCCTCCTCATTCACCGGACCTAAATGTTCCCGAGTTTTTTTTATGTGGGTACGTAGAAGAACGATTCTATAATCTGCTACCACAAACTTTAGAGCAGTTAAAAACAAATATCTGCCACGTAATAGAAGATATTCTTGAAGAATAGTTTTATCAAGTTTTTTTACAAGCTTACTACTAACTTAAATTGCAGTAAATGTAGTAATTTTTTAATAACAAGCGTTTACTTTAATACTAATGTTTAATGGTGATTGTTACGCCTTTTTCCATAACTTTTAATGCTTTGTTTAATAAACTTTAATTCTTCCAATTTTTTTTATTATTATTCTACTTCAAAAAAATATGTAATATTATAATATTAATATTAACCTTGAAATTCTTATAGACATGCAGTATCTTTTTCGGAGCTTAATAAATCCACCATTCTGCAGCGTAACTACAGCTCGTATTACATTTTTGAAAAGGGGAAGGACTAAGCATTTTAATTTTGTGATGTACAGGGTGTTCTATTTAAAATAACAAAGTTGCCCTATACCTGAAAGTCAGCCAATTTGTTTTCGGTACTTCAGTTTGCAAAAATAAAATGATATATATTGAATGAATATCCTGCAAAAACCGCACCTCGATTTTTTTTTGTTTCAAAGTTATTTACGTCCAAAATGGGTCAAAATATAGCTGGCCACCCTGTATTGTATACCAAAATCCCAAAAACCCAAAATTTGGCCACAAGCATCCTTTCTTCGGCAGGGTCACATATAGAAATGTTTTTCGTTATTAATTTATTTTTTTAATTTCTTATATTTCGCTGATTGTATAATAACATAACAAACTTCTGGTATCGTTTCTGAAATAGTTTGTATCCATGCTTTATTGTGCGACTCTGTTATTGCTCTTGAATGTATGTAGACTGTGGTTTGCTGAGGATTCTAATTTCAACAAGCACATTATTTGTTCTACCGAATAATTCGTTTATAACGGTGAATACATATGGCTGACTTATACACTCCATGCGTATTTTTTCAATAGAATATTTATACCTATAAGGCATTGAACATCTTGGTATCACTCAATAACAAAACAATCAAACAAAATAGCTTATTATGTATGTTAGAACAAAGAACTGCTACATTCGCCACCAAATTGCTTATATTTCGATACAAAAACAAAACATTGTAATGAAGACCTTGAACGTTACACACCCATGCCCTAAACTAGCCACCACATGCTAAAAACAATAAGGTCGATTCTATTTTTCCACTACATGCCTTTGAAAAACATACTTAATTTAGCTAATTGATTATTGTTCATCCAGCAAAGCGATTAGATGTTCGATATCAGTTTAAGAGGGTGACTGTTGATTTACTAATGATTTATAGCTAGTAATAACATTAAAGTTATCGGCTCTTCTATCGAATTGACATATCCGTTTTAAGATAAAAGGATATACTTTTGGAGTGTAATATATATTACTGGTTTTCATTTTTAAGTCGTATATCAATCAAGATTTCAAAAAATCGCAGATTTTAGTTGATCACGTTAGAAATCAAGTGAATCAGTGTCATTAATAAATAGTGAAAGTCCTCCACAGAAATTATAATACTAAAAAGCAACAAAATTTGTAATCTGGCAGCCATACAAAAAAAACAATTTATGAGTTGAATTTATGAGAACAAAAATGTTTCCGGGACCAAAATAGCAAAATCTTACTTATTTTATTATACTAATTAACAATCTGTCTTGCAAAAGTCTCAGTTGTCTCCGGTTTTAAAGATCCATGCTTATTATAATAATTTACCAACCTGCCCTTAATGTATGGGAAAGTTCGACCAAATATGAGAAATACCTGGATTTATTATACCAGGTGTACTTTATAAGGGGTTTAAATATATGTATATAACATAAATCCTAAATTGTTAGTTAGTTGTATTTCAACAACCAGTTAATCGAGAGCTGTCCGTATTCGAGAAATTAGAAAGTTTTGAGCAACATATCGCGAGTGTGTGTAAATAAGCCGGATTATTTTTGTTATATACGTGGTGAAGTGACTTTTGTGAAACAGAAGTAGTCTTAGCCCTTTAAAGAAAAAGGCTTACCCCTTTGGCTGCAAAGCTGAACACCAAGATAAAAATTGGGCTCCCCATAACTGCCGCAACAAATGTGCGTCCAACATTCGCGGCTGGCTAAGTGAAAAAAATCGTAAGGGGATCTTACGCATTGATCCTATGAACTAGAGAAAACCAAAAGACCACATTACTGACTGTTACTTTTGCTTGACACGTCCCATCAAAAAAGGCTTTTCGGAGAAAAAAAGATTTACGATACAGTATCCAAATTTACAAGCCGCCATACGCCCAATGCCTCACAGTGACGAACTGCCTGTACCTAATCTATCTCAAGAATCACAAAATAATCAAAGTGAATTAAGTGAACTTATAAGGCATTTAGAATTGCCCAAGAAAAAAGCAGAACTATGGCCTCTCGATTGCAGCAACGGAAGGACATTGAGGGATTAATGGCAGTTTAAATCTGGACTATAATCCACAAGACTGGAGATTTTTGATAGATTCCTCAAAACTAAGTCTTAAAGCTGGGTTACTCCATAATGGAAACAAGTTGCTTTTAGCCCCATTTGGTCATGCTGTCTGCATGAAAGAAACGTATAGCAAAATTTTTACTGGAGACCATTCAATATGAAAGATAAAATGGCAAATTTGTGGGGATTTAAAAGATGTGGCGATTTTGCTTGGAATGCAGGTAGGTTATACCAAATACTGCTGCTTCCTCTGCGAATGGGACAGTCGAGCAAGATCGGATCACTACAGAAGGAAAACTTGGCCACCGAGAGAGTCTTTTGAACCAAGAAAAAATGTAACTAGGCGCCATTATTAACAGATTTTACTAACGCCACTTCATATAAAATTGGGACTTATGAAAAACTTTGTGAAGGCCATGGATAAAGAAGGGCGTGCTCTCAGTTATTTAAAAGAAAATATCCCTAGAATCAGTGACGTTAAAATTAAAGAGGGAATATTTGTGGGTCTCCACATTAGGAAACTTTTCGGAGATTCGCAATTCAATTCCATACTTGAAGGCAAGGCAAGAGACGCCTGGAATGCCTTTAAAATGGCTGCAACAATTTTTTTTTTGGGAAAAAAGCATAAAACCATAAAGACCTGATGGCCCAACTTATTTTGTGTTACCAAAACCATAGGTGTAATATGTCGTAGAAAATTTATTTCCTGGATTCTCATCTGGATTACTTTTTGAAAAACTATGGTGGTGTAAGAACGAACACGGTGAGAGGTTCCACCAGGATATTTCAAACATGGAAAGAATGTATCAAAGAAAATGGAACTCTGAGATGTTAGCCGACTACTGCTAGACTATTAGAAGAGAGGCCCCAAGTACTACTTTCAAAAGGCAGGCTAAAAAGCGCAAAGGGAGTATCTAAACTTTAGATTCAATGATAAAAAGGTGCTATTTAATTGCTTTTGTACCAACAAGATATTGTTATCTGTATTTTGTATGTTCATTGAATATCCTATAAATTAAATTTTTGTAACAAATAATTCAGATTTTTTTCAATAGGTATATTTTAGTTACTTGGGTGTAGCTGAATCCAAGAAAATAGATTTTGTTCAAAAAACAAAAAAAAAGTTGAAATTTGTTCCCCAGTGATAGTATTTCAAATCATCTTATTTAAAAAGGCTGATATCACTGACTTGACTTTTTCTTGTTTTATTTTATCAGCTTCTACAGTGATATATTTAAAAAAAATAGTTTCCCTTTTTTTAAATACTTCAGTTAGTTGAAATACTAACTCAAAGTAGTCAAAATTCTCTGGACCAACAATCTAAGCCTTTCCATAGGTTATGATAGAGGATAAAAGGTTTACAAAAGTAAGATCTAATATGAACTTTTAACGATGAAGCCTTATTACCTTTCATGGACTGCTTCGATTTAAACAGAATTATATTTATATTCTCAAAGTAATTAATTTTACTTAAATCTTCGAGATATCCCCTCAAATCTTTCATTTAACGTACCAATAATGCAATCTCCTTTATTTTTATTCACCAATTAAATTTGGAAATAAACAAAAAACCGCATTAAAAAAATCAAAATTTCAAACGTGCATTGAAAGGGTTACCAACAAACAAAAATGTATAACAATGACGTGACTCCCGTTAAGCAGACGCTTTCCAAGTAATCTTTTTATAAACTTAACACAACTATTTTTGGATAGGTCAAGTAATAATAGACTCCATTGGTTTCATAACTGTTGTACCAGATGCCTGTTTATATTTTACGCGTCCCTACAACTTTTACTTTTAGAGAAAGAAAAAAAGTTTAAATGTAGTACGGTTTTGCCTCAACCGCCAGGATTTTTTAACAGAACAAATAAAAGGACTTGCAAATCAGTCAAATCACCAACTTGTATTTTTTTTTAAATATAACACCCTATTTATTGTTTTTTATTGGAATCCTCATAATCTTCCGATTTCAACAATATATACATGTTATACAAGGTGCGTAAAAAGTCTGGAAACGGTTTAAAATCTCCCGAATTTGTTGGCCGATCCAAACCAAATTTGGAACTTTAATATAAGGGGATATTATAAACCCAATGATGGTATGGTCGTTGCTGTTGCCACATATCTAGTTTTTCAAACAATCTAATGAATTTTAATTTTTTAAATGGAATACCCTGTATATTTTTTAATTTTTACATTTTACAGCAAAATTTCTACTACTTTTGGTATAACATGTCTTATCCCTAATATCAATAGTTTTCGAAATAAAAGCATTAAATAATAACAAATGTTCAAATTGTTTTCCCTGAACTGCTTGCCAGTGCGAGGTAATTGAAAATAAAAACATTGAACTGCATTGTAAATCATCTCTGGTATTATTAATTCCATTTCATCCAGTATTCGACGCTGTTATTCAGCCAGATCTTGAAGTTTGATTGCATAAACATTATTCTTTAAGTGTTAATATAAAAAGTAGTCGGTTGGCGCCAAATCAGGGGACCTAGGCGGCCACTCGATAGGGCCTCTTCTGTATTATGTATTATTTGAAAATTCGCGAGCGTTTACTCCAAAATGCGGTGGAGCCCCGTCCTGTTGGAAGTATGTAGTTCCATAATTCGGACCCATTACGTTTTGGACAGCAGGCACTATTTGATTTTCCAAGAGCTGAAAAAAAAACTGAGATGTCAAATTTCCTTAAATAAAAAATGGCCCGATCTCGTAAGTACCAACTAACCCAGCCCATACATTCAGTTTTTCAGGACGTTGTGTATGACAATCTCTCATCCAATGGGGATTTTCATCGGTCTAAAATTTGCAGTTATGTCTATTGACTTCGCCGTTTAACATAAATGGTGCTCCATCCGAAAATACTATAAAGTTGAAAAATTGGTTATTTTGCTCCCACCTTGATATTTATGTTTTCTTAAAACATTATGCACATATTTGAAGCAGACATCAACTCCTTGAGACATTTTTTTAACGAGGAAGAAGGGGTTTCGACAAAAGTTTGTAAAATATCTAAACTTTTCTCTTCATTTGTTGCTGTAGTAGGTCGCCCTGATCGTCGCCTATCCAATTTCCAATCTCTTCAAATCGTCGGACAGTTTTTAAAAATATGGATTTTGAAATAGGATTTAGATTTGGAGATGCGTCATTAAATACATTCTAAACTTCTTCGTAAGACATGATGCGATCTCCATATCTATCATAAGAATAGAAATTATTTCCCTTTCTGTGCTTCATTAGCAATGATGGAAGTAATTCAAAACTAAGATGCTTAATTGCATATTGGTGTCCTAACATTCTAAAAACGTCTTTAGTTCAAAAACTATAGATATTAGTGATGAGACATGTCATACCAAAAGTATTAGAAATTTACTATAAAATGTAAAAATAAAAAATATACAGGATACTCCATTTAAAAAATTAAAATTAATTAGATTTTCTGAACAACTAGACATGTGGCAACAACGCCAATACCATCATTGGATGCATAATATCCCCTTACACTATTGTACCAAATTTGGTTTAGATCGGCCAACAAATTAAGGACATTTTAAACCGTTTCCAGACTTTTAAAATACCCTGTATATTTACTCTAACTCTTCTTTCAAAAATACCAAGAAAACTAGTGTAACTTGCAGGTAATGATGACTGATTAGCTGTCATTATTAAAGCTACAATTCTATTTTAATTTCTGTATACTATGGGAGATCCAAGTCAAGAAAAACTTAACATGGTGTAGTTTTTCTTACATATAAGGAAAATATTGCCGAAACTCATCGGGAATATCTGAGGATCTACCACAATCGACGAACACCTTCAAAGTCACCTCTAACAGGCATGGCAGTTGTACATGTACAACCAGCCTTGATGAACGCTTAATTAAGATCGCGAAATATCCCGCGATATTCCCTATGAGTTTCGGAAATATTAGCTTTATTTCTAAAATAAAACTTTATTAACATAAATTTTTCTTGAGTTGAATATCCCATAGCAAACAAAAGTAAAATAAAAGTTTAGTTTTGATAATGACAGCTAATCAGTCACATTACCTGCAGCGTGCAGGTGGCACCGGGAAATAGATAGGGTATAGGGTGTTGCTTAAAAAAAACATAGTATTATTTGACAGAATTGCGATGTTCATTTATTTATCCTGATAAAAAATCCTGGCGGTTCAGGTAAAAATCTTACAACTTTTACATTAAAAATGGTAAAGCCGGAAGATGAGACAAAATTTGTACTCTCGTCTCGTCTCGACACCATTCAATCTCGACACTCGAGATGAGACGAGACGAGAATGAAGGTGTCAAGGCGAGACGAGTTGTGGCTCATTAATATTTCTGTGTGCCGGGTGTCTCAAAAAAACATAATGAACAAAAATAAAAAGATAAATGGAATTACTTGAATATTTTTTAATTATTCTTAAATTCCATCAAATGTTAGTTTTTCACAGTTCTTTTTTGTTGCCCCTTCTGTACACTTAAAGGTCTAAACTTCCCTTGATAAAATCCCAGAATTGTTTGTTTTTAATTTTCTTCTCTTGAAGCAGAAATTCAGAAAGTAGTAGCTCCTTAAAATGGAGTTGCGTTTAAAAATTACCATAACTCTTTTGTCTAAATGAGATTCATTTTGTAATTAAAAATAAAAAAAATTAAACAATTTTAAGAAATTTAGGTATTTACCTATTTAAAATATTAAAAATACAAAAAAGAATTTAGCACCAATCGAAAAGATTTCATATGTTTGACAATATTAATATCCATTTTATTTTATTAACTAGTGTGCACTAAGAAATTTTGAACCGCAATCATAGAGTGGAAAAAATACCTTAAAGCATGAGTTACATGTAATATTTTGTCTACGATCATGTTATTTTTCCAAAAAAATGAGTAACCTGAGATAATTTTTATCCAGGATGATACCATTGCCAGCGTCGCACAGTGGTTGATTTTATACAGAAACATGGCAATAAATTAAAAATATAAAAAATAAGCTAGATACTTCTTAGTTTTCCAAGTGTTGTCTAGGAACGCATTTTTCATGTAACAAGTTCACAATATAAGCAAAATTTCGGATATAATTTTAAATTTATATTTTAAGTATATATTTAATTTAAAATATTTCCCTAAACCTATTACTTATTAACATTGTTTAGGTTAAAGTGTATTATTTAGTATAAATCTACTTACATGCCCAAGCTCACGAAATGTACACGATGCAATCTACTGGACAGTGTTTTTAACTTATATGATTTTAGCTATCTAATACGTTTAATTAATTTTCATATAATGTTAACTCGCTAAAATAAAAATCAACAACTTCTAGCTAGCCACAGTAGGTGCAAATAAACATATCGAATTTGTCATTTAGATGGGTTAAAGCACTTGAGTAAAAATGTACTAATCTAAAGCCCACCCTTCAATAGCGGCACACCGTAAATAATAACCTGCCAATTAACTAAAGAGTATTTTTAGTTTATTGGGACCCCGGTACGACATTTTATTTAATGATTTTATTTTTTTCACACTTCATAAAAAGATATTTTATGCATGGAAATGAATGAAAGCTTATATACTTTATATAACGATTTAAAAAGAAATATATAATTTTTGCTTTACTGCTCACATAACCTGGGGAGAAATCATAATTTAATCAAAGAACCTTTCAAAACAAAAATCTATAATCAACTGACTATTTATTCTTTTCACATCTTTCCAATAATCATTTAAGTTTATCCCTGCAAAAGGGCCATTTATTGCGTTATTATATTTGTCAGGCAATTGAAAGTATCGGCATAACAAGAGATATATCATTTTTATGGTATCAGCCTATTTTGGTCAAGATTACCTACACTCCGGGAGAAAAGTTGGGGTAAATTTATAAATGCCATTTTTTTAAATATTTATTATTTAGGACAAAAATACAGCTCCTATAGCAAATACTACACTGTCAGAACAGGTAGCCCCGGAAGAGTTCAAACTTGTAGGAAAAATAAATGCCAAATCAAAATTATTAGCAAATTATTTAATAACATGTTGAAGTGCACACTAAGCAAGATATTTGATAGAAAGTCTATAGTCAGCACTGTTTTACTGTCATAAAAAATTACGATTATTTTATAAAAGCTGAAATTGAACGTAGTGATAAATTACGTATTGTGACTTTTCAAACTTATCAAACAAAGGGTTAGAAGACTTGTCAAACAAAAGGTTAGAAGACATTTTCAACGACCTAGCATCCAGGTAGGTGCAATAAAGTAGCAATATGAAAACGCGCGCGGTTTTATTAGAGACCAGACGAGATTAACCAAAGTCGTGATGAGACGAGTAGGGGGAGGGCGCAAAATATAAACACTCTGTACATATGAGTAAAAGAAATAAATGGGTATACTATGGATAGTGTTCTCAAAATCAGTGAACTAGCAGTTTATATGCCAGCACTAGACAAATGTTTTTTGCTTTTAAAGAGATTTTCATACCATTTCAACTGAACAGTGTAGATCCAAAATGAATTACAAAATTGATATTTGTTTTTTTGGGTTCGTGAAGTTCAAAACTAGGGATGTCAATCCCGGAATCTCGGTTGTAGGTACGTTTTGATTGTTAAATTTAAGGCTTAAAATAAATACTTATAACCATATTTAAAATTCTTTAAGAAGTTTTTTTAGTTAAATTTTGGTTAATTAGTGTGAAAGATGAACTCTGAATGCTCAGAGGCTTGATAAAGAAAAAGGTAAAGTGAGATTTTAATAATTCTAATACTAATGTAATGTAAATTTCTAATTCATTTCTATACTTATGTGGAACATTTTGATAGATATAATTATAATATTATAATGGATACAATTTCTATTACTTTTTAATGGAAGATGGCTTTGAGTCTCGATCAAAACCGCTGATTTAAATAAATATAGTGTTAGTCATATCAGTATCTTGCAAAAGAATTGAAACATATTTTTTGCAGATGCAGGTATCTCAATTGCGGATAAAAAGAAACTGCCATTACTACCATATATGTTCCACATAAGAGAAAAGCAAATGAGAGTGGCTGCATATGGTTGTATTTCCTTACTGAAAAAGATAGTGGACAAACAGCAAAATGTAAGCGCTGTCAAGCAATCTTGAAAACAATGGGAGGTTCCACCAAAGGGTTAAAGTCCATCAAATTGATCTTTTGGATAAAGGTCTTAACGATTCGCAAGATGGATCAAAGGCTAGAACAAGTGAAATTATCGAAATCTTTGGTAATAATAATAATAATAATCCACCAAGCAAGCAAAAAATGACACACTTTTTAGTGCCTAAGAATGATAAGACTTTTGAAGTTATTCTCGCTCGCATGACCGCAGTAGGTGGTTTGCCGTTTTCTATTTATATTAATTCATCTGAATTAAGACAATTGTTGAAAGCAACCGGGTTTCATCTTCCAAAATCTCGATATTCCATAAAAATACATATAATAAGCTACTTTAAAAAAATTCAGAACAACACTCTCAACGAAATACAACAAATTAAAAACAAACGGTGAAAAATTCAGTTTAACTTTTGATGAGTGGACATCGACATTAAATAAACATTTTGAGGATCAACGTTCACAAGGGGAGACATTTTGGAATTTAGAACTTGTGAGATTAAAAATTCTTTGATGGTTGCAGCTATGGTGGAATATTTGGAAAGACGACTCCTGGCGTCAGGCATTTCCGTTAAATCCATCTCAAGATATTGTAGCTGTTACAACCGACGGAGTTAGCACTATGGTAAAAATTGGCAAACTGACTGCATCAATGCAGCAGTTGTGCTCTGCACACGGCATTCAACTGGCTGTCATCGACGTTCTCTATAAAAAAGATGTGTCGGTACCTCCCTCAACTTCTACAAAATATGCCAATAAGGATGATCTTGAAGTTTTTACCTGAGCGACAGCGACACCGAAACTGAGGGCGATGACTGCGAAAAAACTGAAAACATGGACAGGAATGACAGAATAGAAGTGTTTGAAAACAATGAGTTTTTAGAGATAACGAATGATAAAAACCTATACATGTTGATATCAAGACTTAGAAAAACTTTACGCATGTTTAGAAAATGCACAACAAAAAATGATTTACTACAGAAGCAAATTAGGAACGATCACTGAAAAGAATTATATAGATTTTGAAACCAGACGGAGCAGCTTACTAGATATGCTTGACCGCTTTAGCCTTTCAGAAATATCCATAAAAAGACCCTGATTGATCTAAACATGTTACCAATTTTGGACTCAGGCTGGCAAACTATCAGAGACATTGTAAAAGTACTCCAGCCAATAAAATTAACAGTCAAAGCCTTATGTCGACGCGACATAGACTTATGCAAAGCAGATGCTGCATTAAAATGCATGTTAAAAGGACTATCCAAAATTAAAACACCACTCGGCGCAGATTTACAAGACTCATTAAGAAAACGTATCAAGCAACGCAGAACCATTTATTCTGACATTCTCAGCTATCTTACAAATCCCGACTTTATGAACTCTGAACTGCTTCAAAACATCAAATATTTCTCTAATTAAATCGGAATCAGAACAACTTTTGATCACGTTACAGCTCGACAATGCAGACGGATCCAAAAGAGAAACAGCAACGACAGCGACGAGGTCGAGGATGAGCTTCCAATAGCTGAAATTCTGAGAAGAGAAAAAAATGAGCCCTTGAAGGATAAACTGCAGAAGGCATTACAGCAATGTTCAGAGACCATACAAATAGAGACTAAAACATGTAATAAGACGCGATTGTTCGACATTACTTGTCAAGAAATTGAATTATACGCAAATAGTGGCAGCCTTTGAATTTTTGCTAACCATTCAGGCCACGAGCGTAGAATATGAGAAATGTTTTTCTTCGGCCGTGGTTTTGTGCAATAAAATACGTTCTAGGTTAATTTATTAACCTAAAACTTATTTGTTGGTATTTGCAGCACTCTTTTTTAATATTAGATTTAGGGCTTTTTTGTTATTTTCGTGTTTTAAGTTAATATAATTAAAATTTTTTGAAGGTTATTTGATTTTTTTTATACATCTAATCCCGGGATTAATCGTAGAAATCTCGAAAATCCCAGGATTATGAAAAATTTTCGGGATTGACTGGTCGCTAATGTATCGTGTGAAATATTGAATAACCGAATTATGGATCCCAATTTTTTCCGCGAACCACTTAACAGGTCTAGATATCTAATTTTTTACCAAAACGAATTACCCCAACTTCTTGAAGAAGTTGATAACTTTGAAAGGGAACACACATGAATTATCAGAAAAAATAATAATCTAGAGGGATTGCAATTTAAAAAACGTAGGGATTTTTCAATTTAAAATAGTCGAAGTGTATAAATTTATTTTATTCTTTACATATATTTTTTTTCATCTTTAAAGAACATTCGTAGAAGCAATGGCGATACTGGCAATTTTTTATAAAACTAAACATTAGTATTAAAAAAAAATTGAAATATTAGAAGAATTACTAGGTTTAGGTACCTATATAACAATATTAATAAAAAAAGTTTGAATTTTGCGAAGTATATAAAAATACTGACAGACAGAAGGAAATGAAAGAACATGTTTTTCGACATCTCGGCACCCTAAAACGCATATATCTGCAAATATCTCGGAGGGTGATTTTTCACGATTACAATGCTTCCTTTTTACGAGAGAAGCAAAAACTTCTGTAATCAAACCATGTCCCTCCCTCTAATAGTTTTGAGATAAGGGGACAGGGCATCCCTTTTTTTGCACCTACAGTGACCACACCGAATCTTATGGAACGGATTAACAGTGTTAATACACTTTGAAAATATAAGAATACACTAGGGTCGCATTGATTACCCCAACCGAAAGAGCAACCAACTAATGATGAATAAATATGATATTAAAACATACAATATTTTAATTATCTAGAAATAAATACCTTAAACAGCAAAAGTAATCATTATATATATATATATATATATATATATATATATATATATATATATCTATTTTATTTAAACAATCAAATCACATTTTATTACATCTTATATCCGTGCATCTAAAGAAGATTACCCTATTACTCAATCGTAATGGCTAATCAAATAAATATCCTAAAAATATATTGACACATCGAGCTCTATGACGAATTGATATTTTAACGTAAGTATCAATTACGCTCAATGATAATTGCATTGAGGTAGCACAGAATTCTAATAATTATTTTTTCCTAAACCAACTCGAACCAGTTCAGACGCTGTACATCTGTTCTAAACAAAGCTTATTCGAATACTTGTTAAACCAATCTAAACCAGTTTTTACTACTATAACTTCCGAATTGATAAATACCCAAAAAACGTTTTCATTCATAAATAAAATGGATCATTGACATTGGGATATAATATTTATTTTCTTTAGAATTAGAAACAAGTAAAATAATATAAACTTTCATACAGGGTTAATCACAATATGATTATACAATGCACGCGTAAAAATATTAATACTTTAATTAACTAAATACCATTTAACTGCAAATAATCTATTAAGGATATATATTTGCATCAAATTGTTTTTTTGATAAATAAATATGAAATAACTGACTTTTTCATCATTGGCAGCGTTATTTAAAAGTAATTTTAAGCTTCCACTATGCTTAGGAAGATAAACCCTATTTCTGTCTACTTTTATGATTTTTTATGCAATGATCCACGAGAATTTATTGCAAGGGAGGACTCTTCAATCGAAATCCCCGGACGTATTGACCAATCATAACTATACGCGCCGGAACCGTGCGGGGGGGGGGCATATAATGCAACTCCGAAAATTTCAATTTTATGAGCTCTACCAAAACAAAGTTAATATCGGCAACGGCGCAACGTGCTAGCCGCTGTAGCCGAGGTTTTACAGGTAACTAACTCACCGGTTAATTTCTAGACATCGGTACTTTGATACATTATCCCAATAGGCAATAGATAACGATGTATTAAAATTAAATATATTATTTTTTACTTTGGCTTGTTGGCTGTTATTCTCTATGTTTTTGATTCATGAAGTTCTGCACTGCCTTTAAAAGGTAAGTTTAAAAGTTTTTTTATCAAAGTAACTTTAAATTTACAGTATTCTCCTAACCTAATGTATTATATCATAACTTGTGGAAATTCGGTATGAGTTTGTAGTTGTAGCTGAATAAATTGTCGTATGTATATTTTCATTTCGCATAAAGAAAACAATGTCAACTTCTGATATAAGTATTTTTAGTGACAAAAAACGTAAGGAGTGGGTGGCATCGAAAATAATTTAGTTTATTTTCGTTAGCGCTGATCTTTTCGCGGTTGCCGATAAAAGATAACAAAAAAAGACAAGAGAAATGTATGAATGAACAAAAAAATATAGGCGGTTTAAAAGAATAGCTGTCAATGTCAATTTATTTTTTATTAAAAATATCTTGCCACTTTCTTCTCAACCTCTGTGGAGTTGTGAAGGTGTTTTATAATTCTTTGTTTATAATCAACAAAAATATAGGTGGAAGTGCAATCAAGGTAAGTTATCTTTCTGTCTATACACATATTCCGCATTTGCTTTTATTTTGTTGTAATTTTTCTGTTTATCGATTTACCACACTGTGAAAATTATAAAAGATAATGGTGCAATTTTTCAGTTCTATTATTTTAAATTTATTAGATACAGGAATAAGAGTTTTATGCTAAATGGTCTTTTTAAGAAAACTACAACCTGTCTACCAAAAGTGTGTATCATGTGGGAATTTTTAATACACAATTTAGGGAAAATCTGACATGCAATCTTCGCAGGTTGCCAAAAGACTAAAATTTTGACAAGCAAATTTTAACATAGTACATTTGGTATATGCATATCAAATTACATTATTTTATTTTCTAGTTATGCTTATTATAGCCTCTTAGTTAACTCTAGGTAATTTATAAGTTAGAGCGGACGACGTGTTAGAACCAAACCAGTGTACAGAGTGATGCATTTTCAACGTACATGCAGGTTTCTGCATGAAACTGTAAGAGATAACAAAAATCTCACCAGGCATCCCCTTGCTCGATTTTTGAAACAATTTCGAACTGTTTTATGTGTATGAACTGGATGTGAACAAAAGAAAAGAAATGTTTGTAATTATGTATTACTTAATTCTTATATATATATATATATATATATATATATATATATATATATATATATATATAAATAACATGTAAATCATACTGCATATAAGCTAAGTTTGAGCATAACCTAAATCCATACAATACCACATAAGCCATGGAATAAATTGTTAAGTGTTTGGATGTTATACAGTTGTAAACTGGTGTTTAAAAATTGTGTATTAATATAATTGTGCATTTTTTTTGTTAATATAGGATAACTTGGCTCCGTAACGTCGAAGTTATTATAGTATGCTTCTCGTAAAGCCTTGTTTCATCATATGCCTTTTTTGGAGGAAAAAGACACCAAGCCCCTACGCGAATGTTTGAAAACTGGCACCTATGAAGTACCATATTTTGCGAGCCGTTCAATTCCCGGTCTGCCCGTGAATCAGCCTTTTCTAATAGACCGGAATATTAGCAAGGTTTTTATTAAATACTATTTACTTGTACACACTTTAATGACGGCTTTAAAAACGAAAAGTAAACAAGTTTGTCCCCTTGTTATAATAAACTGGAAACAGGCTATTATTATGCGCATCGCGCCCGGGATTAGACGACGATGCAAAGTATTTGACGACAATGGTTCGGGTAAAGCGCGTGAGGCGTAAAATTCGAAACTATGTAAAAAAGCTCATTTTCGAAAACTGTCTACGAAGTTTAATAAATTAAATAATATTTAATAATAATACTAACAACAACATTCACATTTTAATTCGTATTTTTTTTTATTCCCAAATGATCTGGTTAAAGAAACTTTTTCGGGAATTTGACATACCCGGTCTATCATAATCAAAGCATAGCCATTGAGGTTGTGCTACATAAAAAATGGTGTGTAAAATCAGTCCTTGTAACTTTTAATGGCGATTTCAAGGTATAACCACCAGAAGCATAGTCATCTCCGATCTTTTCCATCCCCACTGACAACAGATTATGATGAAAAAAACACCATTAACGACAGTTTGTTCACAAAGAACACTGCGGGATGTTCCGATCGTGCAGCAAAACGTTGCTGGTTGGTAGAATGTTTTTAACGCGACTGTTCTTCTGTAAATGGAAATTGCCTACCTTCATTTACAGCCTCCACTAAACTAATGATAACAAAATATTTCAAGTAACGTGGCCGGGAACTTTAGAATAGATTGATAGTTGCAGAACTAGGTATCACATCAGCGTCTGTAAAGTATGGAAGAAAGGTAAACCTTTGTGAAACTTTCTTGTTTCTTGTGGATGGGAAGGAATTAGAGACGCTTTCCACTACCATACTTTAACTAGCAATTGTTCTAAATTCGGTATGCTAGGGCATAGATAGCAATCACTACAACATCAGCAGTTTTTTACTATGACGTTTAAATGATCCAAGTATTCAACAGCAAGTCAATAGATTAAGCTCTGCAGGAACTACAACAAATTGGCACGTTTTTACATGTAAATCCTCATAAAAGATATAAGCTTCGATTTGAAATATTGCTGCTATTTATGGGCGCAGCATTTTCTATTCAGTATTAATGGACTGGACAACTTTTTTGTTTTGCTAATTAAGTAAATACAATTTAAAATATCATTTTATATATTGAATATTTATAAAATACTGTATTGTAATTATTTAACTCAAGTCTGTAACACTGGTTACAAATTACACACTACACTGATGGATAGTACGTAGAAAGTTTTTAAACAGTACACATTAAACTGAATTTGGATTTTTTAGTAATTATAAATAATATTTTTAAAGTAAGCTTGTTAGCTCCTCTAGTTTAACCATTCTTAAAAGCATATAACGAAGTAATAAAAATGAAGAGCTATTGTTTTTCTACCATTCTAAATAGCCGTTCTTAAAAATTAAACATTTTTTAAATATATGACATATGAATGCAGTATTTATATAGAACCACCTTATTTAAAATATTTACATGATTGTTATACATTTCATATCTTAATTTTAATAATCTCAATAATTAATTACTAATGGTTAATAATTAACAAATGCCGCCATATCTAATTTAGATTCGTTTTACTTATTGTAAAAAACTGCGTTACACGCGTAAGTTACAAAACTATATACTCGGTATACTTGTTAAACATTGTTGTTTATGTATTTTCATACCATACATTCAGTCTAGTAATGGATATTTCATTCTAAAGTGTATTTACCTAATTAACAAAACAGTCTTCGGGGTCATACTGGACAAAAAATACTAAGCTCACAAATATAACAAAAACTGCAAATTAAATTTTCCTTCAAATGTCGGCTGTATCAGAAACTCCATTGAATATTTTTAGAAAATAAAGAAAACTTCCATAAAGCAAATACAACAAAATCATAAAGAACATACTGTAAAATGATCCAGCAAAATATCAAATAATTTAGTCACTACCAATATCTGAAAGCCAGTAGTGCAACATTCTACTACAACAATAGACTACACTCTGTAATGGTTGACGGTGTGGAGTCAGCGGAAAGGGCAGTAACAGTAGGGATGCCTCAGGGCTCTACTTTTCCTTATCTATATTAATGACCTATCTACTGTTAGTATCAACTCAAAGTTTGTCCTTTTTACTGATGATACTTCATTTAATGTTAGTGCGAGTTCACTGCTTGTCTCTTGAGCTTTCCAATGTAGAGCGGGAGAGAGTTGGGAAGTGGTTTGATGCCAATCAACTGCTACTCAATGATGATGAAGCGAACAGAGTCATTTTTACGTTGAGAGCCGTTGATGATGATGAGCCGAGTGCGACCGCTCTGATGTTTCTTGGAGTGCAGACTGATCGAGGTCTGCATTGGGGTCGGCACACTGACACTTTGGCTCGAAGACTAAGTAAGTCGTTGTTTCTTCTTCGTGATCTTTCATTGTCTATCTGTAAACATATTAAGGACTTCCTATTTTGCAGATTTCCATTCTCACCTCTCATTGGGAATCCTGGTGTGGTGGTTACGCCACTGGGGCTCAGAGTGTAATTGGTTTGCAGCCAAAGGCTATTAGATTACTGGCAGGATTGCGATTTAGAAATGACTGCATAAATGCTTTTAGAGACCTGAGAATACTCATAGTTCCATCTTGTTTCTTAGTATGTTTATATGAGCTGTGCAAAATCGCATACTGGTAGCGGAAAGTGAAATATTTTGGTGGAATTTGTCGCTAACTCCACTAACTACTAGAAGCAATTAAATATAATGAAAACAAATGTTTTAACGTCAGGCCATAAAGGCCATTCAATTCCAAAATATAATTAATTACGAGGAAAAAACAAATGCCCATCGTTCTTTTTTGTTTTTACATTTACATTTATTTTACTTGCTCGATATGTATAAATTTAGCAAGCTAAACCAGACAAATTACTGCTGCTGGTTCGGCAACTACCCAAGAAAAACTTTTATATGCCAAGTATATTTAGGCCCTCACTGAATAAAATAAAGATTTGGTAGAACTGTACGGCTGACTTGGGATTAGGTGTCCCAAATCTTTAATAAGACTTTACTGTTCTTCCATTTTCATTTGGAAAGGAAATGTATTTGATTTGTATTTTGGCCCCATTTTCCCGCCTTAGGGATTTACGGGATTCTTTTAAATTTTCTTGTATTTTCGTGTAAAGATTGTGTTTAATTAGCAAGCGACGTCTCGTCGTCCTACAATATTTTATCTGCTTGACATTTATAATAACAGTAATACAAACGCTAAAAACCAAATTTTGTGCCGTTGCATTTCCATAAATTGGTTGACGACAGCATCAGCAATGTTACGTGAATGCATTTTGTGTCACTGTGAAATAAAGCACATCAAGGGTGCTATACATGATATATACATGATTTTTGTCGCCGCGCCCCTGGGGGGCATTATTTGCTGTCGCGCTCCGGCTGGCAGCGATTCAGCTTTACCGTTTTTAATCTCACAGCTTTAACGATGATGCCTTCGGCGCCTATCCTAGTGCTAGCCTGGTACCGTTTCACCTAGTACCTCCGTTATACCATTTTTTGTGTTATGACTTTAACGATGATGCCTTCGGCGCCTAACCTAATGCTATCCCAGTACTGATTTTCGCAGTGCCTCCATATTGCTTGCCTCCGCACTGCTCCACTCCAGCTGGCAGGGATTCAGTGTACGGTTTTTTTAT
This sequence comes from Kuschelorhynchus macadamiae, assembly GCA_030620095.1. NCBI lineage: Eukaryota > Metazoa > Arthropoda > Insecta > Coleoptera > Curculionidae > Kuschelorhynchus > Kuschelorhynchus macadamiae. The sequence goes on from JAUTXW010001365.1 coordinate 1,839,015, forward strand.
TTTATACCTTTTCACCTTGTATTCCGGACAAAATATTAACTATATTGTAAAATATTCACACCTTCAACCCAAATAAACAATTAATTTATTCTACGCAGAGAAAACGGAATTACACGTGACAACATTGCTTCTTGAATACAAGCAACTGGCCGGTTCATGACGAAATATCAAATTTCAATTAATTTTACAATTGACAATTTTTTAGCTGGAAAATATCAACATATTTTCCAAAAAAAAAAACTAGTTCATCTGCAATTTTTTTTGTGTTATTTCGAGGTAAGCCACAGTGAATCCAAAAAAGTTAGAAATTCCACATTTTACACAAGTCGAAATTACGCTTGACAACATCGCTTCATAAAAAGGGAGAAATGGGAATTCAAATTACTTCATCATGATATGTCGACTTCATTAATAACCGATTTTACGTTTGACATTTATTTACCTCAAAAAGATGAAAATAATATTATATTAAGGTGTGCATTTTTACCCTGAATTATTTGAATACTGTCGAGAGTGGACGTTCCTAACCATGTAGTGTCTTGCAAAATTATTTTACACTTTATTTGAATTTAATTGAATAAATTCTTAATTAAACCAGGTAATTATAGAGAACATATAAACGAAAATTGATTTCTAAATTCTCGATATTATAAATTTGAATAATTCTTAAACTATTGGCTCTATATCAAAAAAACAAGTTGCATTTTTATTATCTACATTAAATCTCATAACATTTTAGGATAAATCCAGTTGTTTGCTTGATAACTTAATGCTGTAGAATTATGCAATTATTGTTACTTATTTAAGCTGTTTATAAAATGTTAATACGCCAACGACTTAAATTATCGCAGAATGTTAAGAGACTGAATTTAAAGCGAAGAAAAGCAATTTAAATGCTGTACATATGTAGTTATTAGTTTAAAATAAAATTATAATATTTACCATTAGTAGATTATGTTTATTTTCAAGGTTTATTTTAAGAGGTGACAAAACATTTTAAAAGAAAAGATTTTAAGCCTTTATCTCAACCACCAGGATTCGCTAAAAAAATAAACACATGACAATTGAAATGTAAAAAAATATTTTAAAAACTACCGATAAACTTGACAAAACCCATCCAATATGAAGCATTGTATAAAAAAACAGCAAGGAAATACTTATTTTTATGTATTTTTTAGGAAATCCTGGCGGTTCAGATAAAGCCCTAAAACATTTGTATTTAACATGCTTATACCCCGGAATATATAACAGCACCTAGTTTAAGCGAGAATTCAAATTTTCAACTAAATTTAACTAATATTTTTGAATTTAACAACGAAAATGGCTAAATATTTAAGATCGTCATAAATGAACGTCCCTTTGTATACCTTTGTGATATTCTCATATATAAACTATATAAGATAAAGATATAGTTTTGTAAACACACTAGCTCCCAACTTTTTATTGCTATTTTTTTCCAATATTCCTGATGAGTGAGTAAAATAATCTTTTAATTTTTATTTTCTAAGGCATAGTCTGGAAATTTTCTACTTAATATCGATACTTTGAACAAGAGTATTTTTTTGTAAAAAAAACAAATAATAAATTTAAACTAGGATGCTCGTTTTATAATCTAAAGTGAATGGCAAAACAAAGTAATAAATGTCAAGACCAAGTTTTTGACAATGACACTTTTATAATGTCAATGTCAATGACTCAAGCGCCACTATTGACTACTTGAAAAAACATTATCGCGGTTCCCTATTTAACCTTTAAATCTAGGAGTTTCTTATTTTAGAAAGTAGAAGTCTGCCAGAGTGGACAGAAAATTGTTATTAACAAATAATTGTTTAAATTTTTGAAAGTAATATTCGCAAAATATTCTTTTGAGTGATTTTGAGCAAAAATGTTGCTTATACATTTTTACGTACGACGCTTAGATAAGTAGCTATAAACAATGAAAAAATGTGATTTTTGCGATTTTTTGAACGCTAATAACGTTTGACTGGATACATTTTTTTCGATTTTGCAGACGGCGGTAGAAACTTCAAGAGAAGTAAGAAGCTGTGAAAGTTGTTCTCGCTACAAGTTGTTAGGACAAACGCCGCCAGGACTCATACAACCATACTATAACAGGAATCCATGGGAAACCCTCAGTAACGACTTGGTGGGACCGCTTCGGCGTCCAAACAAAGGAAACATGTATTTGGCAATCTTCCAAGGCAGATTTACGAAATGGGTAATTTGTAGGCCGATAAGAAAGGCTACAGGCAAGGCTGTCACACAGGATTTACATAAAAATGTAGAAACAAAATGGGGAAGCCTAAGACCTTAATAAGTGATAATGGTACACAAGAGGAAGAACATTCAAAGAGTATCTTAAAGAATTTAAGATAATACATCGCTTAACCCCACCGTATACACCTCAAGCAAACCCGGTAGAACGTGCAAATAAGACTTTGAAAACTATGATTGCCCAGTTTTGTAATGAAGAGCATAAGAAGTCGGACCAGCACTTATTGGAGTTTGTTTGCTATAAACACCGCCAAACAAAAATCAACTGGTTATTCTCCTGTTTTCTTAAATTGTGGACGAACGAGAACTAGAAGTCCCTAAATTAATTTACCGAGAAATACCGTCCGAGGGTACTGAGCTTGAACCCACCCCAGAAGATATCAAAAGACATTCCCAACGTTTAAACCTCCTACATGAAACTTTCCAACTGGTGTACTCCTTGTACATCAAGATCTACAAGGAATAATCAAATGCTATACGTACAAATTACGTTTTCATTGTTTAATGAATGACTATGTACCAAACTAAATTTGATCACACTTCACTATTCCCAACAAAAGGAAAGATTCATAACGAAGTTCAGGGTAAAGGAAATTTACCGATTTTTATTTAATATATTATAAACCAATTTTGTATTGGTGAATGTTTTTATTTAATATTATTTTATCATTTAGTTAAACGTGAAAAAAAATTATGATTATCCTAATTTTATTAGGCATTAAGTGTATTTTCTAAAAAACAAAAACATAAAAGATAAAATAAACGTATTAGTAGCCGTATTTGTTTATTTTATTAATGTTATATCCCAATTCGTTTTTCCTTTCGCAACTAAAGAGATGAATAGAGCATATTTAAAAACATCGCCCTAAAAATGTTTGTTTAATTCCATCTTATTGTAATAATTAATGGAATTGTGGAAGGTGCACCTCAGGACATCTGTTTATGGTGCAAAAAATCTTATTTTAACCAGCAGAATCAACTATTGCATTTTTTACTCTCATTCCTGGAATACCCCGGATTTCATTTTTAGATCAAAGTGGCCACGAGAGTAATTTAGCTGTAGGTAAGCTATGATTTTGGACTACATTTTTATTGTTCCGTGAAATTATCAAAATGTGTTTTGTAATATTATCAAGATGTTTAGGTATTTGAAAATGTTTTTACTTAATATTAGGATTTGATTTTTGTTTATAAGACTTTAAAAATTGTCTTCTGTAAATATTTTAAGTAATATATAAGCTGTATTAAATGAGTCTTTGAATTTAATTAAATTTCTCCTCATAGCAAGTTCTAAAACAACAAAAAATTAAGTTTAAAATTTGCTAATTCTGTAAATTGAGAATTATCAGGCACAACATAAACGTGTAACCATAATAAATCAGAGCTCAACGTAAGCAAAGTTTACTGATAGTTTTATTCAGTTAACTTTAACCTAAGGATTAAATCAATTTATTCAAAAATAGTTATTTACAATTTGTAATTTTTTTTGTATATAAAAGAGTGAATAAGTAGGGATTACATTCTGTAATTATTCATATATTTGGGGCTGTTTTGAAAATTGACTTGACATGTCGAATGTTGGTTTAATTTTTGCTATATTCTAGAGTTTATCGCATGCAGAAGTAAAAAAAAAGAAAATTACATGTACGGAAATTCACGAAAGCATAGTTACCACTAAGATCTATATAAATTGGTATTGTTGCGCGCAATATCGTTGCCTGATATGGTCTAGGATGTTAATAAAGAATTCCTATATTGAACCGAGACAGTTTTTTTTTGTTGAACTTTGCTAAATACAAACAGTCCCCATCATATTTCCTTACTCTTAACCAAACTACTAATGTTTGACATATAATAAATATTTAATTAATATAAAGTATAAAAAACGTTATATTTATAAACTTATATATGCTATCTGTGTATATGTATTGACGTATTGATGCTGACGTATTTTTTAAGTTACATAATGTATATAGTTCGCCTAATTCACTATTCCTGACTACAAGGTTACTCGCATTTATTCCCTATCGTTTGATTAAGTTAATTAAACCAAAAGGTTTTATAATAGAGATAAGTAGTCTACACTAACTGCCCTATTTTTACCATTCACTGATCACCAATTCAAATACGTAACCAATATATATATATATATATATATATATATATATATATATATATATATATATATATATACGTATATATATATATATATATATATATATATATATATATATATATATATATATATATATATATATATATATATATATATATATATATATATATATATATATATATATATATATATATATATATATATATATATATATATATATATATATATATATATATATATATATATATATATATATATATATATATATATATATATATATATATATATATATATATATATATATATATATATATATATATATATATATATATATATATATATATATATATATATATATATATATATATATATATATATATATATATATATATATATATATATATATATATATATATATATATATATATATATATATATATATATATATATATATATATATATATATATATATATATATATATATATAAATTACAGATTTATATTTTTCAAAGGCACAGCAAGACAAGGAGACATCAGACGTTAAGAAAAATACAGAAGAAACTTTAATCCGAACACACTAATATGAGTGTAACACCCATTCGTCGGTACACCTACAGTAAGCAGCAACCGTAATTTAGATCTCAGTTAAAGAAAAATCAATACAATTTTTTCAAAATATTTTATACCAATTATGATCCAATATTAAAATGCACAAGCTACAGGGTTATCCAACCAGGACTATTTAGAAAAGTCGGTTTTCCTCTCCATTGGTGTCTTGATTTAGAAAACAAAAATAGCCATTTATTATATTTCTTCCAGTGGGATCCAAAGATGATGAAAAAAAAATTGAACATCAAAAAGAACTTCTACGACTCATATTTTTTAAATTTACAAAAATGTAATGACTTTAAAGCAATAAATGACAGTTTTTATGAATAAAACGATTTATATTTTTCAGGGGAACAGCAACACAACAGGGAGAAATCAGATATTCATGTGAAATGATTATTGTACGTATCTGTACACATTCAATAAGAAAAATACAAAAGAAAGTTTAATCCGAACACCCTAATAGGAGAGTAAAATCCATTAATCCAGACACCTTCATTAAACAGTAAACGTAAATTAGATGTGGGTCAAAGAAAATCAATACAAAAAGATGTATCAAAATATTTTATAAAAATTATGATCCAATATTAAAATGCACACCGTACAAGGTTGTTCAACGAGGAATAGACAAGCCAGTTTTCCTCTCCATTGGTGTCTTGATTTGGAAAACAAAAATAACCATTTATTATATAGGATGTCCCACGGAAAAGTAGCACATTTCGCGACTTAATGGCTCGAAAACGAAAAATCATATCGAAATGCGGTTTTCACCGAATGGCTTAGATTTGCCCCGAGTTTTTTCTTGTCAATGTTGCCAAATTTTCCCATTTATCCTAGGATCGCGGAGAAATACCTATTTTTTTGGGACTAAATTACTGTTTTATTTTAAATGGGATCTTGGATAGCCTGACACTTCTTCTTTTCAAAAATACATAGTTTGGGGATATTTATTTTGAGTTCTCAGATTTTAAAATTAACTTTGTAAATTCTTGCTTTGAACCTAATTTCAAATTTCTTTATTGCTACAAATACCTATTTATGGGACTAAATTACTGTTTTATTTTAAATGGGGTACCCTATATATTTTTATGGTTTTGGATAGCCTGACACTTCTTATTTTCAAAAATACATAGTTTGGGGATAATTATTTTAAGTTCTTAGATTTTAAAATTAACTTTGTAAATTCTTGCTTTGAACCTAATTTCAAAATTCTTTATGGCTACAAATACAATTTAGTAAAACAACAAAAGGTAAAAAGTTTTATTTTCGTGAAGATAAATAAAAACTATAACAATTGTTGTATAAGACCTCCATTAACTTCCACACACTTAGTCAATCTATAGAAAAAATTTTGTGGAATTAATTCTATAACATTTCCTATGTTAATTTTAAGTTCTTCCAAATTTCGCGGTAGAGGATTGTAGCACGCTTCCTTCACATAACTCTACAGAAAAAAGTCTGGAATCGTTAGATCTGGGGAATATGGAGCTCACGATATAGGACCTCCCCTGCCTATCCACCTGTTTGGAAAAATTCGATCCAATGAATTTCTCGCAATGTTTGAACAATGCGCTGGGGCGCCATCTTGTTGGAAATATGTAAATAATTATCCCTTCTTCTTCTAGTTGCGGATAAAACAGTTCTAACATATCCGTGTAGTTAGCTCCAGAGACCGTATTCTCCATAAAGAAAAAAGGACCGTACACCTTGGTGGACGACACCGCACACCAAACATTTAAATTTGGCGAATCCCTTTTAAATTCGACAAGTTCTCGCGGATTTTCCTCTCCCCATAGGCGTCAATTATGTTTTTTTAACCTTTCCGTTTAAATGAAATGTTGCTTCGTCTGACATTATTATTTGCGCATTAGGAAATTGTCTCGTTAAATCTAGAATTGTTTTACATGTGTAGTATCTTTGTGCGTAAGCGTGGGATATAATTCGTTGAAATGTTTGAATTTTGTATGCTTTAAATTTAATTACCTTTAAAATCGCTCTACTTTACTTTTCGACATGATCAATGTGCTGGCCATTTTACGATATTTTGTAATTATTATTACTTAAAATTTCCCTTACAGCTAAAACTTCGTTCAGTGGCACGTCTGCTCGATTGTCAAGTCGTCGCTTGATTCTCTCCAAAGAGGCTGTATCTCGAAACCAATAACAAAATCGACTTTCTGGATGGGAGATTTTTTCGGTGTACTGTACGAAATCTGCATCTGGATATTGTTATTGATTTGGTTTCTGCATATGTGATACTAAAAATGCTTTTTTAATTTGATTAAACATTTTAAAAACTCGAAGAAATTAAAAATCTGATAGCTGCATTTGACAACAAACTTATTTTTAATGGTCGACAGGACGACGCGACGCCTACATACTTTTGTTCCGAGGCACACTTGATAGTCATGGTGTCGCATAACTACGAAGAATGAATGATGACGTCGAAAAGTAGAGCGACTTTTAAAGATTATTAAATCTAAGGCATACAAAATTCAAGCATTTCAACGAATTACCCCCATACTTACGAACAAAGATACTAAATACACATGTGAAACAATTCTAGATTTAACGAGACAATTTCCTAATGCGTAATTAATAATGCCAGACGAAGCAACATTTTATGTAAACAGAAAGATTAATTGTTATGCAAGAGTTTACAAAGTTAATTTTAAAATCTAAGAACTTAAAATAAATATAAACTACGTATTTTTGAAAAGAAGAAGTGTCAGGTTATTCAAGACCATAAAAATATATTAGGTTGTTCCATTTAAAATAAAACAGTAATTTAATCCCAAAAAATAGGTATTTCTCCGCGATCCTAAGATAAGTGCGAAAATGTGGCAACATTGACAAGAAAAACTCGGGGCAAATCTAAGCCATTCGGTGAAAACCGCATTTCGACATCATTTTTCGTTTTCGAGCTATTAAGTCGCGAAATGTGTTACTTTTCCGTGAGACACCCTGTATTTCTTTCAATGGGATCCAAAAATGATAAGTGATAAACAACTGAACATAAAATAAAACTGCTACGGCTTATTTTTATATTTTTTTCAAATGGAATACCATATTTTGTAGTTTTTCAATTGCTTTTATATTTTTTGGTCTAAATTAATATATATTTTTTTAATCGAATTTCCGCACTCAAATTAGGAAAATGTTTCTCTACAGTGATAATATTAACAACTGAAATTGGCTAGTGTTCATACCGCTACCTGTTCAATCTTTGACGGTACTTAAATGTCATTCTGATAAAGAAAAATCAGAAATTGTGCCAAGTTTTTTATATTCTCTACGATTAGCAAAGTTTCATTAACGTTAAAAAATGAAATATTCATTAGATGACCAGCTACAAATTATAAAATTATTGGTAATTATGCAGTACAGTGTCACTTAGCAGATTTGAATGATTTTGGTACTCCTAGTAGAATTTGGAGCGCTGATTACGAATCCGAGTCACATTTTATCTGCGACGTTCCTAGATATTCGCTATCAAAGTTTAAGATATTAGAATTCAGTTATTGACCTGTTAGATAAATCTGCCCCGTTAGGTTAGCACCAGGTATGTCAATAAAACTATCATTAAAGCCATAATTGTCTATAAGACCATCATTAAAGCCATAAAAAATAGAAAGTGACCGGCAAGAAATGATCAAAAATATTCATTAACCTGGCATGGTCCGTTTCAATCTAAGGTGAATTGGCTTGAATACCAAAGAATATTGCTTGTCCCTTTTGGTCCATTGTAACTTTTAAGGGTCTCATTAGTATAATTTGTTCACACCCTGACCCGACGGCCCTACTATTACCTATATCAGGTACGTATTTTAAATGTTGGTTTTATGTCATCATATTTTAAATATAAAATCGGAGAGGTTTACTTTAAGATTTTAAAATGTGGCGACCATGGCTTCCACAAAACAGTATTTTAGTTGGAAATATGAAATTATTAAAATAGAGGCGAATCTACAAAACGTTTTGTAATGTAAATAAAGTAGTAGATTTAGACAGTAGTAACGACGAATTCAGTACTATGTATTTTAAATAAAAATATATTTACCTACCTGTAATATTATTGTATAATAACATATTTGTATGTCAATATAGAACTCTACTTTCATATTTCTTAGTAAATATAATTTAAGAAAATATTAGGTAGTTTGACAAAACTTTTACCTTTTTAGAGTCCTTATTCTATTTGAAATACTAATATGTGATCTTATCTTTATCGAGTGAGATAATCACGGATATGCAACAGCAACAAAAGCGGTAGTCACTAAAGTCAAGAGTGGTTAAAATTCATAACAAATTTAAAACCTAAACTAACTATCTTTTAAAATGTTAATAATAATAACTGATAAGTAATAGGCTCGGTTTTCCATTGCAGAAAACATAACATTCGATAAAACATATAAATATGTAACTTTACTTATAACAAAATAATTGTAATACTAAAATTTAAAAATACTGTTCAAAATGTGGCCCGCTATATCTATTGCATTTTCGACACAATTTTTGAATTCACTCTAAAGTTTTGAGAATAATCATGGGGTGACCTCTCAATTTCCTAAAAGCATTTTCTATGGCGGCACGAAGTTCTTGAATGGTACTTGAAAGTACCCCCATAAATAGAAATCCGATATGAAAAGATCGGGTGACCGAGGTAGACAAATAACCGGTCCATTTATCCCGATCCAACAGTTAGGAAAGTGTTCATCTCGCCTAGTTAATGCAGGCCGAGCATTGTGTACTGGAGCTCCGTCTTGCTGGAAATATATATTTTGTAAATGAGCTACAGGAACATCTTCATGTACCTATCAATTAAATTAGTTCGAAGATTTTCCATGTAAGGCTAGTGTATAAATTGCCTTCGTAGATAACATACACAATTCTCCTTCCAAAAATAAAACAGGAAACACTTAACCCAAACGTGCAGTAGAAAAGATCTTATGTGGCTTTTTCTATGTCCAGATGCGTAAATTTTTTTAAAATTTCTATTTAATTTATTTTACAAAGAATAAAATGCATGACAATTGTTTTGTTTTGTTTCGTTCCATCACATGTTAGATCTTAAATAAAAGTGCGATACAAACTGTAGGCATTAACTACCTGAACATCCGCAAAACGGATCAAATGCCCCCCACCCAACAATCCATAGCAAAAATTAAACCATAATCCTCACAAGAAGTGAGATTTTTTTCTCCTAATCTGAAAAAAAAAAAAAAATATATATATATATATTTATAGAAATTACCTGTAAAAACCAGATGAAATTTATCTGGCAAAATTATTGGGAAATGATTATGCAATTCCGGCTTAGTTTGGATCAGCATCGACGACGGGGCGAGGTTACGTGCCGCCGCTCCCGGGGGAGGAGAGTATTGATCTGGGTCTACGCCACCACCGCCTCCATCGAGGTCACGGCAGTTATCCGATGGCGCTGACGCCACCTCGCAACAGCGAAAAAGGACGGATGCAGAGAACAGCGATGGGACGATGCCAAGGCTACAAGGGGATGAGAGGAACTAATCCTTGTCGGATATTTTCAGTCAGTCTAATAATGATCGTTATTTTATCAACACTGAATATACTGAGCTGGAGCCTGACAAAGCATTGAATACATCATAGAAAGAGGCTTATCAAACTATTAATTTTGCATAAAAAGCTGATTGTGTTTTTTCTGATAAGTGACCATTTTTTAATTTCACTGATGTGGTTTTATGTGAATCAGCAAACAATTAACATATGAAATAAAAAATATAGTTATTTTCATGATTTACTGAAACTAATAAGGTTAATAATTTTGACTTACTCGTATAATATTTGGTTTACAAGGATGACATATTGCACAGATAGGTCTTAATTATAAATTAATATAGGAAAACAATATAAGAATACTTAACAGAAGAATACACAACACAATATCTTAAAGCTCTTCAACTTAAGCATTCATGTTTTGTATTTAAGTTGCCAACAAAAAGTTGAAAATTGTTTAGAACATTTTATTAAAATGAAAGGCATATTAATGCCATGGATGTAGGTAGAGCACCTTACAGGAATGCACATAGGGGATATTGCAACCAATTTAACAAAACGTACATCAAAAATGAATAATCCACCATAAAGTGAATCTCCCCCTTTTTAGCTTAAACATCCACTTTTAAAATAGTCTAGATAGCCATCAGGCATATGGTGGTTATCCAAAGAAATTGAAAATGTTTTTTTAAATGGAATAACCTATATTTAAATACATTTTTAATAGAATAAGCTATTTCAAATACATTTTTAAAAAACACTAATTTTTCCTATTCATAAATATACATAGTTTATCTTTATTTCAGCTGTTTGTGATATATTACTAATTTTATGATACTTATGTCTTTGAACACCAGTTTTATTTAGATGTCATTCAAATATAAGGTTAAGGTGTGTATGTCACTTACAATGTACAGGGTTATTTTTTATAATTTGCCACCCCCTGGGAAGCTTATTTTTTCAAGATACAAAGAAATGGTTCCTACGAAAGTTATAGGGAATTTCGTAAAGATTTACATGGCGGCAATTTCAAAAACAAAAGACGATCGGAAGATCACTAAGTCACCATCAACTTTGTTATTTTAAATGGGACACCTGTATTTTTGACATTCTTGGATTCTCCCCTTTCCAAAAATATATAATTTGTCTATATTCGGAATAGTAGTTTTTGACTTATTCCACTTTAAAGTTACCATATATGACAATTTCACAGATATGCCGCCATACTTAAATCGCGGTACCCATGAAATGATGAAATCGCTTTACCCACGGAATGTCACAAACAAAAAAAAAACACTTACTTTTATTCGTAAGTAAAATATTTTATTGATTTTGCGGAAAACAAAATTAATAAAATTTAAAATGCAATTTACCGAAGAAGAAAAACTAAAAATTCTTCAACTCAATTTCGCAAATGCTAATAATGCGTCAATTACAGTACGACAATACAGACTGTTATACCATGGTGCAAGAGCTCCCTCAAGAAAAACTGTATAAAGTAAAAAAAAATATAGTAAAAAACAACGCACAAAGAAAATCCTTGCATAGGCAAAGAAGACGAGCAAATTTTTGACTTGGACGAGGAATTATTATTATATTTTGAAATTAAAAAAAAATTTTTTTAGGTAGTCTAAAAGTTAAAATAAAACTAATTTTTAGAAAATCCAAGCAGATCGATTCCGGACGTCTCTCGGATAACCGGAAAATCGAGGTTCTACATCCGTTCAGTGCTAAAAAAATCGATACCACCCGCATAAAATTAGACCAGTGCAACTATTAACCAACGATCATTTTAAGCAACGCCTCCACTTCTGTGAGGATATGCGGACCAGACTGAGGCAAGAAATGCTGTTACTCAGAAGGATTTTGTGGTCTGATGAGGTTTGTTTAACCACAGCCGGAATGTTTAATAGAAAAAACAAGCACCAATAAATGTGTGGTGCGGCATCTTGGGAAACCAAATTAATGGTCCGATATTTATTGAGGGTATATTAACGGGAGAACGATATTTAAATCTATTAAATAAAGAGCAGTTTCCTTCAAAACCTTATAACCAAATAATTTGGCACCAAGATGGCGCACCACCACACAACATTGGAGAGGTCACAGATTTTTAAATGTTCGATATACTTTGTGGATTGGCAAATATGGAATATTCATTGGCCCGCGAACAGTCCGGTGATTTAGTGATTTTCCGATCGTCTTTTGTTTTTAAAATTTCCGACATGTATCATTTCTTTGTATTTTGTATCTTGAAAAAATAACCCTCTCAGGGGCTGGCAAATTATAAAAAATAACCCTGTACACAGGGGTTAACCGAACATTTCAACATCTTTTTTCTAAACACAACATACAAATTGCTCATAGGGGGTATAACTTGTAGACCATCATTATAAAACAAAAACTTCAAAATTAAAAACACACATTTAAAATGCCACATAAAGGGCGAAAATAATATACCCACAATAAATTTAAGGCATAACAGTACAAACAGGGTGGAAAATATCTTAAAGACAAAGGACAACACCCTAACTATTTTCCAAAAAAAATTAAAATATGTTAAAATGTTTAAGATCTTCAGCTTGGAAATGTACTGAACACACTCTCCATCAAGACAAGATCTGGAATGGAACCTACTGGACTCAAAACGCAATAAACAACGAAGTTAAGACAATAGGTAAAAAAAATCAAAATATAGGTATATCTCGATTATGCACATTTCCGTAACAGGCGTAACACGTTTCAGAGCATACGTAGAAATTAAAGAACTTAAAAAGTTGCCAGAAAAAGCATATTATATAATTCAGACAAAATAATTGTAAAGACGACTCAAGAAAATAGTATATGATGCAGCTATCCAAATGTGGAACTACTCAAGTCCTGACATCAGGCTTCACTAAGTAAATTTTATAAAATAATTTCCACTTAATACATTCATAGTGGGTCGCGTCTTGCCTACCGCCATAAAACAATTACTAAATTTGTTTGTCCTTGAAATTAAGAAAATTAGATGCTTCCGCGTAGGACAACACAATCTACGATACTAAATCGGCTTAAGATTATTCAACTTCTAAATTCCTAAAATTATTATAAAAGGTTTTTATACAAATTACTACTAAATGTCTTCCTACTGAAACGAAATTTTTACGCGGCGAATTGTGAAACAAAACTGAATTCAGATCTCCTTGTGAAGCTTTTCAGAAACAACTTCGAAATCAATTTTAGTAGATTTTACACATGAGTTCTGTGAAATACCGTACCGTACTTCTCTTTGTGGATATAACCTTTATTGCTTTGTTATAACACTAAGAATCTTACAAAAATATTTTCCTACATTTGCTTTTTAACTACACTTCAAGAGTGTGTGTGTCTTTTGGGCGTTTTCTAGGCAGCAACTAGAGCAATCCATGCCTTTCTGCTTTCTCATCGATAATTTAAATCGGCAGAAGCAGCACAATGTTTGGTTTTAATATTTGGGATAACCAATAACAACACATATTTCTCTTAAGGAAAAGGCAGGGCCTGCACAGTGGCGTGTGAAATAAATTATCAAGATGATATCGGGGCAACTAGAGTTACTAAGCATTTTATGACGCTTTTCGACTTTTCAACATCTTATTGACCGACGAGGCGCATTCAGAAAATGATCTAAGAACATTTCCAAATAAAAAAAATCGAGTCTAGGGTCTTGGGGTGGAGGGGGGGAGGTGCTGCAGCCCCATAGCCCGCCTCGGTACTCCCTTGAATAAAAGTAAGTTGTTTTTTCGTCAGTATTTTCTTATATGTTATTTATTTCTTTCAAAAAAGTCTATGTTTTTGTTTATTGAAAAACTGTAGCCTTTCCGATATTTTGTCATAAAATCGTCAAGTTTTATTTTAACTTTACAAAAAACAGAACGGTTTTTTTATATTTTGCATCTGGCTGAACATCGGGCTCGTTAACTACACTAATAAGGTTTCTGACAGCGACCCACATCGAACTGTCAAATTGCAGATATCATATGACCTATGCAGCAGCAGGATCGATAATTTAATTTTACTCCGATGACATATGATGATTGTATTATTAGTGTGATTCTTCCATGCTTCTCGCAACAAACTTTTTAAAGCCAGTTGAAGTACTCAGATTCTTTTCATAGTTTCAGATTCGTGTGCCAAACTGTATACTCGTAGAGGGTTTATATGACTTTTATATGATAATTTTAAGTTATCTACATATTTATATATAGAAATATTTTTATTTTAATTTATATTTTTAAATAAAACTTTGTTCATATTTTTTACTTATAATTTATTCGTCTTTTAACCCCCTTCCGATTTTAATGAAAATCTTTTAAGCCATTCCGCAGCATTATATCGAAAGACCACCAAAACCACCCCAATTATATATAGAAATATTTTTATTTTAATTTATATTTTTAAATAAAACTTTGTTCATATTTTTTACTTATAATTTATTCGTCTTTTAACCCCCTTCCGATTTTAATGAAACAGAAAGACAACCAAAACCACCCCAAATATAACATATCTGGCGTTACCAGTCAATATCTACTTGTATTATCGACCGTAAATATTTTTAGAAAAATTAAAAACAGTTAATCGGAAGTGGATCAAAATAGACTTGCACGATCAAGGTCAAGGTATTTTATTGACGTATATACAAAATTTTAAAGTGACAGGTCAAGGGAAAGTATAAATATTGATTTTGAAAGATCAAGACTACGTATTTTCATCGGACCTATGTATGTGTACAAAATTTCAAGTTAATATGCTTTAAAATTTACCTAAAAAACTCACTATGGCCTGGGTCGAAGCCATAACGTTTTAGAATCATAGTAGCATTTTAAGTGTACTAAATTTCAAGTTAAAATTTACTTGAAAATGATGGATGTCACCAAGTAAAGGGCATCAAAGTTTCGTTTTGTTATAGAACGTATATAAGTTCACAAAATTTTAAATCAGTGTTATGTGGAAGTGGTTTAAAATCGTGAAAGCCTGATCAAAATCATAGTCAAAGTCAAGGTTATCAAATGATTGTATTCGTCATTAACATGTTTACAAAATTTTAAAGCTATAGGTGAAGTAGAAAAGTTTCTGTATTGCCACCATCGGGCCTTTATATTTGTATTACATTTAAAAACAATAGGTCAAATGAATGTGATTAAAAATTTAGTTAAAAGTTTATCAAGGTCAGGGTCATGATATTTTTGTTCTATTATAGGATCTATATAATAATCTATATAATATACATGTGTTCAAAATTTCAAAGCTGTGTATATATATATATATATATATATATATATATATATATATATATATATATATGTATATATAAAGGTAAGGTAAGGTCGCGGTTCGGGTCAAGGTCACCGAATTAATATTTCCACCAGACCTATGTATGTGTGCAAAATTTCAGATCAATAGGATTAAACGGAAATTGATAAAAATAAATTTGCATAACAGACGGACTAAAAATGAAGAATTTATCAATAAGCACACATATACTTGATTGTGTAACTAAGTGGAATAAAATTCAAAGTTCTAGTCTCGGTCATAAAATGTATTAGGAATGAAAAAAATACTCAGATGTTCGTTTTATTATCTTAATATTTCTTTTAGTTATAAAAGCATATGATTATAATTTAAAAACACAGACGTCTAGTCTACAGGATTCTTGCAAGACTTATAATTTCATTACTACTTACCTTGATGAATAGCATGATAAAGATAAATAATTTTTCTAAACATATTGTTTATAGTATTTCCCTTAATCTCCATACATAAATTATTCCAGGTCGATTTTTATTTTGTAAAATGAATTTGACGCGAAATAGCAAAATAGGTAACAAACATTTTAGAAATTAAACCTAGACTACGATAGTGTTCAATTTTAAAGGCGCCGACGCCGGGGTATAAAAGGATTTCATTGCAGAAACCTATTTAAATTTAAATTCTTTATTTATCGGGACATCACAACAGTTCATGTAACTCTAAAATATACTATCTGCCACTGTAAGAAGAAAGCTTATAAATAAACTTTGACTTAATTAGATATAATAGATTTATTGTAAAACACACTGAGAAAAAAAATATATCTAGGTGTAACTTCACTTGTTTTAAATAAATATTGTATTTAACTATGTAGATAAACTTTTTAAATGGTTTATAAAAACACCGTTTTCTAGAGCCAGTTTAATTAGATCTAGAACTTTTTATCTAGAACAATTATATTCGTTTATTTAGATCTATTAAACTGTTTTACTAAAATAAACAGATTACTTGGATTAGGAGAACTGGAGATCTAGAATAAATAAACTTAAACTTTATATTTATCTAGGTCGATCTTTTTTTTTTATCTCAGGTTTCCTCTCATTTTTTAGTAAAAGTTCAGGGGTAATATTTTGACCACCACCTTTTTATTTGTTAAGCTAGAATGATCATCAATTTACCGGGTTTTAATTGTGTATCAATAACCAAAATTAAAATATGACAATATAAAGTTGGCTTTGAATATCAGCCAAAAACAAAAATTAAATGGTCCCAAGCTACAGTGAGTAACTTACTTGGCAACAAGCTGGGAACGCTACTGAATCTGCACTACCTGGTTGAGGGAGCCCATGACCTATGCACGAAGTGCGAAAGTTGGCATATGATAGGTGGGAAAAAATAATAAACGGATTTAAGTAGGAAACGCATCATAAGATAAAAACCAAATGACGTGAGCAGCCAAGGGCTACCGAATTGTACACGAGAAAAAAGTAAACTATTACATTTACGTAAAAAAATAGGGTGGAACATTAGTTTACTCAAGTTAAATAAACATAGTTCGCTAGTTTATTAAATCTACGTAAACTGATTTCAGAAAAATCGCTTTATTGTTCTAAAACATACTTTATCCTAGATTTAATAAAAATTCACTTAAATAAACTTTTTCTAACAACACTTTTTGCTGGCTTTTCCTCAGTGCATTGATGGGCCAGCTTCTTAAATTTATTGGAATTGGTACAAATAAACTCAATTCATGTCACTAAATAAACTTAATTATATTTTATTACACAGCTTTGTGTTAACTTTCACAAATTATATAATTGTAATGGTTCAAAAACATTTATAATGTTATTTCTCTCCTTAAAATACCCTGTATTTTATCCATTCGAAGTAAGAATTTCCATATTTTTGCAGGACCTATCAGTAACGTTCTCGACATTTGTCCCTAAAAATATAGTTTCGTGATTTGTGTTTGAAATGCCATCCACTATCGATATACGATAACTGCTATAATCGTAAAAACAATTTTTGCGTGCCTGTAGGGTAGAATATTTTATCCACTGAATCGATTTTATAGAAAAACCTTGTTATCCATAATTGGAATCACCGAGACAAGAAAATATAAAACGTATGTCATAGCTGGATAGGTCGTGAAAAGAATATTACAATAGCTGTTGTGTGTTTCTTCATTAAGTGCTTAAATTTAACTGTATTACATTTTCTACCTGTAGCAGTGAAGTGCGTATATCCGATCCAATGTTTTCATTTTGCCGAAAAAGGTGTACGCCAATGCTTTTTTCTAAGATTAGCTTTTATTCCCAAATGCATAACTAATAATTTACGAAAACTGTCCCTTTTTTTTGATGCAACCAATTTTGGAATAAATTTCTAAAAAACGAAACAATGTACCAACACATAAACAATAGACATTGTGAGACACTCCTCCAAAAAGTTTAATAGAAATAAATTAATGTGTCCAGGAGTTATCGAGTATCTATCATAGTTTTGAGTTTTTATAACTCAACATAATATTCGGCACCCTCGCTGTCACTTTTTTTATATCGTCGTATACCCTAGGCTTACTAAAAATGTAGGTACCAAAATCCAATCATCCATTGCAGCTGCGTTCAAAGCTCGTAAAGGTTAAAAATAAGATGTTTGAAGATGGGTGGATGGAATGTTGTATACTAAAATACGGTGAATATTACCACTTATTTAAAACCACGAAGAAGGCTGCAGTAACTTCGATCGACTATAACCGACTAAAAATAAAGCAATTTATGCATCGTCGCATATTACCAGTCACGCCCGACAAGTACGACCAAGCAGCGATTGGGTGATTTTGTAAGGGCAAAATTGTCGGTCAGCTCCCCTACTATGAAGAGAAAAACAAACTGAATTATAAAAAATATAACATCTAGAAATTACAGTAGTGGCTCATCGACATCGATAAAGTTAAACAAAATTGAATAAAATCAAAACCTATAAAAAAAGGAAATTTTCTACAATCGTTATATAAAGTACATTTTATTTTACTATATCCTTGAACAAAAAATCCCTCTTTATCAAAAGTGTAATATAAAATTAAAATCGTTAAATAAAGTACAATTAGCGTGTCATTATTTAATGATTTCCTACTGTCGAAAGAGATCTGTGGATTATTTTGCCATATACGTGTTACTAATCGCCAAATCCACCATTTAGTTAAAGATCGCAGAAGCTATTTTGTGTTTTAGAAATTAAAATTTATAATTATAGGAAAATATTTAAAATATGGATATCTCGGAGAATGAGGAGGAAATTACATGCACAGCCACGGAAATAACTGAAATTGAGAACACAGCAACACTGAATTTGTTGCCTGAAAGCTGTCGGTCCCAATTTTTTTCCGAAGTTCAGAAATTGGGAAAAATTAAGTTTAGAAAAGCACTATTTAAGTATTTTTAGAACAAAATGGCGGCCTAATAAAATGTTTAAAATTTCAATACCAAAAAATTACTTATCCAAATGACTTCAAATTTTAAACAGAGGAGACATGGTAAATTTTTTGTGGGAATATGAACATATTAAAACACATAAAATAAATAAGTCGTGTCAAACATGACATCGGTTTTAGTATGTTGATGTTTTCTTGTGGTATTTTAAAAAACAGGACAATAAAGCAATTCGATTCATTTCCCATGCCAGGAGTAATTTTAATTTCATTTATGCAATAATTACTTGGTATATGGATCAGTGTTGCTAATTTTGACTCTTTCTAAAATACTTAAGGGCTTTTCTGCTTTTTCTAACAGTCATCAGCATGGATTTAATATGATGTACAGAGGTGTGATAGTATTAAATAGGGATTTTATTTATACTGGACGAGTAAAAAATAAAATATTTTGATCAAAGGACAAAAGCTTTTGTATTGTGCGAGAGAACAGAAAACGGTTTATAATCTTTTAATGTTAGATGACTTTAATAGCTATTTATGATATTAGTGTGAAAAATGCATGTTTAAGGCACGTATATGATATGAAATTCGTACGAATGCAAACGCAATATTCACACGAATAACATACAAAATTTTTTTACAAGAGTGCGAAAACTGACATTTTCACTCCCATTTCAGTCTTTTTCACCCTAGTGCAGAAAGTAACACATTTCGCACTAGTGCCTTAAAGTGACATTTTTCACACTGGAATGTACGCTAGTAGAAGAAAATAATTTTGTAGGTGGCAAAATGGTCTTGTGTTGAAACTTTTAAATTGTTTTAGTTGTGGATTTTCTTTTTGAGAATTATAAATAAACAGCTATTACAATTGGTTCAAGTGTCAGTTTTAAACGGTTTAAAATATCGATTTATGGTAATGAGAAATACAAAATATTAATGATATTTTTTTCGACAAATCTAATGGCAGGATCTCTGAAAATTAAAAAAAAAATCTGACAGTTGTCAAAATATTTTAGTGTAATTTTTAAATTTTAAAGCATCGATGGGATGGGAATTTGTGTGATAAATAAAATATGTTTTGGATAAAAAAAACTTTTGACAGATTCTAAAGTTAATTTTTAGTTCAACTTCTAAACGGTTTACGATTTCGATTTAGAACTATGGGTACGGGACAATATTTCTGCAATAATTAACCACAAAATTTAAATTTTGGAATGAGTCAGTGGTAGTTTATTATGATTCTAGGGCCTTAATTTAGTTACAATTTAAATCCTACTGACTCTCACTAAGCTATAATAAATAGCCAATACAAAAATTGCCCAGTATTATCCAAGCTTGGATTGCATAAAAATCTGTTGCTTGTTATAAGATGATATTATTAACATCAAATGAATGTTGTTATAGTTTAGCGTTGGCAAACAAAATTTCCTGAGTGGATATCTGAATATTCCAAGGTCATACATAAAGTATTTCGAGATTATGACTAGGTTTTATTAATCTGTGCTGAAGAATGTCCTCACGACCATAAAATACACACTTATGATGATTTTTCAACAAAGTCCCGCTCTGCGCGTACTCGAAAATGTTATCTCCATTTTTTGGCAAACAGAAACTATTTACATAAGTTGCCTAGAAATAATGTATTACAATGAGAGTCCAAGCAGAATTATTTGTGTAAGGCTTTTTTCCCTTTTTTATATTTTTTGTTTAAAAGGGATCTATGTATCACATAACCCTGAATATTTTTTGGAAGATTGGGAATAAAGAGTAATGTAGGGTCAATGGGTCACTCCATTTTAATGCACAAATAGTATGAAAATAAATTCAGATGCCACACCAATGCTACCGTATTGTTATGTTATTTTGTGCTGGTTCACCCTGTCAACCGAAATAATCGGAGTTTGTGAACGCTTCTTGGATTGTCCATAGTTTCTTAAGTCAACATCCAATCAAGAGACATTAATCTGGACGAGGCTAGTGAATAGTTAAAATATATGCCAGACTCATTCGTAATAGTATTGTCCCTAAAGAGGTCAAATGAAATTAAAAATTCGATCATTGGAATGGCTTAGATTCGTGTATTTTCGATCCAATTACGAAACTAACTCAAATTTCCTATTTTTCTTTCGCGGCCGTTCACCCTCCTCATCCTTCAGGATAGTATTTCCGTTTCAGTTTACTCCGGATTAAAACTGATAGTCAGCACGGCGCCTCTGAGAAGATCAAGACTGCGCCCAGGGCAGGATTAAATTATTTGTTTGATAAACACAACCATCTTAAATAAGAGACAAAGACTTGAACTTTTGGATCCTTGAGGTCTCATGATACTGTTATCGACCATACATTTGTAACCTCCTAAAATGTATTGCTTGAGACCGAGACGGTGTGTTTTTTTGTTTTTTTTTTTTAATTCTGTCTTGAAAATAGCTCGGTTATTTTCTTACACAGTCGCTTATAAAATTTTCATCAATTATTATACAGTCCACGATGCTCAATCTTTATTAATAGCAATATTATTATATCCAAGGTTTTTTATCGTTAATTCATTATTGAAACAGCAAAACGAAAGTAGCCAAACGTAACCATATGTGGGGTCCGAAAGGTCCCATGATTGAAATCCTGTCGATACAAAACTCCACATAGTCTTTAAAAAAATATATATTTAGTATAAACTATATTTGTGGAAAACTTTCTAGGATTGATTGCATATAAAAAAGTAGTAGTAGTAGCAGTAGTAGTAGTAGTAGTAGTAGTAGTAGTAGTAGTAGTAGTAGCGGTAGTAGTAGTAGTTGTAGTAGTGGTAGTAGTAGTAGTAATAGTGTTGAACTGATATCTTCTAGGCCATCATTTTAAACGAAAGAGACCCTTAGCAGCCGATGCACTGTAATATTTGTAATTATTCTCAGTATATATGTAGTTCAAATAGTTCCACTAAATAGGTTCCACAATAACAATTCTTCTACCAAACTAAGAAAACGCCTAAAAATCTTTCAATTTTGAGAGATAGTTTCAGGGTCCAAACAGTTACGAATTACAAACTTACCACAGAAATGGTAAAAGAGGCATTGAATGTCAATATTTTTATAATTAGGTTGTATTTTGAAATGAAAGACAGCTGTATGTTAATGACTATCAAAATAGAGCTTAATATGTCACTTTCTAAAAATAAACGTAATATTATGTAAGTTATATAGTTTAAAATATTTTAAAATGGTGCAAAAGCCATTTTACCAAGTTCGCAGTGTTTTCATATTGACCTGGACTACGTTCCCAAAAAAAAACAATGGGAACACCTTATTTGAAAAGAAACTCGGTTAATACAGTAGAGTGGCGTATTTTGGGGGTGGGTTGGGGGGCTAAACAAGTCCAGTATAAACTGTTCTGAAGCTTAACAATGTATTTTTTTATATGTATACATTCCGTAAGAATAATTTACTTGGCAATCTTAAAATAAGCCTTAGTTCTTCAACACCGGAACACCGTCGGTAACACGTTGAAGGGAAAGTGAAAAATCCTCCCGCAGAAGCAATTTTAGGCTATGCTAAGGCTACAGTAAGACGAAATCAGGGTTTAGAAACGACCTTACAGAAATGAAAGAAATGTATATATCGACGGAAAACAGTGAAATCCGTTATTTTCTGAAATGACTAGTCATTCCACATATTGCTGCAAACAACGAAACTGTTTAATGGTTACAGCGTTTTGACTGACGATTTCAGTGATTTCCCGTAATAACTGCTTTATTTCAGTTAAACGCCGGCCGTAACGTTCAGGTAATGAACTTCGGTTACGACCTTTGCCAGTTTTAGTTATTCGCTCAATTTAATATTATGCTGTTGTGTATTCATTGTTGACATTAATTTAGTGCATTTTATGTGAAAATAGACATATCACAGCAATCAAACCTACCACAACCCAACATTATGTTATGCTGATATATACGCTATATTCCCCCTATATCAGTTTAGGAAGTTACATCGCAATAATATAAACAAAGTTTGTTTATTCTGGATTAGCATTCTACATGTTGTTAGTTCGAATTGTGCCGGACACTTTTTTTAAGTAAAAACTGTAATTTATAATAAAATTGTGTTTTAAATATAGGACTCCGTTTTTGGTTAGCTCAGGTTGGGTTGGTTTTTCGGGTTTGATGTAAAAAAGTGTATCTATAATAAAACAATCATATACACGTGACGTAAAAGTTTGTCTTAAAACTAATATATGCTATACACACAACTTTCAACCGCTAATCTATCCTAAACGAACCTAACATTATGTTAATAATGTGATTAATAATCACCTGAATAACTCTGTTAAGTGCAGTAGACATGGCCCATTTTGCTATCCCCCCCAGTTTGTAGGCAGTTTGCAAATGTAGACATGAATGTAAACAATTATCTGAGGCACACAAGTTAAACCTTTTCACAAAGTTTTACTCTTGCGATGAAGCGACACAAAAAACGTACCTTATGGGACTAGTGGAAGTGGCTAGTGTCCAGAGTCGCAGGCACGGGTCATAGGAAGAACCAAATGAGAGCAGATGAGAAGCTGCTGCATTTTATCAAATGACCAACGGAAAAGGAGAGAATGTACAGGTTTGTAAGCAGACATTTCTTAATATATTCGCCACAATTTGACAAAGAGTCAAATTGGAACTTCGATCAAACTAAAAAAAATAGGAGAAACAATGTAGAAAAGAGTATCCAAAGGCAAAGAAGTTTAATCATGAACACCGTACACAAATAGTAAAACATATTAATCGTATACCACGATGTGAAAGCCATTATTCTCGTGCAAAAACAAGAAAGAATTCCCGAAACTATCTTTTAGAGCTCCACGTTCAGACACTTGTCGTGTTCGTGGTGAGTTGCAGTGTAAAATTAAGGCATCTAAAAAAGATCCTGAACTGAGCACCCATAGAAGTGCCTTAGAGCTCCATAACAGGAAGGCAGAAAAAGCAATGGAACTATTAAAACAAGACGCAGTCAGATCGCAACTACCTGGCAGCAATCAGAGTGTAATATGTATCGATTTGCAGCAGGTAATGTTTTTGCCCACATTGGTTCATTCAGACATATTTTATAAGAGACAGCTATCATGCTACAACTTTTGTGTTCACATATGTGAGACAAGCAAAGCCATCATGTATAATATAATTCCATGTATACTTCAAGTTTTTAACTCTTATCATTTCAAACGCAACTTGGTGATTTGGAGCGACAACTCAACGGCCAAAATAATAATCGGAACATGTTTTTTTTCCTTATGTATCTGGTAGCTATTGGTTTATTTGATCAGATAGAGCATACATTCCTTTCGTCCGGCCACAGCTTCTTAGCTTGCGACAGGGATTTTGCTCTTATTAAGAAAAGAAAGAAATGCTGCAAAGCTTTTGTACCGAGTGAACTAGAGGATGTGGTGTCTTCAACTCACAATAGGAAATTTAAGGTGCTTGAAATGATTCAAAACAAATTTCTCCAATTTGAAACAATTGCCGATAGCTTTATATAAATATAAAAGAAATAAATGTGTCTAAAGCTTGTGGGACAAAGTACAACGCAAATGGTAATCTACAAGTAAAGAAAACGTTTAGCGATGTGAAAAACTGGCAGACAGTGAGTTTTTGAAAAAGGAAAATCTATAGATGATTTGAAGAACGTCGAATTTTCAGTTGGTAATGGCCCACCAACCATAAAAACATGACAAGAAACAAAACTTACCTTCAATGCTGCCCTTCTTAGACGAAAAGTATAAAGACTTACATAAATTTGTGCCAATAAAAATTTACTAATATTTTTAGAAAAACTTATTATTTTGTTATTATTTTTAACTTATCAAATTTTTGTATGCTAGTTTTTAGAATTTAGTTTGGTTCAGCATTTTATTACCAAAAATTATTATAAATACTTCGTTGCCGTTTTGCGAAACAAAATAAATATTTAAAAATCTTAGTCTAGATTTAGTACTAAGTGTTGTTCAGTATATTAAGTAAAATTCTGAAAATTTTCGTTTCTGTTTTGCAAAACAAAATAAATGTTTAAAAACATCGCTTTATTTCAGATTCCATTTTTTCGTTTAGGCTTTATGGCACAATGCATTTTTTTTATATTACCCTAATGGCACTTAGCCTTTTCTAGGTTTGACTCACTTATTATAATTTTCCTTAACAATTACGTTGTTTGCCCGCAATACGTGAAATGTCTAGGCATTTCATGCAATGACGGATTTTAGTGATTGCTGTCGACATGTAGTCTGAAAGATTGCAAAACATAGCGAGGATATAACACAAATAAGTACATATTTTTACTAAGAACACTAACTATCGAAACAGAGTATAGGCACAAAACGTCATTTGCCCAAGTCTTATTGTTGATGGCAGATGTCAAAGTTATAAATGTTTATAGGAACCCCAAGAATACCTATAATTAGAAAACTGATTAAAATATATCCCGAAAAACTATTACTAACATATTTATGCTGGCTACTCATCGAATAAAATATACAATTTATAAATTTTCAATATTTATGTGCACCTTTGTTGTTTATGAACATTCCAATACCTTCCTCTAGTTTACTCATGGCGCTACGCTGTAATTAGGATATTCTTCATTTAAGTTATTATTCTTTTCTTGACCCGGTGTTCCTAATTCATCCAAAAAGTTTATATATTTGTTTCTTTTAAATTCCGACATATTGGTATGACACGTCGAGTGTTTTTCCCCACGTATATGGTAAATAAGAAAATTAAAAAAATATATCATTTCGTCCTTCTATTTAAAACCGGAATTGGTTATTTATATTTTCATTTTGCATCCTAGTGTCTAAAAAAGAAATGATATAATGTAGTGATAAACAATTACGGTTAGTAACAGTAACCAAAATAGAGAAATAGCCAAAAATATTTCAAAACTCCAACCCTGGCATCAACAGAAGTGCGGATGCATTTTAGACATGGCTCCAAGAAACTTAATTACACTGAATAGACAAACTGGAGACTGGTATAGCCTGGCGTAAACACAATGGAAAAATCGAGGACAAAAATAAATCGTACAAATATATGGGAGAGGCATATTTAAAATGAAAACAAAGGAAAATGTATAGAGTGACCGCCTAAAAATAGCGGAAATTCGGTATCCAATTATTTTTTTGGGAAAATGCTAAATTTCTACTTTCTAATAATAGATATTTTAAAAAATCAAAATGTACAGGATGTACAGGGTGTACAAGTTACGAGCTTTATTATTGGGATCTTGGACAGTAGAAGACATACCAGATGGCTAAATTGAGGCGAAGTTGCGCAGTTTAGATTGAAGTAATTTATGGAGATTTTAAAAAACTAAAACCAATTTTGACATGCCCTTTTTATGAGAAACATACTGACATTCAGGTATTATCATCAGGTCTAAATTTGTTTTTATTAAACCTCCGATACTCAAAATAAATAAATTCCCTTTAATTAAAATGTCGAGGCGGGCTTCGCATTTATAAAGAAAACATAAATGGCAAAAACTCCATTCGTGCGTTTAAAATATTTTACCAAAAAGAACTTCATTATTCATTTATTTTAGAATTATAGGAGAATTTTTTTTTACTCTAAAGTTTAAAGCAATGTATTTTTTTGAAAATCTTTTGTTTACCTCCTGCTAAAATAATTATTCATACAAAAAATTGAAATGCATTTTCTTCTAAGCATCGTACAATAGTGTTGGATGAATATTAAAATAAATTATTATACGCTTTGTCTGCCTGTCTACTTGTATTTCAATTTTGAAGTACTTCCACATAACCTATTGATTTGAATTTTGTATATATAGAAAAGTTCTATGGTAATACAATCATTTTACGGCCTTGACTTTAACTGTGACCTATATCGTTTTTCAAGCCAACTGAAACCATTTTCGCTTAACCTATTATATTTAAAATATTGTACATATATAAAGATCCGATGACAATAAAATCATATTTCCCCTTTAATACCATCCTCGGTTTGAGGTCACCGAAAGCTGCAATGCAGAAAAATCTACTAACATAAAATTGAGTAAGTTAAATTGTTGTAGTTAGTGTTGAGTTTGCCCGGAATGCGAGAGGTCCTGGGTTCGATCGACGACGAGTTATCTTTTTCAAATTTAATTTGGTAAAATGCCGATTAAATAATTTTTTATAAATTATAATAGTAAAATACAAAAAGCAACAATATAAAATACTATGTTAATCATGGCTCTGATCGTGGCCTTAAACACTTTTTCAAACCAATATGAACCGCTTCCACATAACCTATTGCTTTTATATTAAGCACTCATATATACATAGGTCCTACAAAACAAAAATATTATGACTTTAATGGTGACCTCGAGAATTTTTCACATCGATTTTAACTATTTTCACGTGATTTATTGCACTGAACGTTTTTCCACGATGTTCAAGGGCAATGCAAACATTCTGACTTCAATAGAGTAATTTTCCAATCACTTCCACCTGCCCACTGATTTCAAAAAATATAATAATTTGATGACCTTGATCTTAACCGCGTCCCTGATTTTGCAAAATGCAACTTTAAAATTTTGTTTAAATATATACCTAAAACATCTGATACCATAAGCATGATTTCAGTTTTGCAAGTCGATTCTGATCCATTTCTACTTAACTGATTGCTTTTAGATTTTGTACATGTATACAACTCTGACAGAAACACATTAATTTGGTAACCCTGACTTTGTATTTAACAATGATCTTTTTGACCCACTTCCGCTTGACCGATGGTTTCAAATTACAACCTTTATGATGATAAGGGAATGCCTAAATGATTTTCATAAAATTTACAAGGGCAGAAAACAGATATTTTTTAGACAATTTGTAATGTTCTAAAAAGAATAAAATAAAAATAAGTAAACTTTTTAAAAAATAATATTTTATTTAAAAAAATGTACTGAAAGGAATCAAGTAAAAAATGTGTCGGTAAATTCATATCAATATACGTTACTTAAAATTATTATATCATAAACATATTATACGCGCGGTGATTATAACTAGGTGCCCAAGGATTAAGAAAACTAACAAATGATATACTTGCCCAATTAGTATAATTAATTGGTAAGCCTCGCGGCAATTTATCGAAATAAATTGTGATCACACAGTGTTTATAATATGATTTTGATATAATAATTTTAAGTTATGTACATTATACCGGGCATAACTCGGTAACCGTGGATCGCACAATTATGGGGAAAAAATATTTATGGGTAAATCGGCTACGAAAAATCGCTTTTTCTCAAAAAAATCAAATGATATGATATGACTTTTTTGTCATAATTTAATTGAAGGCTATAAAAGGTATGGAACAGTGAAATTAAAAATCCAGGTCTGTAGTTAAATTTAAAAAAAATCCGAAACATCGGATTAAAAAACTAACCTCACCAATTTGTAGAGGAGAAAAAGAAACAATGATGAAGTGAAAATTATTTTCATCTGTCATTTCACCTTAGCCTTCTATTATTTTAGGCTTAGTTGAAATGGCAGATGAAAATAATTTTCACTTCCACATTGTCACTTTTTCTCTTCACAAATTGGTGAGGTTAGTTTTTCAATGTGACGTTTCGGATTCGGGCAATGTGACGTTTCGGATTCGAGCAACCTGCATTTTTTATTTCACTACTCGTTACCTTTGATAACCTTAGATAAAATTATGACAAAAAAGTCACATAATATAATAAATATCAAAAAGTTGCACAATTGCCTCAATAATACTATGCTGATATTTTCGACAAACCTTAGTTAGGATAGATAATTCAAGAGAAAATTGGCATTTCCATTTTTTAGTTGCTGTTACGCCCCCTAGCGGCCATTTTCGTACTTGAAAATAATTTCCAGCGATTTTTCTTGGCCGATTTACCCATTAATATTTTTTCTCCATAATTATGTGACCAACGGTTATCGAGTTATGACCTGAGACAATTCTTAATTGGACACCCGGTACATATTTAATAATACATTTGTTATTCCATTTTTTTACTTTTTTCTATCTAAATAAAAGCTTGTTTTTAAAAAGGTTATTTAACTTAATTTTATTTAAATATAAAATAATTTTTGACGTCGTCTTCGAAGGGTTCTAACGCCCTTAAAATATTACAGAAATTTCCATATACAGCGGAATAAGAGTGATTCAAATACGTTCTTTCTATTAGAGACTGAAAGGATGTGTAGAACTAGATATTTAATGGAAACAAATAAATGTGTATATCCTAATTTAGTTAACTTGAACAAACTATGGTATTACAGCACCGATGCCATTAACAAGTTTCTAATGCGTCCCTAGCCACCTACCTTAGTGTTACTTTAAAATCAATCTATTATTTGTATTAAGATGTATTCATCAATCGCATTTGATATTAATTATTACAAGAAAATTAAAGCGTATGAGTTTGTTGTTTTACATTGACAGAATATTTCATATTTTTTACCTCCAATAATATTTTTTAGAGTTTAGATCAACAATAATATACAAAAAAAATTAATACCTATAATAAAACGTCATATTATCAAGAAATGCTGGTAAAGAAAACACCGCTAAATTAAAGACTGCAAGTACAAGTCAAAATGCTTTTAGAAATTGTTTGATAATAGACATAGTTTGACTCCATAATGACGCATTTTTTTACATATTCGCCATTAATTTACTCCAAAACTAAGTTTACTAACAAACAACTTCTAAAATACTTTTTAACTTTGCAGGCTCATTAATTTAGTTGTCACAAAAGTTGGGATTTCAATTTTTTTGCAAACTTCTATTTTTATATTTATTTCGTATCTTATATATATATATATATATATATATATATATATATATATATATATATATATATATATATATATATATATATATATATATATATATATATATATATATATATATATATATATATATATATATATATATATATATATATATATATATATATATATATATATATATATATATATATATAATATATATAAGATAATTAATATATATAATTTCACGATTTTTTTTAATTAATCTTGTTTTTTAGATAAATTAAACTTTATGTGAAGATTAACTTTTTCGCCTAAAATCAAAAATAACCAAGTTGTCTATATTCCACCCATTTTCTATTTATTGACCGGTAAATTACCTAAAATCTAACTAGTACAAAAAAATTTTAAATCACTTTTTATCTCATATTTTTATGTTCTCCAATTTGTCTATCGTATAAATTTTGATTTTCTATTTTTTTTTACCTACGTGCTTTTGCATTGTTTTTTTTTTGAGCAACTTATATATTATTTGGCAATTTTTTGCAGCCCCAAACTTATTTTTTAATAAGCAAAATGTTTTATTTTCGTCTAAAATCACAAATAAAAAAGTTATCCATATGTTACCCAAATCCACGTACACCTAATTTAGTTAGAAGAAAAATTTGCCCTTTGCAGCTTCTTCGGTTTTTCCCTGTAGGTATAACGTTGATTTTTCACTTAACAAATGTATAAAAAACTGACTTCATAACAAAAGTACTAAAATGTAAAGAATAACATTTAATTCCATCTTGAAAATTTTTTTGAGTGGGCGTGAAATTACATAGTCACAAGTACATTTTTATTGAGTGTCTTGAAATCTAATACCAGGAATATAAAGTTTATTTACTGTTTTTATTAGTTTAACCCTGATTTTATAAAGTCAAATTTTCAAGATGGAATATAATATAAGTTTTTACTTTTTAGAATTTTTTTATAAGGTCGGTTTTAGTTTTTTGTAAAAAAACTTATTTCAACCATTTTTGTCCTATTTATACAAAATTTTATAGCAAAGGTAAAGTTAAAGTTTTCGAGGCCTACACTTAGGTCAAAATTTTAGACGTACCTAACAAAATATAAAAGTAGCTACCCCGTCCACTGAATATAAAATTTTGCCAAAATCGCGAAACTAATATTACATAAAAAGCGCACTCTCTACATATTTATAGTAATTTATTAGTAAAACTGAATTACGTGCCCTTAAAAACTCCGAAATTACGATATTTTTATAATACA
The DNA here is from genome assembly GCA_030620095.1 of Kuschelorhynchus macadamiae. Lineage (NCBI taxonomy): Eukaryota > Metazoa > Arthropoda > Insecta > Coleoptera > Curculionidae > Kuschelorhynchus > Kuschelorhynchus macadamiae. Next base: position 1,870,295 of record JAUTXW010001365.1, read on the forward strand.
CCCTATCTGCTCTTAGTCCCCCTCTACCCCTCTATACACTTCACTCATTATCATAAGAAATTTTGTTTCCAAGAATAAAGACATTCATTAAGTAGATAAGTACTAGGTCCATTGCATATGAAATTTTGTCAGAATCGCAGTACTATTATATAAAAAGCGCCCTCTCTACGTATGAAAAAAAACTCAACAACTTAAAAATTAAAATGATTAGTAAAATTCTTCTTCGTGCCATTAAAAAGCCCAAAAAAAGGGTAGACATGTTCAATTTCAAGACAATATAGTAATGCATTTTAAATTTATCGCAGAAATTCTTCGGTTAATTTTTTTTCAATATGCTTGCTATGGGACCACTATGGTACTACCCTGAATATTCTGAAAATTTCATCCAAGTTGGACAAACCATCCCGGAATAATCGGTGCCCATACATAAAAAGAATACATTGGGTCAAATTGATAACTTCCTTCTTTTTTGAAATCAAACCCCGAAAATTCTAAATTCAAGTGCCCTACTAATTAAAAAATAAATCAAGCTCAACAATATTAAGGAGTCACTAACAGCCACAGAAACTTACATCGTCTTTCCCATTCTCATTCATGATGATCTAACCTTCTAATCGATAACTTCCTCTTCTTGACACGTTCACCTACTGATATTTAGAGCCAAATTAAAGAATGTTTGAGGCAAAAAATGGAACGCGAAATCGACGCGACCCCACGAGACTGACTGGGACTCTGAGCCGCTCCGTGCTCGCAATTATTCCTACTTTAATGTTAAATAACCGCTTAATGATAGCTTTTTATTTGTTAAACGCATTGTTTGGACAATTTTATTTGCTATGAATGCTAATAGTTCTTTTTCACTGTCAACTAGTGCTAACAATTCCGTAATAAAAAACGTATTAACAATAAAACATGAAATTCAGCTTCGAGGTTTAGCTATTTTTTAAGACAGTTGGTTAAGTATTACTTATTACCTATTTAATAATCTACTTAAAGAATTTTATAGAAGTATTTATTTATAATACTTGAGTACTTCAAGTTTCGTATTTATAAATAGTAAAGCCTTTTTCGAAAGTAGGTAGTTCAATATTATAAAGACTTAAGTATTTCAAAAATTATTTTAAGTTCTTAATACGTACTTGTAAACTGTACTTCTACATCAAAATAGTTCAAAATTTAATATTTGCACCATAATTGAAAAAAATAATGAATTACAAATCACATTAAAAATTTTATTTAAAACATAATTTACAGACCCAGAAAGCACTGACGCTAGCTATGCCTCTATGCCAAGCACTGATCCCATGATTATTATTGAAAGGAGTATTACAACTCTGTCAAAAGATTAATTTTCATTTTGGCTAACATAATATTTATTCTCCATCAGGTTAAAACAAATGATGTGTCTACCTTTAATTTTTTCCATATCAATCCAAACTGTTTTATAAAATGACGCAAGTGGCCTCATGGGTACTCGAGATTTATAACAATCCTGGCAAATTGCAGTATATTCGCAATCAATTGAAACGTGAAACCAGTTTACAATGTCATTGGCAAAACCAATGATATTGTTTAAATAAATCATGCGTGGTGCAGCTCCTAGTAAAAAACCATACCTATAGCTGATATTTTTCCAGCTTATGACATAATTTTTATTTTAAATGTTTTATTGTAGATCAATTTATTTATATATAATCCTTATTACCTCAAAAAGTGTTTACAACAAATAAGCACCAAAAATAAAAAAATTATATTTTAAACCATTTTGGCAATCTTACAATTTGAAGTCGGTGAACTTAACACTGTTAACAATAAGGCCGATGTCCCAAGTGTCGAAAATAAACTGAATAAAAAGCTGATGTTCTAATCAAACATATAATTATGTATGAAATATTGGAGATAATAACGAAGCCCCCTAGGGAAGTTAGGGTGTGGCCCTGATAATGTACCTAAATATGTATTAGTCAATATAGTGTATAACATTAGAAGGCTTTTCGGGGGAGTTTCCGGAAATATGGAAAGAGAGTTTTATAGTACCAATTGTTAAAACGAGGAAAAGAGAGGATGTTCAGAACTCTACGAGTATTTCACAACAATCAGCAATCCCTAAGCTGCTGGCTAGCTTAATTTACGATCAGTTGTGCTGGGCTTGCAGAGGGCTTATATTGACGAGCAACACGGCTTTATGGGAAGGAGATCAACCTTTACTAATTTGGTCACTTATGGGAGTGCTCTGTTAAAGGCCCCGGAGTAAGGTAGTCTAGTAGACTCGGTCTATACAGACTTCTCCAATGCATTCGAGAGGGTAAATCATAATATTACTCCTGGCAATGTTCGAGGCAAAGAGCCGCAGAGCATACTTGTGGGGAGTACCCAGAAAGTTACAATAGCCAGTTTTGTCTCTGAAAGTATAGAGATCACATCATCATTATTTAACATTTTTATTAATGACATCAGCCAAACCCTGACTAAATACAACTTTATCTTTTTTCCTGATGACTTCAAATAATACGCGTGATTAAGACTGAAAATGACTATAGATTACTACAAAATAACTTGTGGCCGTTTGCGCAGTGGCGTGATGTTAATGGGTTATTATTGAACCCTAGGAAGTGCAATACAATTAGTTTTTTCAGAAAAAAGAATAGTATTGATTTTGCATTTAGTATCAGTCTTAGGCTCACTAGGCCTACTGAAATGGAAATTCAAAGAGGCATCAATGCAAGGAGAATGAGATACCCCATCAAGCTGACGTTCAATCGGCCGGAGCCGGAATGTACCGGTCGGCAAATGGTGTCGAAGAGGCTCTTCTGCTGGGAAAACATACAACTGTTTTCCAGGCTGAGGTCTATGCTACATTGCAGGTTGCAACGAAGGGGGAAGTCAGGTTGGGAGCGGAGAATAAAATCCACATTCACTCAGTCAGGCGACCCTTAAAGCCATCGGTAAGCCCAGGATGAGCTCTAGTCTAGGAATCCAGAGATGCACTAAGTGAGCTAGAAACGACAAAGGTGGTGAGATTAAAATGGGTCCCTGAGCATAATGGTGTCGAAGGCAACGAGAAACCGAATGAGTTCGCCAGAAGCGGATCGACTCTCCAATTCTCGGGCCCAGAACCACGCCTGGGTATAAGTAAACTACTGCTCGGAGGCCCTGAATAGCTGGGCCTGTGAAAAGCCAAAGGAGAAGTGGTCAAGGACGAACTGCTATAGAAAGGCAAAAGAAATGCTACCCAACCCAATCGGATCCAAGGCAGCTTGGTTGATATCAAGGATCAAGGAGTCCACAGGTGATTGGGGATCTAATTGGCATTTTGACAGGACACTGTAGACTAAACAGGCCCCTGTAGCTGCTGGGGTTAGCGGACACCTTCTAACTATGGGGCAGAGGAGGAGGATCCCTATCATCTTGTTGGAACGGGTGAAAGATGGAGAAGACTGGAAAACTTTCGGCGTTAAGTCAAGGAAGAATTACATCTCAACTGGAGGCGAGATGCTCTTCTTCATTAGAAGAACGGGTCGCCTTCGTAGGGAAGTGAAGTGAGATGGGTGGGGTCACGAATAGCGAAAGGGGCGTTTTAGGTTCGGGAAAGGCACTTCAAATCATGGGGCTTATTTTTAGAATGACCTATTTGTTGACTCAATGAAGATGTGTGGTCACCATTCTATAACACACTCAATTCCGGAACATAACGTATCCAGTCTAAGTTTACTAGGTATTGTTCCTTTAAACTTGGCGTTCTCAGTAATCATGCAGGCCTTGCTAACACGCTTGGCCTGCGACCGCTGGCGACAGAAGAAGTTTGTCAGATCTTAGCTTCATATATAGAAAAATAATAAATGGTCTCATTGACTGAGAAACCCCGCTAAGTCTAATTGAACTGCAGGCTTCAGGGCGTAACTTATGGAGAAATGATGTATTTTTGTTGATTTTCATAAAACTAGTAACATCATTCACCATTGGTGAGATCTTTCAACTTTCTAAACAATAATCCTTCCATAAATCCATATGGAAGCTCGCTGTCCAGCTTCAGTGGGTGCATGTTGGCGTGTCACATAACCATAGCATATGTGATGCCAATTAGCTAAGTATGATGTTTTGTACATTGGTCCTATGTACATACACATATTTTTTTGTTAAATTTTTTGGATATTGTAACTTTTATAACGGGGTTTCCCGTTTATTGATAATAAATAATAAATAAATATATACATATAATATAAACTTTGAAAACAAAAACGAAAATATTAATTCATTTTAGACATAAAATCCAACAAAAAAAAACAATCTGCTTATCATGTATCATCAGATTTTTCTCATTTATTTTTGAAATAATATTCCTGTACAAAATCATGGGAGTCTTTGTACTGGTGTACAGAATTCACTTTTAACTTGCAATTCTGCCTTCACATGGTCTACGTTTAATCTGTTCCTTGACTTAGTCCAGGCATCACCACAAAGTGTATGAAATACTCTCTCAGCTGCTGTATTCAAACGTGAAATATTAAAAAAATCGGAATGTCCTCATTAGCAAAGAATAATTGATGTCATAATTTATCTGAGCTCGATTTATTTAGCTCGTTCTTCAACCATTTTAGTAATTGTCGTTGTGTGTCAATTTTTCATAACATTCGGGCATTTCATTGTAAGTAAAGGTTCTTTCTAATTGAATGATTTTTGTTAAAGCCAAGTGATTTTGTAAAGAGTTAATCAAAACGGCTAAATAAAAATATTTTTTTTTTATTTAATGCCGCCGTTCACTAAACAGACGTTTAACAGTAGTGAAATAGGATGAGCTCGCTTCGATATAGGGGAAAAGCCCTAGACAAAATAGATAGAATTGGTTTCTATTCACTTGACTAGATAAACAGTCTACTTACTTAAGTACTAATTTAGGTGTATACTATGCAAGTTACTAAAATAAGCTAATTGATTTAGTCACTTGCGGTAGCTACTATACACACTGAAGGCACCTTAGCTTCAAAATTTCCAGTCGTCCAAATAATAAGTCAAGCCCAATTTTCTAATTTAATAGCGGCATCAACTACCTAGATGCAGATAAAGGCAGACCCATTTCAATTATCCTTAAGCAAATATAATAATATGACCTAATGATGTCTGAGACACTGGCATGTAACCTGAAATTTAACTGTATAGAGTGACTCCTCAAAAGCAAAACTAATATGATAAATGGGGATTTCTTATATATCAGATAGAAAATTGAAATTATTTTTATCTACTGTTATAGATTTATACATTTTTTGCACTTTATTTATTTATTCGTGCCAGAAGCATCAGTAAAATTTAAACATAATATTATACATAGAGGTAAACATAGGATACAAAATATACAAATATAGAATATACAATGCAGAGTGTAAAAATGTTAAAAATAAAGGAAACTAAATTCCGTTTGACCAATATTTCACCACAACCAGCGCGTTGAGTGTCGCAATTACCAAGTCCTCCAAGGTGCATGTTGTTGGGCATAAGCTGCATTCGTAGAGGTGTGAGGTGTTTTCCTCCTCTCCACATTCACACAGGAGTGAGTCACAGGAAAAGCCCCATTTCTGCATGTTTACTTCCGATCTTCCAACTCCCGAGCGTAGTCTATTAAGTGTTTTCCAGGTTGCCCAATTTCCCTTGCAACCCGGAGGGAGATTTTCTGATGGTACCATCCAGTCTATGATACCACTGCTTTTTGCTTTCCATTTCGTCTCTTTTGTTCACTTTACAGGCTCTGTCAAGTCTTCTGTAGTTCGCAGGAAACTTTTCCTCGATTTGAGTCTGGGATTGGCTGGTTGGTATCCATAGAGGAAGTGAGCTTCGGATGTGCATGCCTTTGACTTCTCCTTTTGGCCTTCTACCTCTCTTGGATTATCCGGGGGTGTACCATACCTGGCAGGCGTATTCGGCTGCTGAATAGCACAGTGCAAGGGTGGAGGTTTTTGTTATTTGTGGTGATGCTCCCCTTCTAGTGCTGATAAGTTTGCTTATGATGTTGTTCCTTACTGCAACCTTTCGTTTCGTGTTTAGACAATGCTTCTTGTACGTAAGTGTTCTGTCTAAAGTTACCCTAAGTACTTGGGCACCGCGCAGCGTTTCAGCTGGATTCCTTGCAACCGTAATTTTAGTTGTCTCGCTGGCTGTTTGTTCTTAAGGTGGAAGACGCAGGTTTGTGTTTTATACGGCTTGGGTTTGAGTTGATTTATCTTGTAGTAGGTGGAAAGTTCCTCAAGCGCTCCTGACAACTTCACCTCGGCGTTTGTGAAACTATCAGTTTGTACAGTAATAGCGCGGTCGTCTGTATAAATACAACTTTTGATGCCTTCTGGTATTGGCTGGGGCAGGCCATTCTTTTGTAGCCTCCAGCGAATTTTGGACCCCTGAAATTCTACATAGAATCTTCAGTTTTAAAGAAGGTTCCGGATCATACATGTAAAATCTTAGTCCTTGGTTAGGTTATACAGTTTCTGTAGTAGTAGACGGTGATTAACTATGTCCTACGCCGCTGACAGATCTATGAACACCGCTCCTGTAATCCTACGCCTCTTATAACTATCCTCAATATGCTACGCGAGGTTCAGGACTTGGGATGTGCAACTTTTTCCCGCTCTAAATCCAGCTTGCTGTGATATTAGGAGTGGCTTAATTAATTCCATAACTCTGTGGAGTAGCACCTAAAACAGGTGGCACAGCAAGGAGATGGGTTTGTAGTTTTGGGGATCGCGATGATCTTTACCGGGTTTTAAGATAGCTATTACTCGTGCTCTCCTCCAGATCTTTGGGAAATTGCAGGACTTGATGCAGTTATTTATCATCTCTAGTAGTCATCTCTTAGATTTTAGCCCAAACCTCTTAATCTGCTTGACACGTATGTCATCGTAGCCATCTGCTTTCCCGCTTTTACAACGGGTTATTGTCCCCTCCAAATCAGTCAGGGTAAAAGTAAGTAAGTCAGTTACTTGACTTTGAATTATCAATATTCGTTATATCACAAAAAAACTCCCCTCAGTAGAAAATTTTAAAAATGTATTACAAATTACCGAAGATTTTATTATTACAAATTTCCATGTAAATATCATTTCGCCTTCGAGTCTTGATAATATCAGATTCATTCAGAAGGAAGATAACCAAATAAAAGATACTTGGAACCAAATATTCCACAAGAATTGCATGAGGGTAAGATAAGAGTTTGAGCGGGAATTATATTAATATTAATAAATCTTAATATCTAAAGAACTTTGCTGGTTATTCCCTAGAAGACTGACAACTTATTTACAGTCTTCACCAGGCACATATTGTTTCGAAAGTTTTGAAAGGAGGAGGCATACTAAAAAATACATAAAATTATATAGTTTTAAGCAATAAATCGTTATCTAATATCAAAAGACATTTCCCAGCGTTGAATAAAAATGTGCCGTTCATATAATCATATACAGGTTGATACTGGACTGATGGAATTTTTAGTCTAAGATATTTTACCTGAATTATTAACATTAACGACCTCAGAACACTCTCACATTAAATAAGTGCCTAAAAATATTTTTATTTGTTAATGTTTTGGTTTCCCTTCAATGCAACTAGTAACCTATTGCACATTTTTATTAAATTAAATGCACCAATTAATGTTTTACCCTCTGTAGATGTGGAAGATATGTCAGAATAATAATTAAGGTGTTATAACAAAACATTTCATATTAAAATAGATTTAAAACAACTCACAATGCCCGAAATATGTATATACAAAAAATGGTAAAATTGAAGTTATACAACGTTTGATCCTCAATTTCTTATTCACCATATAATTTGCGAGGTATGGTGCACACTGTTAAAGGAAGTTTAACCCAAAATACTTTTATTTAAACCCATTCGTTGGTATTCGAATCCAAAACCTCCCACTACCTAGGTGAAATGTTTAACTAATAGACTACAAAAACCGTGCTTCAACATTAATTCAAATTGAAAAAATGAACTTGCCTTCAATGTGATTCAAACCTACCACCTCTCACTAACTAGGTAAAGGTATTAAACAACTAACAGAAGAAAACGAAGAAGGTTCATAGACAGGTCTCAATGATTAATAATAAGGAATGAGTACTTTCCCCTTTAATAACCACCCCGATATGCAGCCACCTAAGGCTGCAAAACCGCAAAGGAAGTAACTAACATAAAATTAAATAAGTTAAATTGCCAATACTGGATGTTGAAGTCACTGGTCACTCGTGAAATCAAGCACTGTTGCCAGAGCTGGGAGTATCTGATATCTAAGTTACAATAAAGTAGCTAAATTACTCAGAAGTAACTTAGTTACGTTTTTAATTATAGAAAAAGTATCTTGTAACTTAGAGATACTTTTGTTGAGTATTTTGTAAAGGTTACTTTCGAAAAGTATCTTTAGTTACGAAAATGTAACTATAGTTACAAAAACTAACTTTAGTTACAAAAGAGTATTTCATTTACATATTTGTCAGTCTGGTCAACTTCAACGTATAAGTCCTATACAAATATTGTAACACGCGGAATAGGCGTAAGAAAGTTGCCTCTCACGCTTTGTTGGCTCTCACGCTTTGTTGGTGCTCAACCTTTGACTTTATCGGTGTCGACATTACTTCATTTTATGGTATATTTTGCTGCTAATTTGTTTGCCATGATATGTTTTGGTTGGTACTCTGTTAAGTAGTACATCATATCTACCCTAGATATCTAATAAGTACCTAATAACGTATTTAATATAGTTATACTACCTATACTACTATACTACATATGTTACCCAGAAAACTAAGTATCCTTGTACAGTAACTAGTTACTTTTAAAAAGTAACGAGGATCTTATAAATGAGTTTGAAATATTATGTATGAAATACTGGGCTTTATAGAAAAGATACAAATTCATATAAAACTTAGTAGTATCGAGTATATATCCGCATATTTGCCCGGGAAAGAAAACTGATTTCTAGAAGCGACATAAAGTTGAATTTTGACGTATTTCTATTGACACTATTACTAGTATGTACGAAGAAATATAAAATTTCCTATTTTTTAACTCTTGAGCAAAATTTAGGCACATTCCGAAAAAAAAGATTCTGGAGGATGAGTGCAATATATTGTTCTCGGATCCTACATGTCTACCGCCCACACCGCGTCATTATGCAATTATGTTCTCCCATAACATTAAATAAATCTGACTGGCAAAATCTATTCATTATTAGAATAAAATTGATCTCCGAACATCTTTTCGCATGGCTAATTTTATACACCTATTTTAAAATTTGTGACAGAAATAATGGACTATTTAGAATTAATAAAAATATACTTCCATTATTTGGAATAACTTTAACTTTCGCATTGGCACATTTATTTTAAAATTGTTTAGAGATTAGAGAATTAAAGAGATAGTTATTGCATGGGCTCAGTTAATCTTAGATATACTTATTATCTGTTTAAAATAACAATGCGTACCATTTATAGTTAAAGGGTTTGCGACTTTGATTTGACTTGCTTGTTTTAATGGCTTTGCTGCAAGGCAATCGCCAGATAGCTCTCAGTCCGGGGCTTATTCAGAGCTGGGGCAACCCTCCCAGATAATTTACACCTTATTCCAGTTCGGAGACATTAGCGGTAGGATGTCCGGATCGCGAGCTGTAAGCTCCCGGAACACCCCAATTCTTTCAATACCTTTTAAATATTTAAATATATATATATATATATATATATATATATATATATATATATATATATATATATATATATATTAATATATATATATATATATATATTATATAATATATATATATATATATTATATATATATATATATATATATATATATATAATATATATATATATATATATATATATATATATATATATATATATATATATATATATATATATATATATATATATATATATATATATATATATATATATATATATATATATATATATATATAATATTTTTATATCAAATTTTTGAAATGCATCTTGGCTTCCAGTAGTTGTCCCTTGAGAGAGAGTACTACTGGTATCACGAGATGACCTTTTCTTTCAAGCTATCCCCTCACCCCTCCTACTCCCGCCTCATAGCGGCCATTACGATAATATTCTATGTAGAACTGGGCAGACGAAACAAGATAGAATTCAGGAACAACTAGGCCTCACGTTCACAGCGTCAGCTCTCCTTCTAACGGGGTCGTTAGTTTACACACTGAACGGTTGAGTCTCCCGCTTCCCCCCAAAACAAAGCAGCAAAACCGAACACGTGGAACCACTTATGTTAAAAACACAGATGTCTGCCTTCCACGAGGCGATTCGAAAGACTGACGTTTGCGACTTTATATTTTTGTAACAACTCTTTATTAGGTTAAAGGTAAAACGAGTCCACTCTAAATATCAGACCTATATAATTCAAAAATGTTTGTTTTAAACTACATTCAATTTAAAAAAACTAATTAATCTATTAAGACATTAAATTTTTAATTAACTTTGTGATATCTTTCAAATCTATATTTTAAGGTTTATCGCCGTGGTGCCACCAGATTTTTCTTAGCTTGTAATGCTGAGGTAATTAATCTAAATAAAATATAAATGAAATCATCAAAATCGCCCATGTTTTTAAACCCATTTTTACCTCCCTCGTAAAAAGTATTGTAATCGTAAACAAATCATCTTCGAGATTTTTTCAGATCTTCACGTTTTAGGGTCGCTAAATGCCGAAAAACATGTTTTCTCAATTCTAGTTTGTCTGGCTGTCGGTCTGTCTGTTCGTGGCATACTACTTGCTAGATTGACTTCAAATTTTGATAAAAAATTAAGGGTCATATGACCTGGTAACATTTTGGTAAAAATCCAATACGGCAAAACAAAATGGCAGTCCTTATAAAATGTTAAATAATTATTATTAAAAATCTGCTTATCCAATTTATCTGAAATGTATTACGTAGGAATCAACTAGTAAAATTTTGGTACGAACCCAAGATGGCGGCTTAGTAAAATATTTAAAAATTCAGTCTGAAAACCTACTTAAGGACCTAATTTCAAATTATGTACCATAAATAATTGTGATGTAAGATGAACTAGTAAAACTGTGGTACTAATTCAAGATGGAAAGCAGAACAAAATGGCGGCTAAATAAAATATTTGTAATGGTCAAAAATCGCCCTCTCAGGTTTGACATCACTTCACGATTTAGAGGCGTAACAATTCCATCGGCGTCCGTCCGTCTGTCGGTTTGTCTGGGTGTCAGTCAGTTCACGGCAGAGCTTAAAAATGACTTACGCGATATACTTCAAATTTTGGGTAAAAATGAAGGGTCGTATGGGGATAACTTGATAACATTTTGGAGAAAATCCAATATGGTAAAACAAAAGGGCGGTCTAGTGAAATGTTAAAAAAAATTATTACTACAAAACTAATTATCTAATACACCTCAAATTTTGCACAAAAATTAAGTATTATGTAGGAATCAACTGGTTTTTGGTACGAATGCAAAATGGCAGAACAAAATGGCGGTTTAGTAAAATATTTAAAAATTCAACCTGAAAAACTACTTAATGGACTGATTTCAAGTTGTATGCCATAAATAATTGGTATACAGATGAACCAGTAAAACTGTGGAACTAATTCAAGATAACAGAACAAAATGGCGGCTAAATATAGTATAATATTCGTAATCGTGAAAAAATAATCTTAGCAGGTTTTACATATCTTTTTCGTTTTAGCGTCCCTAAATACCAACTAATATGTTTTATGAATTCCGTCGGTCCGTTTTCTATCTGTTTGTCTGCCTCTCTGTCAGTTTCCGGTGTAGCTTAAAAACGTCTTATGAGTGACTTCAAGTTTTGGTCAAAAATTAAAGGTGGTACGGGGATGACCTGATAATATTTTATCAAGTGTTATATAGGAATGAACTGGTAAGATTTTGGTATAAATATAAGATATCAAAACAAAATAGCGGCCTTTTAAAATATTAAAAAAACAGCCTGAAAGCACTATTTATTAGATTAATTTCAAAATGTATGCACGCATTAAGTGGGATATAGAGATACACTGGTAAAGTTGTGGTATGAATTCAAGACGGCGAAACAAAACGGACGGCGGCCAAATAAAATTTTTAAAAAATCAACGTAAACAAAAATCTTATTCAATTGACTTTAAATTTTTCCCAAATATCAAGTCTGACCTAGCTAGAAACTGGTGAAATATTGGTTGGAATCCATATGTTTGATATGGGTATAGTAGTCTATTAAGCTGCTTTTTTTTTAATTTATTATGCATGTTTTATATTTGTCTATGTGTTTAATTAGATAGTCTGCAAATCGCCTGTTACGTGTACTTATTAATATTGTTACACTCAAGGAAACGGATCATTAAATGTGTATTTCGCGACAGTAATTTTAAGAGTTTGTGTGAGACATGCTTCGGAAATTATAGAAATTACTAACCGTGTAGGTTGCTGTTTCCGGGGAATAAAATTGAAATAAATAAAAGATGGCTTTTGGCCACGGAGGATGTGCGGTAAAATGCAAGAAAGATGAATTTCAGAGCTAAATATATGGGATTAAACAGCTATAGAACAAACCATTATCACTTCTGTAGATACAAGGAAAATCCAGTACTGGCAGTAAATTGTTTTAGTTATTTTTATTACGTTTTCCATAAATATATTGATCCGTCACTGCATCTAGATTTTAGGTTATGATTATAGGTATTTATAGATGGCCCATAAGCCATTACTAGGGACAGGGAAAGGGATTAAAATTATTCGAAATTGGGCACAGTAATTAAAATTAGTAAAAAAAGTAAAAAAAAAGTATATAATTTTATTAGCTGGAAAAATATTTTTAGGCAATAGTAACCAAAAACACCACCAACCATTTCTTTAAATGTTGGGAAATGTATTTTATTTAGATATCAGATAATGATTTATTTATCCAAACTACCAAATTGTATGTACCTATTTTAGTTTGCTATGTAATTAATTTAGACCTTGATACCATTTTTTCACTATAACGTGTTCCTAATAATACTAAAACTTAGTTTGTTAGATTTTGAAAAAAATTGTTAACGCTTACATAACATGCGATCGTGAAAGTGTTATGTAATATATGCAAGTCCTTACAATGAAACAGAATTACCGGCACAACCAAACTGGTTTTGCTCTTTTAAGCAAGAATAGATTCTGTTCAGCAAAAGAAGCAAGTAATGTAGCTTGCTACGAATCTATGCAAACGGCTTTGTTTAACAAGAGATCTAGAGGAATAATTTAAAATTGTTGGTACAATGGCATCAGAAAAACTTTAGTGGAAGTAATAATGAACGTCATCAATTTTTTTGTTATGTGAAACACCTCCTTTTTCCATTAATGTTCATCACCACAATTTGAAAGCAAATTACGAAACTTCTGTTTACTTAGTTACTGAGTTTTTTTTTAAATCGGGATGACAAAATCATTCTTGTCTTCGTATCTTCTTTTTACGGCATGGGGACGATGTTCTGTTTTGACTGTCCTCGTGAAAGGTAAGTCTTGTAATTGTGAAAAAAAATCACCTTCCGATATTTTTTCAGATCTTTACGAAAAACATGTTTTTTTCAATTCGGTCCGTCTGTCTGTTCGCGACATATCTAAAAACTACTTACCCGATTGACTTCAAATGTTGGTCTAAAATTAAGGGTCATATGGGGATAACCTGGTAAGATTTTGGTAAAAATCCCATATGGCGAAAGAAAATGTCTAGTGAAATGTTAAAAAAATATGGCGAAACAAAATGGTGGCCTAGTGAAATGTTAAAAAATTGATAACTAAAAAACTACTTACCCTATTTACCTCAAATTTCGCATAAAAATCAAATATTATATAGGAATAAACTGCTAAAATGTTGGTACGAATCCAATATGGCAAAACAAAATGACGACCTAATAAAATATTTAAAAAATCAGGAACTGGTAAAAGATTGGTAGAAATCCAATACGATGGATTAAATGAAAATGTTTGAAAAGACTAACTTGAGAATAATTAGGTCACACTTCACTATTCCTAATAAAAGGAAACGAGGGAAAATCCGGGCAAACAAAATTTACCGATTTCTTTTAGTATTGAAAATACTATTGGGATCACTTTTATGCAAACTTGACACTGCATGTCGTAACCTCGACAAGGCAAAATCCCGACACCCAAACTGCGATAACGTGTTCAGTAAAATAATACGTATAGATTATGAGTGCGGACGCACTAAATAAAAAAATAAGGTAACATTATAATACATATATAACATAGATGAACAAATTTTATATATAAATAAAATAGTCCACTGTTTTGTGTACGTATATGTGTGACTGAGTCTTATATTAAAATAAAATAAATACGGATTGCCAATGCATAGAAGAACAAATTTTAGTAAACACAAAATAGTCCATTGTTTTTGTATATGTGTAAAACAAAATTTCGAATCTTATTAGAATAAGGCAGCCATCATTAAATGTGTACGGAAATGCACGAAATTATGATCGCAGCCGATCTCAAAGCTAATTGTTTTTGTTAAAAAAGGTAAGTAAGATATATTATATATATATATATATATATATATATATATATATATATATATATATATATATATATATATATATATATATATATATATATATATATATATATATTTTTACCACACATTATTTATTTTATTTTAACTTAACAAAACGTCCTAGCTTTTTGACTCATATTTTATTATGTAACTTATCAATACTAAAGAAATTATTAATAGGTACGGATTCATGTGACAGCACGACAGTAAAGAAAGGAAATAGGCAAAGGAATTGCTCACACGTATGCATATTAATCTAACATCTAAATGTAAATGGAATCAGAAATTAATTGCATCCAATGTTTTTTGAAAACATTGGGACAGGGAGAAGGCCGACAAATTAAGAAGAAATATAGGGAGGTATACAATGACGTCAAAAAGAAATAGACCCCGCATTTCATTCATAAAAATGAAATAAATAGAATCAAACATCAATTTGTTGTTGTGTATAAGTGGAAAAAAGACGGACTGATCGCATAAAAAATAGTTTGCGGTGAAAATTGCAACGCTGTCAGATATCTTCGCGAGGCTTACCAGTGGCGTAGCAATTTTTGAGATAATGTATTATTTGCTATATTTTTTCGAGCCCAAATATTAGTATGGTGGATACGACAGTTTTTTTGTTGTAAGAAGAACAGGAACGACTTCACATTGCAAAAGTGAGAGTTTTAATAATAACTTGACAACAATTAATTTAGATATTATGTCGTGGAAAAGTCTGCACTAAATGGGAAACTTTTTTATTATCAATTTCTCGAAAAACTTTCTTCTTGATAAAACTTGTGTGTTTGTCGAAAAAATAGTTTTCACAATATTCAACTTTAAGTCAGATATACAGGGCATTCAAAAAATACGAAAAAGTGTATTTCAAAAATTAAAATTTTTGTGGCTGCCGCGGCCGTAAAAAATCGTAAATAAAGGTTTAGTATTAGTTACGTCATATTAGTAATAGCTAAGGAAAGATTTAAATAGAAAAATGCTTTTTTGCTGTTTGACCTTAAATATCTCCATAACTATAATATAAAAAATGTTAATCAGTTTATGTTTACGATGTTTTATGGCCCTTAAAACTACCGTCAGAAAAATTTTATTTTTTTGAAATTGTTAGTGAAACCACTTTTTTGAACATCCTGATCTAAAGTTTATTACTATCAAAAATATTTTTTTTGAACCACCAACTTTTATCAAGAAATCAATAATAAAAAAAGTAAATAAATGCATTAAAATGCAAGATGTTTAAAAATAAAATCATCGAAACTTTTTGGTGATTCTGAAGCACCCTGTATAATACTTTACACTATATTTGAAACTTATTTTTTTGTTATAAAAATTTAAATAACAAGGTTGAAAGTGGTGCTACATATTATAAATATTCACCCGGACACGTGGTTTATAAAAATAAAACAAAGGTTAAAAGTTTGGTATAATTTATTTATAAACGGTAAAACAAAAGTCGCCAATGTCCTATTTGCTCAAGATATACCTATAATTTTTTACATTTTCATAATTGCTCTACCTGCAATGTTTTAATAGATATTGGCAAATAACTAGTTTTTTGCAACTTTTTTTGTTGCACTTGCAGGGGGACTAGCAACAAGTGAAAAAAAAGCATTCTTCTTAATAATTTTTTTGTCATTCAATTGGTTTTGACAAGGTTGGATCCCCCTAGAACTGAAATCCTGGCTACGTGCCTGCAAAAGACATATTTATGTAATGGTTCATGTGGCAATATTTATTATTAGCAATAAGCTTAGTCATAAAAGAACAAGCATTTCCATGACAAAATACAACCAATAACGGGGTAATAAGGGTGAGTTCTTATTACTATCGTTACTAAAGATGAAGATAAAACTAAATTTTGTTACATGGACCCACTTTGTGTTTTGATGTCTAAACCAAGAGTATAATGCTTATTTAATAGGTTTCTTTATCAGCTTATCACCGACTTCATAGGAAATATGTAATAAAATATAATTTATCACTTTTTAATGCAACCTATTTTTTGAAATCGGGTTTGTTTTTCAAAACATTTTGATTTCACCCTTTTTCCAACACATTTTAGTTCTATTTACGCGAAGTTAGGTAAAAATTAGGGTTTTTATTTTTAACATTCATTATAATATATTATATTATTATTTATATTACCGAAACCACCTGATAAAAACAGATTCTCTCTAGTTGGGATAATGTACCTCAGGATGGTATTTATTTACTTTTTTGATTACTTGTTCTTAAAAACCAAATTTTTAGGCAATAAATGAAAGCATTTCAAATTCATTAAAGAAAATCTATAGCAAATGAAAAATTGAAAGTAGCGCTATTGCGCTATTTTCATTTTTTGTATATGCTTGCTATATGAGAAATCCGACACTACCCTAAATATTCCTTGAAAATTTCATCCAAAATGCAAACCATCCTGGAGTAATTAATGACAACCTAAAATAGGGGGTCTTATAGCTTACTCAGTTAAAATTTAGTACCTATGCTTTACCAAATAGTATATTTATGTTGTTTATTAACCCCTCAAAAAAGGTGGTTTGATAAATTTTAGAGGAATATTTGAGACTTTTCACAAATATATAAATAAGCAAAACGTTGTACTCCGTTTGTCATCAGTGTCTTCGACTTTATAGTTAAGTTGAAGTTATAAAAAATTAATTTAAGCCCAACGGAAATGTGCAATACAAAAACAATACTTCATTTGCAAATATAAGAACGCTATTAGACGGTGATTTTACCCTTCAACTACAGCACTGGTATGACATAACCTTACTTACCTTCGAAAACAAACTTCTGGGTTTAAATCGTTTCTTTTTCGGCAAATAAAGCAAATTCGCACCATTTTCTTAAAGTTGTTTAAACAAATTCTTGAAAATAGCCACACAAAACACTTGGATTTCTGAAAAACACTTATTTCACCAACTAGAACAATTGCAACGCCGCGCATCAAATAGGTCGAAATCATGAATGACTACGACCGTCTTCGGCGTCTTCCGAATGATCCCGAAAGAAATCTGTAGTATACTCGAAAAAGGTAGAATTCCGACGTTGCCGATTATTCTGAGCGTTATTTCTTGAAATAAGGAATAATAATTACAGAAGATTTAAATTACATTTAAAACAGATTCGGTTTGAGTTATCTATAATAAGCTATTTAATTATCAGTTTTAAAATATTCTATATGGAAATTTATACTGGGAATTTCTGGAATTCCTTGTTTATTTAGGTAACAGTATAAAGGATATCCGTTATAATCTGGCCACAGTAACGGTTTGGCAAACCAGGGTTAATGTTGGAGTCCTCCAAAATGTAAACAACTGGGTCTATGTTATTTCCATGTCGTTGGAGGTATATCATTTTTGACATAATTACAATAGTCACATTTAACCCATAGTTATTAATAATATTAAAATGCTAAATGTCACAAACTCTGATGAAATTTTTTTTTAAATTGGGAATGGAACGATTTTTATCTTTTAATATATTGTTTTATACGGCTATACCATTTAATTCCAGGCCCTCTCTCCTGAAATGTCTGCTTACATTCCAATGTGAAATATAAAAAAAAAGACGCCGTTTGTACCGAAAATTTAAATGGAAAAAAAGGGGACATGCAATGCAAATATTTGAGCGAGAGTGATTACCATTCTTATGTGTACATTAGAAATGTTCAACAATTTTTTTTGTTGACAAAGGTAAGTTAAATATATTAGATTTAAGCCGATTTTTATAATAAAAACTACATTTGTAAAATTTAACAGAATTTAGTTAGTAATAAAATAGGCTACTATACCCCGTCTTTTAAAAGTAATCAAAGAGCTTTCGGTTACACTACACCACACACTACATCATCAGGACTGACACTGTAAGTTACAAAATAAAAAATAATATGTAAAAACAATTAAAAAATTTAAAAACTCGTATGGAGACTAATATACGACCTTTCACAAAAGTACGTATTACTGTAAAAATATAGAAATATTATTTTATTATTTGCATTTTTTAATAAATGTGTAGTTTTTTTATAGTGGTTATGGGGCTATTAGGTAGATAATTTAGGCCGTTGCGTTGAACCGAAAATATTAATTATTAAGGTGAAGTACTGGCGGGACGGTTTTTTTTTAATTTGAAAAAATAGGTTTAACCTAAAGAATTAACCTGTGTGTTAATAAGTGCATTAGAGCCCTTATGAGAATTTCTATTTATTTCTAAATCCTCATAAGGGTTAAGTTTTAAACCCCTTGAGTTGATGTGTAAAATTTTGCTGTTTTTGAAGGAGAAAACTGGTGATTATTAAAATTAATATGAAAACGTAAGGGAGAAGTGGCTGGTCTATTGAGGTGTTTTTTAATTCTGACCTCTAAAGGTCTACAAGTCATGCCGAGATAATATGACGCATCACAAGAATTAGAGCTAAGGTTATAAACTCCACTTTTTTGGTGGTTTTGACATAGTCTTTGTTATTGACCAAGAGCGTAGTTGTTTTAAAGACGACCTTGGCTGTATCGCTACAACCATTCTTATGTGTACATTAGAAATGTTCAACAAATTTTTTTGTTGACAAAGGTAAGTTAAATATATTAGATTTAAGCCGATTTTTATAATAAAAACTACATTTGTAAAATTTAACGGAATTTAGTTAGTAATAAAATAGGCTACTATACCCCGTCTTTTAAAAGTAATCAAATAGCTTTCGGTCACACTACACCACACACTACATCATCAGGACTGATACTGTGAGTTACAAAATAAAAAATAATATGTAAAAACAATTAAAAAATTTAAAAACTCGTATGGAGACTAATATACGACCTTTCACAAAAGTACGTATTACTCTAAAAATATAGAAATATTATTTTATTATTTGCATTTTTTAATAAATGTGTAGTTTTTTTATAGTGGTTATGGGGCTATTAGGTAGATAATTTAGGCCGTTGCGTTGAACCGAAAATATTAATTATTAAGGTGAAGTACTGGCGGGACGGTTTTTTTTTAATTTGAAAAAATAGGTTTAACCTAAAGAATTAACCTGTGTGTTAATAAGTGCATTAGAGCCCTTATGAGAATTTCTATTTATTTCTAAATCCTCATAAGGGTTAAGTTTTAAACCCCTTGAGTTGATGTGTAAAATTTTGCTGTTTTTGAAGGAGAAAACTGGTGATTATTAAACTTAATATGAAAACGTAAGGGAGAAGTGGCTGGTCTATTGAGGTGTTTTTTAATTCTGACCTCTAAAGGTCTACAAGTCATGCCGAGATAATATAACGCATCACAAGAATTAGAGCTAAGTTTATAAACTCCACTTTCTTGGTGGTTTTAACATAGTCTTTGTTATTGACCAAGAGCGTAGTTGTTTTAAAGACGACCTTGGCTGTATCGCTACAACCATTTAAGATGTTAGCTATCTTTTCGGAGCATGATTCTAGATAAGGTAATGACAAATATTTATTGGGTTTTTTAAAGGTTTCAGTGGGAAAAGCTTGGCGTTTAAGTATTTTAAAATTGATTTTATTAACTATTTTATCTACGAGATAAGGACTGCATCCGTTATTAGTTGCTATTTGCTTAATAAGTTCTAATTCCGCTTGTCGATGCTGAGTTGAAAGAGGGAGTGTCAAAGCTCTATAAATATAACTGTAAAATGAAGATAATTTAAACAAAAAGAATGATTTGAGCTTTCATGAATGATAAGCAGTATGTGTAGGTTTTCTGTATACTAGAAAATCCAATAATTTAAAAGTTGTGTCAGGTATTTTCAATACGTAGGCTACTTGCGTAAGGTGCAAGATCTGTGAATGTTTTGTTTGTCAAGGGGAAATATCTTGTTACCATTAACCCTGAAATTGCCAAATGGCCTCTACATTATCTAATTTTTCTGTGATTAATATATTAGACTTGAGGCAAACATCTAATGACAGCCCCGTTCGACAATTGCTATTATATAAAAAAAATCTGTTTTTTTCCTACCATCACTTTCAATGCTGTGATAAAAAAAAATTACGAAGACGGTTTATTCGGACTTATTCGCTTCTTCTTGTAGAGTAAATATATTTTTGTCGAGGTGAGTAAGGTAATTTTGCTATATCAATAGTTTTATGTCAATTTTGGGACCGTCATGTAAAACAATTTGAGCATTTTCATGATTCACACAGTTAATGATTTTTAGAAAATTCAGCAATATAAATTTTAATAATATTATTAAACAAATTGTGCTTTATATAATAGGTTTCACTGTGAGATAAACATCAAAACATAAATAAACAAACTACATGGCATAATAAAAATAATGAAATAAAATTGAATCAAAATCACCCTATATAAGCTACAGCAACAGTAACTTATCGTGGGCTTCTTGTTTTCTGTTTTCTAATTAGCATAAAAACAGATTTGGGCTTTAATTGCAAAATATTTTTATTAAATAAAAAATAATATGCAGTAATTGTACGTGTTACCCTCTATAAATGTAGAAGAGATATCTTAGAATATTAGTTTAGATCTTTAGATAAAATATTTCATATTAAAATCGGTTTCAAGCATAGTTCTATGTCCGAAATATGTATATGTTTGTAAGAATAGAAAATATATACGACTTTTGACCCTCGATTTCTAGCTCCCCCTGTAGTTTGCGAGGCTTGGTGCAATGGCAAAAAATGTTCACTCTAGCATCGGCAATAATATACTAATATATTTAAAGGAAGTTTCATGTCATTTTGGGTTTATAATTCAAGTTACTTTAAACAATTACCTGACTTTTCTTCGGTTTTTGAAAATTTGATTTCATTTCAAAATCAACTTATTTGCAGGATGTAATTTACAGACCACAATACAATACTTTTTCCTAAAAACGATCACATTATTTTTTAAATCCAACTACCGCCTACAGGTCCATGACGCATTTTGTGCTTCCAGTCGCCCCCTCCTTACGTCACAAGGCTAAGCGAACGACAATAAGTCCGAGGACATCATGCGGTGTTTATCCCATTGAAGACTAATGTGACTCATTTATTACTTAGCCTAAATATATTAGAGTAGGGCGCCGAGAGCCAGCCGCGTGATCAAAATGTCCAAGCATTTTCTTCGTGTTATAAAAAAAATAATATTTTAGAAATCAAATATAGGTAAGCAGGATACTAACGCCAAAAGGATGCAGGAATATCTCCAAAATTATATTTATGAAAGATTTCGATAAAACAACCCTAAGCTCTCCATTGCAACCTACATGTTGGTTTAAATATGCTGGCGATACGTCTATATCGTATAATATGGTCATCTAAACCAACAACAGTCTAATATAAAATCGAGTTTAGTGGGCTTAAAAGTACCTTTTATTTAACGAGAAAGACCACCGTAAAAATTCTTGCAGGATATGTTTGATGTGACTTGGAAATCATTTTCCCTTTTCAAGTAGAATCTGAAAATGAGCCGTTTTTTTAAATCAAATTTCAGTTTACTCAATTTTATTTTTATTTTTTTCGTAAAAAGGAAGTACGGTAATCGTGAAAAAATGGGATGACCTGATAACATTTTGGTAAAAATCCAATATGGCATACCAAAATGGCGGCCTAGTGAAATGTTAAAAAAAATATTACTAAAAAAGTACTTATCCAATTTACCTCAAATTTTGCACAAAAATCAGGTGTTACCTAAGAATGGAATGGTAATATTTTGCTATGAATATAAAATAGCAAGACAAAATAGCGGCCTGATAAAATATTTAAAAAATCAGCGTGAAAAAACTTCAAATTTTGTGCAAGCATTAAGTGTAATATAAAAATAAACGGGTAAAGTTGTGTTACGAATTCAAAGTGGAGGAACAAAAAAATCTTATTCAATTGACTTTAAATGTTGCAGAACAATTAAAAGTGATGTAGGGACAAAGTGGTCGGAATTTAACATGACGTAACAAAATCGCGGTGTGAGTCAACGTACAAACTACTTATTGAAAATTTTAAATTATGCCCAAAAATCAAATGTGGCATAGGTAGAAACTGGTGAAATATTGGTAGGAATCCAATATGATGAAACAAAATGGCGCCCAATAAAATTGTATATGTATGTCTTACTAAATGACTACAGGTGGAACTAAATTGGGTCACACTTTACTATTCCTAATAAAATGAAATAATCATAACAGGGGAAGTTCCGGGTAAAGAAAATTTATCGATTTTTATATTTTATAACAATTTTTTATTGAAATAACTGAAAATATTATAGCAATTTTTACTGCAAATAATTTATTCTTGAACAAAAATACATTGTATGAAAATACTGCCGTGAGGATCACAATTATTAATACATTCTAATTTTCCATTGATAGAAATATATGTTTTAATTAGGTGCCTACATTCATAAGAGTATTTCAAATAATATTTCAACAAAGATATGTGAATTCCAAATAATGCTGTCCCCCAGTCAATTTTTCTTACTCTATTCACA
The DNA here is from genome assembly GCA_030620095.1 of Kuschelorhynchus macadamiae. Lineage (NCBI taxonomy): Eukaryota > Metazoa > Arthropoda > Insecta > Coleoptera > Curculionidae > Kuschelorhynchus > Kuschelorhynchus macadamiae. The sequence goes on from JAUTXW010001365.1 coordinate 1,893,312, forward strand.
GAAATTAAAGTTCAGGATATATTGAATTCAATAGCAATAAAAAAATAGTGTGGTGCTGATGAAATACCTTGCAAATTGGTGAGTGTGCTCCTAGAATTATAACAGCAATAACCTATTTAATAAACATCTCCTTTGAACACGGATATTCTCCTAAAGAACAAAAAAGAGCATTTGTGTTGCCTATCCATAAAAAAGGGAACACCGCGTTAGTTGAAAATTATAGACCCATTGCACTTCTATCCATGTTCTCAATAATGTTTGAAAAAGCCTTTCGTAAAACACTACTGAGTTTTTTGGAGTGCATGAGCATCTTGACATGTAGACAATTTGGATTTAGAATTGGCCAATCAACCATAGATGCCATCCTCTCCTTCTAGTTAAAAATATTAAGTAACTTCAACAGTTTGTGATTTCACAGAGGCCTTTGATAACATCAATCACACAAAACTACTTAACAAACTATTCTATTATGGTATAAAAGGACCTGCATTCAGTTGGATAGAGATGTACTTGTCGGGACGTACACAGGCAGTCAAGCTGTCTAGTGTGAATCTGATTGGGCGAATGTTAGAACTGGAGTGCTTCAGGGCAGTGTTTTGGGACCCATTCTCTTCCTTCTATTTTTAAACGACCTTCTTCTACAGCTATATTACACTCTTTGCAAATGACACTTCTGCTGTTATTGATAGTGACAATTATGAAAACCTCTACATTCGAGCACATGAGTGTGTTAAAGATATTACTGCTTGGTGTTTGGCGAATGGACTCTATCTAAATAACGCAAAAGCAAACTTTATTGTTTTCACACCACTAAGAGTGCCCCAGGACCGAAGCTTGTTAGTTATGGACAGAACATCAAGTGTTGTACAGCAAGAGTAGAAAAAAATCTGACAGTCATAAACCTCTACATTTTACAAAGCGCTTGTAAAATTTATAACAACTATAAAGACCATGTGAGATGTGAAGACTATAATAAGACTATAAATAGTAGAAACGACGACGGGCTCTACATACCCAGTGCCTGGCTAACTCAGGTACAGGAAGGTCCACATATCACTTCACTAAAAATATTTAAGAACCTGCTTCATGCTTTGCGAAACCTTCCCCAAATCAATATATCAATGAACGATGATACTGTAATTTTTGCAATTTTTGTTGTTCAAAATAAATTCATATGCGCACATATTATCTTAATATATGACACAAGTAAAGATAATGGTAATGCAATTGAAAAAATAATAGAATATGCAGTAAACATACATAATGGTAACTATAAAATTTTTTAAAATGACAACTGTAGTATTCACATAGAGCACTTAATATTTTTTCTGTACTAAGGGTGGCTTTCACAAAGTTTGAAAAATTGTGTTGATGTTGGAATAATTCTTATATGTAAATCCAAATACCTTATGTTAAAATAACTGATATAATTCCTCACAAAATAGGCATAGAAGGTTGGCAAAATATCGAAGGTATGGCTAAAATGATGTTAAAAAAAAAATTACATGAATTACTTGCATATGTGGTTCACCATGAGTCACTTCTCTTTATCTTTTCCTGCCAAATGTTCTTTGCAAAATTTAATGACAAATATTTAAATAGAGTGTTTTATTTTATTTTATTTGAATGTACGTATAAGCCTCAATATAAGCATTACTCCAAAAGTCTACTTAGTATAATTAAGCTATTTTGGTGAGGAGTCTGTGAAATAGTGCACTCTCACTCGGACCCATATGGAGCAAATAGAATGCAAGAATTTTCATCAAGGTCTTTCGTTCAATGTTAAGCGCTGAACTCACCATAATCACTCAAATCTGTGTATGTTTTGGTTAAAATTCCGAAAAATCCTCGAAAAACTTTTACAAATTCCTATAAATCTAAAACAATATGTGATCCCTCTTTACATTCCTGAAAATATTAGAAATTTAAAAATTCTTAAAAACCACCAGAATCTGTAGAAATCCATGGAAATCTACATAAATCTATATGAGTTGATATAAATATACAGAGTATCCCACCGGGAACTGCATCGACAGATTATCAAAAAACTATAAAATTAAAGTCAAAGTAAAAGTCAAAACAAAGCCATAAATTATAATAAGTCAAAAGTAAGAAAAATGTTATACTAAAGGAAAAAAGAAAAATACTTAACATTAAAGAAAGATTACAATTGTACAAGGTTGTGTTTAAAACTATATAAGCAACTGATATATATACATATATACGAACTAATAACCTTTTTGTTTTTTTCTTAAATTTAATAAAGCATGACTCTTTTTTAAGGTCAGTAGGAAGATGATTAATCAATTTTTTACCACCATTCACAAAAGAATTTCTAAATTGCTCAGTTTCTGGCAGTAGTAATGTTAACATATAAACTTGGTGAGTGTTATAATCGTGGGTATGTTGATCCAGTCCATGTCTGAATTTTTGGTAGATTAAACATGTCATTTCTAAAATGTAAATACAACATAAGGTTAACACTGAATACCTGACAAATAGTGGACGACATGTATCAAGCAAGACCCCTTGACACATATATCTAAGAGCTCTTTTTTGTAGCACAAAAAGTGACTTGAACATATAATTTGAGCATCCTCCCCAGAATACCATATCTCAAGTGTGATTCAATCAAGGCAAAATAAGCATCTCTAGAAATAAAGATACCTAGACTATTTGAGATAACTCGCAAAGCATAACAGCCTGATGAAATTTTCGCACTTAAGTTAATTATGTGGCTAGGTACTCTTAGAGGGTTGTCTATCCATAGTCCCAGGAATGTTGTGTCATTGGTATTTTTAATTATGCTACAAGCAAGACAAATATTATATATCTCACACTTAAAATATAATATTTTCGTTTTAGATATATTAAATGACAACATGTTAGAATCACATGCAATTCATTTGCTATTCGATATCCTCAGAAACAGAAACCATCACCTCACACCTTTATAAAAATCACAGACAATTTTACAAATAAAAACTACAAAAACTTTTTTAAAAGACAATAACATTACAGAACACTAAAAACTGTTTTCTTAGTAAATGTTGAAACTGACATCCTTGAACTTCCATACATGTTTCATATCGCAGCAGTTATTGTCCCTGATTCGATGCATGTAGTCTTCCATGGTTGTTATTGGAGTGATATAAATAATTTTTTTTTGTAACCAAAATAAAAAAATTTAATTCAGTTAGATCAGGACATTGGGTGGCCAAAGAACAGGACCATCATTGATGGTTCCATCGGTCATAAAAAATGATCTTGTAAAAACCATCGTTTAAGTAGCCACCATGTTGAGGAGGGTCATCATGTTCAGTAATATCTGATTCAGTAATATCTAACTTACCATTTAAATTAACAAGATAAAAATGTAGTGCCACAACACCATAATTTTTTTCTGGAAAATAAACATTGAACTGCGAGGATTCTCTAGAATTTTGCTCTCTAAATACATGTACCTAAGTTTAAATCACTCCAATACTGGGAATTATGTCAATTAAAAGCACCATTTTTTGAAATTTAGCTTAATCTGTCAAAATTATAGTGTCTTGCCTTTAAGTTAATTTCAAGAAATTTCAAATTATCAGTTTATTTGTTGAGTTTTTTTTTTAATAAGTCCACCTTTTAAACCTTTAGCAGTTTTATAGATTTTCAATTTTTCTGGCGCTAATGCAAAATCTACATGAAAATCAAACTTGAAACACAGAGTCTAATTCATTTAGGCTCCAGTGTGTATATATAACTTGTAATTTTTGTTTTATACATTTTTTTTTGCGTCGGATTGTCCATGTAAGCTTATTTTTATTACGTAGTTCCATAATCTTATGGATTCAATATAAGAAATATGTACACACTAACAACTATTATTATATACTAGCTATTGCTAAATAAATATTTAATGATAATAATAAAATATATGCCAATATAACCAATAGCCGATCTTCATCATGTTTTTTGACAGAGTTGGACAATCTTCTTGGGATATCTAGAGTGAATAAAACCAAATCAATGTAGCATTGCTAGGTTGTCATATGCAGATTGCATACAAACAAGCATACACTATGTTCCAGGTATGGGACAAAAACAAATAAGACTGTTTCATAAATTTATTATACTATTATATTTATATAATATAAAACATACAAATTTTAATACTATTTATTAATAAAATACATTTGTAACTCGAACCCAAGTACATAAATTGAAATATTATTTAATAATCTTAACCAAAAATAAGAGGCATACAACCTGATAATCTCAAGTACAGATATTGTAAAAGCAATTTAATTTTGCAAAAAGAAATTAAAGTATTGAGTGAGGTTAGCGACACTAAAACTAAAGAAAATGTTGGTACAATTGCAAAATGATTTGAAGTACTTAGAATAAAGTAAACAGTGAGCTGCTAGGATGATCTCGAGTTAAAAGTTGTTGGTATATAAATTTTAGTTTCAAAAGAACATTTCACAGAGACTTTTCCTTGTGCATTATATACTAAAAAATTTCCATAGACAATTTATTTTATTTAGAAAAAAATCAACAAAATTTCCAATGGAAATTGCACTAGTGCATTAATGAAACATGAAACTTTTAGAAAACTGCTGAACCTAAATAAACAAAGAATCCCTTACAGTATATTACTTCATATTCAAATAACATCACCCTGTTAGGTTATTAAATTACATGATGTATTGCTTCTTTTCGATCAGTTTATTTTAGAAAAAAATTAATATGTAATTCAAAAAAAACACATCTAGTCTAACTTAACCCATGGCTATCTTGTGCAACATGTAAGATCACACCATAAATCTGAAATGTTTTTATCTAATTTATCACATTCACGAGTCACAAACCACAACTAACAAGACTCACAGTCTTTCTTACCAATATTGGTAGCTTTATGAAACATGTCACTTCACAGCAGCAAATGAAAATGGACAAACGCCAATTTAAATTCACAAAGTATTTGATTTCAAAATTTTAGAGTATTTGAAATACTATAAGTTGTGCACTACAAGACAAATACTATGGTGAATAAACCGATTATTTCCCATTTAACCACTTTTTCAAATACATTTTCATTGGTTCTGCTATCACTTGTTCATTTAAATTCAATCATCACATGGGTTTATTTATTTTTTTGTATTGCATGGCTTTAATATCAAAACCATTCCGTTACAGTCTATACTGAATTAAAGTTTCTATTTTGAAAAGAGTATTCGGGGACACAGTTTTGAGTTTAAGTATGGTATTTAACAACTGTTAAATATTTTGGTGGGTAGATAATACATAAGGGATTCAACCATCTCTAGCATATTTTTTTAGATAGTTATGTCAAAACCACTAATAAATTTAACCTCAGCATATTATTTGTCAAGAACGGAACCTTTTTTTTTCCACTGTATAAGGGCGTGAAAAACATAAATAAAAACATCTTACATGTAATACAAGATGGTAATATTCAAAATTAAAATTTTATGGATTTTATCAATTTAACAGTTTTTGGTACAGTTTATTATAAACATTTGGTTACATATTTAGATTATGACTATGTGAACCAAAGATTAGGCTATTGAGCAAGAGGCACGAGAAATTTTATCCCTGGTCTATTTTTAAATATGTAATTATATAACTTATATGACTGCCTCTTGTCTTAGGACGTATTTATATTTATACCTGCTGTTTTTAATTAAAGTATTTTCCTCTTTTATTAAAAATGTCTGATAAAAAACGTTTATGGTTTGAGAGAAAAGTAATGTAAACAAAGTTTAGGTAGTATTTCTCTATTAAGAAGGCTGTGGCAAGATTTTATGAAATTTAGATGTCATTAAAAACAAAAAGTGCAATCCAAGATGTACTTTTAAACCCATTGTAGGTAATTAAAATTTAAAGGAAATTATATATGAAAATAAAAAATATTTAAAAACTTCTAGCTTTTTGTGCATGTACTGAATAATGACTGACAAGCCGGAAGATCATATCAGACCCAAAAGGCGTGGTCTTCACTGATATTATTTCACATGCCCGTACCTTATCTTATCAATGAAATTTTAAACATTCTAATATAATAATATTTGGATTTTGACACTGTTTCATATATTTCGGGGAGGATAACATGCATTTTCATCTAGGAAATGAACTCACCTCGTCATTTAAATGCCCCTTCGATGTCATTTTTGGCAATCTGAAAATAAAATGCTTCCTAACTCACTAGCGTGTAGCTTAAATATATGCCAATCGATAATACAGCTAAAATGAATTATTTTAATTGAGGAATTAAAAGAAAAAGTATCTGTTTATCAAAAACATTTTTAGATATTTAAAATAAAAAATTTTGATGTCAACCAAACAGTGTTGCCAACCCGTCAATCACTAAAACCGGTAGTTGCTGAAGTAAAAATTGGTAGATTACCTGAAAAGTCGGTAGTGTAGAAAATAATTGAAAACCTCACAACTCCATTCCGCCAGTCACAATGTTTAATTAATTTTTGGAAATAATGAAATTGGCAATTATTGTGCATATTGCACCTTTCTTAACAAGAAAATGATCCATAAAACTAATTTAAACTAAACGTTTAATGGGGTTATATTTTATAGGGAATCTAGAAATAAATCTTATTCTAAAAAAGGATTTGGTCAGATAATAATTGTAGTTCTAATAAAAACTTTGCAATATTTGCCTTGGTATAAACATATCAAAACGCTAAATGATAGTTGGGGGTTTTTAAATCGGTTCTCTTCTAATTATGTACGCGGGACCAATGGTTCACAAATCCTGAAAACTACACTATAGGGAGAAAGCCTCTTCGTTTGGGTTAATATTGGATTATTTACAAAATCGGTGGATTTTTTATGCACCTGTCAGTGGATCGGTATGAATTAGACCAAATATCTATGTCAACAGTTGACAATGAAAATAGAAAACATAAGTTCGCTTGCGGCTAACTCTCAAACCATTTCGTAGTGTGGAATATTAGAAAGATCACATGGGCACCCGCAGACCATGTTCCATGGGGCAAACAATGTTTAAAAATAATTGATGACTAGAAAAAAGAAAGTAAACCATAATCCATTTGTAAGCAAATGCAACCCCAAAAACAGGGACAGAAAATAACTGGTAACTTTGTTGTGAAGTTTGCTAGCTCAGTGGTAAGATAGTGAATAGTGAATTAGCATTGCAAAGGTCCTGCGTTCCATCCCCGATAGAAGGTATATTGTTCCATTCCATTGACAATTGACAGATTTAAATGTTTTTGGATTTTTTGTCGTAAATTCCATTTAATTTATATTTCTAGTTTGCTAGAAGTTTCCAGTTTTAAATTATTAATTTAAACATGTATTAATGCATTCCATTATGCTTCTTTTAGTTTGTTACATGATAATGATAAACAAAACACAAAGAAAAATTAATTCCCCTATAAACTTTATTTTAGGAAACGGATTTAAAAAAAAAAACAGGAAGTCTGCAAATTAGCAAAAGATAATGATGAAATGTGGTAAATACTGACATCCGACATTCTCAGTAATTTTCTTTCTCCATCCGTAGTTACAGTTACAATTAAATAAGGATAGTTACCAAGTAATCATGTATGGGAACTAGTTATTGGATGGTATGTCAAACGCCATTAATGACGTCATGGTTAGACGACGTTGGACAGAAAAACGTGGTTAAAGTGTATTTAGATAAGTTTGATGTCAGACGTTAGGAATAGACAGTTGCTTGTATCGGAGGTGGGGCGTTTTTCTTAATATCAACACGGGTCCCGTCTCTTGTCGAGACTTTAGTTTTCGTTTCTTTCGGGCCTACGCGGTGGGCAGTGGAGCATACAAACCTGTTTTGTTTCTTATCCAATATGAATAGTTCGGCTAGTGGTACGATGTCTGTCTGTCACGTGGTTGGATTGAATTCAATTTCAATTCTAGCGGCGAGTGTTTTCTTTTGCACAAAAAAATTGGGTTTTAAAAAAGGGATTGTCAAACAGAAAAAGAATGTACTGGGATTACGGTTACCAGATTTTCAAAAAGCGAAAGCGGCAAGTAGTGGAAGGTAGTCAAAGTTATAAAATAAAAAATTAAATATATCCGCAAAAAGCTGTAAGCTGCTTCTCTTCACAAGATCCAAAATACGCCCAACAACACAAATTGTCCCATGTGCTTCCTAATGGTCATTTACGCAAAGTATAAATCAGTTTTTTTAAATGTTCAGCATGGGCTCCCTGGTCCGAATCCTCGTTCTGACGGTTGACTTTTGTTAAGTTTCTTTCTTAATAAAACTTGTTTTTAATATAAATACTTATCAGAGTCGGTCAGGATAGGAGGCAGTGCTTAAAGCGCGGGATAGTGCGCCAATAACATTCCGACTCTATATTTAAACCGATGTTTTTTTTTTAAATATACTATATTATTTAGATAGACCTGTCCTCTTAACGTTAGGTTAGCCCTGGTTCGTCGAGAAAATCATTATTAAAGCTATAAACCATCATTGAAGCCGTAAAAAATTATGTGTATGGTAGAGTTCCAGGCGGATTTAAGGTATTTCCGCCTCGTCTATATATTCATGATTATGTTATTACGTTTTATGTAGATATATGAGCCGCCAATTACGTTTTCGTCAAGGTTCTTAGTTGTTAGATATACGAAATTGAACAAATCTTTTTCTGTTATTTACTGTAACCATATTAACGTTTTATTTCTCCTAAAATGCCTGAGTTTAGAACCGTTTGGGAGGAGACGGGAGATTAAATAAAAAGGGGGAATATTAAGGCATGAAGGCTGGCAACCCTAATTAGGATATATGATTAAAAGGTAACAGATGGTTTTAATCTAAATCATGTTCGTTTAACATATAGAGCCATCCAATGATTATACAAAAACTACGTAAATCGTATATTATCGTCCATATGTTCACTATTTTAATTTAAATAAATGAAAAATAAAACAAAGCATTTTACAATGTCTCAAATATTTCTAAAATTACTTCTCTTTCTTTCGTTTGTCAATCCTAATTTTAATATAGATACTTTTTTTTATATACATTTTTACATCAACCCAAAAAAAAGAACCTAACCACGGCTAACCTAAAGGCAATCCGCTCTTTAAAAAGCAGTTTGTTTATACAAACAATTAAAAAACATCAACTTAGACTCGGCAAGCGGCGGGACTTCTGCGGATGTTTATGAATACATCGGTTGTATTTCAGTGTGTGTGTCTCTTTTTACCACACACAATATAAAGTAGTGTAGAAAATAATATAGTACACACTGATTACTGGTTATTCCAATAGAACACACTCTGGACAGTTCTGTTAATTAGGAAATCCCCGAACCGCATAGGAAGAAGCGGTAAGTGATGTCGCACTAAATAAATTGATATGTTTCGATCAAAGTACACCAATTTCTTGTAACTTATGAGTGTGGCTTTGCAAAATATCTGTTCTTTTAATTTCTGTACTAATCGAACAAGTTTTAAGCTATAGACTATATAATAAATAGGTTTTATCCGACTTGTTAAGGAGAACCGAAGGAGCCAGGTTTACAAATTTTTTTATTTTGATTTTGGAAGTTTTGTTGGTGCGAATGATGGATTCAGAATAAGTGGTTTATATTGATACATATTGAATATTGACATGAAGCTACGAATAAAGAATTATTTCTACATATGAAGACGTATTAATTGTTATATATGTTAATATTGTTGATAGTAGCTATTGGAAAAAATATATAGTTGAGTTAAGTTAGTAATTTTATATCCGATATCATTTTTTTAAACCAGTATAAAAACTAATACTTTTTTATTTAGACAAGTTACAATGCTAAATCAATTGGTAATATGATGGTGTTAACATTATTTTTTGCCTCAGATTTGTTTTTGCAGAATTGTATAACATATATTATACATTATATTTTTTGCGAGGAAATCCAAGAACAAGCCTCAAAAAAATTAAAGTTAATACAAGACATCCAAGAATATGTACAGAAATTTAATAGGGTTTGGCTTCATCTTCCCCAATTTACAGGATGGTTAAAAGCACATCCTACAAATAAGTTTCTTGCCGAATGTATTGTATGTAATGCTAAAGTTAAATGTGCAAAATCAGATCTAGAAAAACACATATTATGACAAAAACATTCAAGACAGGGTTACTAGCCATCAAAATATTCCATCAGTCTCTACTTTAACAGTTCATTCACAAAAAGTCTTTGAAGTCGAAATTAATTTAGCTAATTTTTTGTACATCATAATGTTAGCTTTTAGGTAGTGGATCACTTAAAGTCATTAAACCAAAACAAAATTCAATGCATGTGCATGTCGCTCTCCCACTCCACCTGACCTTTCATTGGTGGTGTATTATGGCTCGTCGATACGGACCAATAACGGTGGTGATCTACGCTTCTTGCAAGATGTTCACGTGCTCATCTTCATGCACTGAACATTATATTGGTTCAATGTCTTTCTTTGATAAATAGGCTACAGTCCCTGTTTTAAAGTCTCTTTCGGACTAGGATTGTTAAAGTCTTGCCTCTTGTTCGAACAAAATAACGATCATAATAAAAAATTTTATTAAGGAAAAGGTATCCCAAGACTTGTCAACAATTCTTCCGGAAAAATATGTCAGTATATTAGTAGACATTTCTCTTAATAAATTACTTTATGTAGATGTTAAATACGTTAATACTGATAGGAATTCATAACTATTATTAACGCAACAAACTCTGACGCAGCCCACTTACATGTAGAATTAAACAATTGCTTCAATAGTAAAAATATTCCTGTAAAAAATATTATAAGTTTGGCAACAGGCAACGTCAGTGTTATGCTTGGAAGAAACAATAGTTTTTCTTCCTTATACCACTCCAGAGTGAAACTCAAAGTTTAATTGTATTCGAAAAGAACCGCAGGTGGGAAAGGGAGAAAACTGCGGAGTATTTTTGAGCAGCTTAACAATTGGTGCACCAAGGTATTGGCCTCTTTTAGTACCCAACCAAGTAATTTAAAATCCCTGAAAAAATGTATAATACATTTTGAAGCCCGGAAAACAGTCTTCCGGTGCGTCTCGTCGAAGGCAGACCTCTGTGTATTAACATAAGTGGTTCCACGTATTCGGTTTTGCTGCTTTATTTCTGGGGGAAGCGGGAGACTCAATCGCTCAGAGTGGAAATTAACGACCCCGCTAGAAAGAGAGCAGACGCTGTAAACGTGTGAGGCCTAGTTGTTCCTGCATTCTATACCGTTCGTCTGCCGTAGTTCTACATAGAATTTTACCGTAATGACCGCTATGTGGCGGGAGTGGGAGGGAAAAGGGGATAGCTTGAAAGAAAAGTTCATCTCGTGAGACCAGTAGTACTCTCAAGGGGCATCCAGTGGAAGCCAAGATGCATTAGAAGGGTTTACAAAGAAAGACAAATTTAAAGATATTGAAATACACGGGATGACCGTGAGCTCAGAGCTCGCCATCCGGACAACCAATCGATAACGTCTCCAAACCGGAATAAGGTGTAAATTATTTAGAAGGGTCGCTTCAGCTCTAGATAAGTCCCGAACGAAGAGCAATCTGGCAAATGGACTAGTATCCGCGCCAACAATCTAGAAACAAGTTGCAAAATATTGATCCAAATGAATTAAATGAAATCGATCGGGAGTGGAATAAGGTTTTATTTTATTTGGAAAAAGATCAGAAACACAAAGCTTTCTTGTAAAAAACTTGGAAGAATTTTGGTGGTCTTTAGGCCAAACTAAAAACCTTGAAGAAAATTTTGAAATTAAACAGTGAAAGCTTAACTTAGTTAAGCTTTTTAGCCACCCTTTGACATTACCCCACAGCTACGCAGAAACCGAGCGAGTTTTTTTTTTGTTGTAACCGACGTGAATACAAAAAAAAAAGAAAACACTCGGCAGTGAATCATTAAATGCTATTATAGGCGAATCCAGGATGTATTTTTGGGATGGGCTGCAACAGTATAAAAGATGTCCCGCTAATGAAATATTAATCGCATCCACCATTTCGTAGCAATTTACATTTTCATACAGTGTATCCGCATATAAAAGTAGTTAGTTTTAATTTCACATTTAATAGTATGGTCATCAGACATAGGCGAATCCAAGGTTTTGTTTATTAGGGGAGGGGCGCCGAGACCTATCGAATAAATTTTTATAATTTTAATGCATTAATAATTTTACTTCCCTCGAAAAAGGAAGTAATGTAATGTAAAAAAAATCATCCTCCGAGATTTTGTTTTATTTACATTCCAGAATCCTTACACGCCGATAAACATGTTTTCTTAATTCCATCGGACTATCTGTTCCTGGCAAACCTAAAAAACTACTTATCCGATTAACTTCAAATTTTGGTCAAAAATTAAGGGTCATATGGGGATGGCCTGGTAAGATTTTGATTAAAATCCAGTATGGTGAAACAAAATGTAGGCCTAGTAAAATGTTCAAAAAAAATATTACTAAAAATCTACTTTTTGAATTTATTTCAAATTTTGTGCAAAAATGAAGTATTATGTGGAAATTAACTAGTAAAATTTTGGTATGAATCGAAGATGGCAAAACAAAATGGCAGCTTAACAAACTGGCAGCTTAATAAAATAATTTAAAATTTAGCCTGAAAAACTACTTAATGGATGGATTGATGGATGAAAATATTATTTATTAAATTAATTTAAATTTTTGTGCAATAATTAAGCACGGTATTGAGATTAACTAGTAAAGTTATGGTAGGAATTCAAGATGGCCAAATAAAATGTTTGTAATTGTAAAAAAAATCGTCAGTTTTACAAATCTTCCCATTTTAGAGCCCCAGATGCCAAAACTTATCTTTTATTAATTCCGTCGGTTATTCCGTCTATCTTCCATCTTCGCTAAAACTGGCCACTGTGATTCCTATATTTAAAAAGGGCAACCACTTTGATATGGAGAACTACAGGCCAGTGTCGATGCTCAGCATATTCTCAAAGATATTTGAGCGTGCTCTTTATGACAGATTGGTGAACTTCTTGGGCTATCACAAACTCATAAAGGACGATCAACATGGCTGCAGCATTCCAGCTACTACAGTTTATACATAATGAGCTGGAGCAAAATCGGATCATTATCGGCATGTTTTTTGACCTATCTAGGGCTTTCGACACATTGAATCTGGAGTTTGTGGACGCAAAGCTCTACAACATTGTTATAAGAGGCAACGCGCTATCTTTAATAAAGTCCTTCTTAACTGAAAGAAAACTCATGGTCAAGGTGGGAAACTGCCGTTCGTCAGAGTACCGCATTGACATTGGAGCAGCCAAAGTTGATCTTACCCATACAGAGACCACAACAAAATTCTTAGGAACATTCCTGGATTTTAGGCTGACTTGATTGATCTCATCTAGATTGCGTCTGTGCAAAACTTTGACAAGCCTACTTTGCACTACTTAAGTTAAAGCAAGCAGTACCACAGTTCACCCTAATAACATCCTATTATGCCTTGGCGTATCCCCATTTAACTTACAATATAATTCTGAGATGTCAAACTGTCAATCTAAGTAGGGTCTTTGTGGCTCAGAAGAGATTGATCAGGATGATGTTTAGACTGAAGCCACTGGAAACCTGCAGAGATACCTTTAGGCACTATAAAATTCTCACTGCTATATCTATCTATATCCTAAAGTTTGCAACATATTATGTTTTTAAATACAGGAGTGAATTCCAGGACAGTCGCGATAACCACAACTACTCTACAAGAGATTCTGCTACCAACCTAATCTTCCCTAGGCATACCACAACAATGTATGAAAAATCACCAAACTATGCTTGTATCAGAATTTATAATAAGTTACCCAAAGAAATCAAGCAAGCCCCAACCATAGGAATATTTGGGAAGTAACTAAAAGTTTCTAAATGAAAGAACTTTCTATTGCCTTAAAGACTACTTGAGCCCAGAACAGTAGCGCACACATGTTAAGATTTGGTAGTATGCACTGGCTTGATTTTCCTTGGATCTTACAACACTTCTATATCTAATTTAATTTGTTGCTGTATATTCTTAGTGTTGTCTTTCTTTCTTCTTTATTAATTTCTAGTTTTCTTTTTAACTTATATTTAAGGATATGAACGTGACAGTAATTTACTTAAGTCACAATAGTACCAGTTTACTTTATGACGAACCTTATATCATATGTTTGTGATCTTTAGTGAATAAACTGAGTTTGAGTTTATCTGTCTGTCAGTTCGCGGCATAGCTTATAAACATTAAATGTAATATGGGGATAACCTGGTAATATTTTGGTAAAACGGTATCTACCGACATATGGGCCTTGTTCTATCTATAAACAAGGATATGGGCAACTAAAATATATTGACCAGTGATGGGAACTATCGAATAAAAACTATCGATACATTCGATAGTTGCAATTCATTCGAATAATTCGATGGTTATACTAAAATCATTCGTTAAAAACTATCGAATAAAAAATTAAAAACCGATGCTTGCTTTAAAATGTTAGTATTAGTCTGTTAGTTATTCGACAGCGAAAACTATTCATTTCGTAAATTCGGTACATTTATTTATTCGTGAGGGGTATGCTTTCAATTGTAATTCTATTTGTAAATAAATATTATCTGTTCTCTCGCCGACGGCCGGCAGCGGAGCGGCGCGGCGTAACACTGGTCGGCGTTCTTAAAAGACTGAATGAAATAAGTGAAATACATAGCTAGGGCTAGAAAGAATTTATATTTTTTATTAAAGAAGCCGCCGCCCGGATTTGAGGAAAGCCGACGTGGCTTGCTTTTTGCTTTATTATTTTTTATTTTATTTTTCCGTGGAGTCTACGAGGGCGCTGTTGCCAGATTGTGTGCATTTTATTAATATTAAAAGTAAAAGTGATTTCAATTTTTAATAAATAATAGAAAAAATCTAGTTTTGTGACTTTTTTAAAAATAAATAAATAATAATATGATATAATATAATATAAAGTGATTAATAATAACAACATTTAGGATATTGAAACATAAACATTAAGTCCTGTAAAAATATTTTAGTATAATTAAAGCAAATATCGATAATAGAGAGAACAAACTAAAAATCAAAATTAAGTATATTACTATTTAAAAATAAGATAGCCTCCAAAATCTTTGGGGATGTTCGGCTTCTACGGTCATTCGTTATTTCGCCGCTTTTTGAAAACAATCTTTCCGATGGTACGGATGTAGCTGGAATGGAAGAATATTTTTTGAAGAGCTCAAATAATTCGGGCATTGAAGTATGATGCCGATTCCAAAATTGTATTGGATTTTCAGATCGTCCAATAAGCGGCAGTTCCAAATACTGCCTTATAGCTAGTTTAGCTGTTGTAGCTGGGGTAGTGATTGTTTTAATTTTTGAGACTTTCTCATCAAAATGTGACCAAATATCGAATTCTTTTGTTGTCGTTCCTTCTGCTGAATTTGGTACTACTTCTGTTTCCATAGTCGGTTTTTCAATAACTTGAGTGTTTGACATTAAACAAGCAATTTCTTTTTCAATTGTTTCTTGAATTAAATCAGAATTCGTCGCTAATCCAAATCCGGCTTTTTTGAACCGTGGATCCAAAAATGTTGCCTTCCCGCATATTGAATTACTTTCTAAAATAGCCAGTCTTTTGCTGATATTTTCTATCAAAATTGTTTTCAGTGACATTCCACTCGGTGTTTTGGCTGGTATGTTTTTAATTGCATGCTGTAAACCTCGCACAAGTGGAATAATCATGGACATTGTAGGGTATTGTTCTCCAGACATTTCAATTGTCATTTTTTCAATAGGTTTTAAGATCGGAACCCAATCGCTTAACATCTCCCATTCACTGGCAGATATAAATGTAGGGCCTGTTGTTAAAGAACTTACAACGGCAGATAAAGGCTCTTTGATCAGTACAAGCCTTTCGATCATGTGTAAGGTTGAATTCCATCTCGTGGAAACATCTTGTACAACTTTTAATTCGGGTAGTGACATTTGTAGTTGCATTGATTTTAATTTCTCGCACGCAGTTACACTGTGCTTAAAATGGCCAACAATAGCCCTACATTTTGAAAGAAGAGGTTTTACAATTTCCATTGTTTTATTATTAAGAGCATCTGTTACGCATAAGTTTAACGTATGCGCTACGCATGGGTGATGCCTTTTCTGTAAATGTATGACTATGGCATTTTTAATATTTGCTCCATTATCACTTACTATAGTAGTAATTTTTTCATTAATCACCCACTCGTTAAAACAATCTAATAGAAATGAAGCTATATTTTCACCGGTATGTGCTACTGGAATTTCCCTTATACTTAAAACAGAATTCATGAGTTTATTATTAAACATAAAATGGCTTGTAACAGATATATAGGCTCTGTTAGAATCTGAAGTCCAGATATCTGTTGTAATTGACATATGTTTTACTTGTGTCAAAATGTCTATCAGCTGAGTACGAATCTTATTGTAAGCATTAGGTATCATTTTAGTTGATAAAGTCTTTCTGCTTGGTAGCTTATAAAGGGGTTGCAGAAGCTTAGAATAATTGATGAATGCAGTATTTTCGACAATTGATACAGGTTGAAAATCTAATGCTATCATTTTTATTAAAGCTCTATCCATTGCCTGTATTTCTGAGTCACTTAAACTAGACTTTTTCTCAGTTAGAAAAAGTTTTGTCTGTCGAGGTTTCTTGAAGTGTGCTGATTGTCTGTCTTTTTGTATTATATTTCTATTCCCTGAATTATTTTGATTAGGTAAAGTATCAGACGAGGACGTAGAGGGAGTCGGTTCGTTTGAGATCGTTTTTGTTGGTGTTTCTACACTTTCTACTGTATCGGCGACATTCGAGTTAGTAGCTTTTAGAAGCATCTACATCTTTGTGTTTCTCCAAATCATTATTGTGTTCTTCTGATTGTTCTGATGTCGATTCCAAATAACCAGGATGTTTTCGGCGTAAATGGTCTCGTAAATTTGAAGTATTGCCAGAATATTTAAAATCTTTTTTGCATATATCACAAACTACATTATTTTCAGTTTTTTTTGTACAATATTCCCATATTATGGAACGTTTACCACTTCGCTTCATTTTAACAGTCTACTAAGACTTTTTTTATTGTCAGTTACTATTTAAAAAACAAGAAGCGGGCTAGCGAAAATCAAAGTCACACAAACTCGGAAAAACTTTGTTTACCTGCACACACCACACAATAATCAATAATCAACTATTATTTTTTAACACCTACACAATAACAAAAACAATAACAACACCAACGCAGCGATATACAATTCCCGACACATCAAAATAAAAAGGTATTAAAGCTCTACTTTACATTCTCTACCACTACTAAATCATTTAGGTATTTAGTCGAACGTCTTCGCAAATCGCAATATTACGAATTAACGCGGCACGAATGCATCGATAGTCGCGCTGCACGGCGAGGTTGCCATGTAAATGAATGAATGATTTTATTCGAATAAAAATATTCCATAGTTGAAATCATTCATTTAGTAATTATTCGATAGTCTATTTCATTCGATAGTTCCCATCACTAATATTGACAGATAATTTACTGTCACATTCATAGGTAAAATCGAATGTTGCTCATCCCTACTTACGACTGTTGTGATTTAAACTGTGTTCTCAATGTTTATGGTTCTCATACTTTGGTATTTCTTGTTATTTCAACTTTTTTGTACTCGGGGATTCACATGCATAAGTTTGACAATTTATTCTTCAAAACGTAGTTTAGTTTTTATCACTTTTTAAAACATGGACTTATTGTCAATATTGTTTGATTGATCTGCACAGTAATACATATATATTTTACTTTTTCAAGGAAATCACATGTTTTATATTTATTAAAATCATTTCAAATACATATTTTTAAACATTTATCTTATAAAAAAATTTTAATATCTGCATTACTCCAAATAGTAGATATATTTGACGACGATTAAAAAGCATTCAATATTTGCATATCCTTAAATGTATTTTATTTTTCCTTAATAAAGGTGAGGAACAGATCTGTTTCTTTTCATTTCTCAAATAAAATTATGTAGTCATGAGGTTTTTTGTTTTTTATAATGAGTATTTTTATTCTTAACTTCTTCTTGAAATTTCTTCAGATCTGCACAAAATAATACCTAAAAACAATAGAAGGTCTATGTTAGTAGAATTTTTATTACCAATTTAATGCTTTAGGGTTTTATTTATTTATTTTTTTTTTGACAAAAGCACTTACTGTATGTGCCCATCCAGCTAATGGTCCATATAAGTCTCTAAAATGGTCTCCTATTTCATTGTATATTTTTTCCGTCACTGTTTTTTGTTTTGCTAATTTTGGCATGTATAGTCTGGCTGCAATTTGATAAATATGCGTATCCACAGGTATCGCCTGTAGGTGTCCTAAAGACATCAGACAAATGCAATCGGCTACCTAAAATGTAATAAATGTAAACAGTTTTTAAAATGCTATTGTTAGGACGTTCGTACATTTCCTAGGACGTACTAGTATAGCCCGATATATTTTAGGAGAAACTAGTAAGTCCTAATACACTTGAGAAAATATTTTTATGTTTATTTTGTGACATTTAATACACATGTGTTCCAACAGGAGGCGCGACAGCGCGAAGGCTCAAAGAGAATTGGTATCAGATTAGCACCAGGTCAGGGAAAATTTTAAAACCATAACACAGTATGGTTCTCATCATCTCAGAGTTAAATAAAGACCTTATTGAACTTTTAGTCTATTTTTTTGAAGTACATAATACAAAGTCATATTACCTGAATGCACAGGATAACTAATTAGTATCATCATGTTCACAAAAATATATTCACCAACATCTTTAAGAGGTGTATTTAGTGCCGCTGCATTGCCGTGCTCCAGTTGGTCCAATCCACATATGTACGAAATACCAATTTCCCAAAATAACCGTAAAAGTAATATTTCCTAAATCCAATCGAGGCATAGTAGTTTCTCATATTATACTAGTACATCCTAGAAAATTGACAATTGACTGAGGAAGTTCTAATGCGTGCTGGGCCAAACTAGTATGTCCTGAAATCGGATATTTATTCTAACACATGGCTTTTATTTTTCCGAAAAGTGCTGAAGATGTCATGCTTCCTACGAAAACAACCGTAGTCCACTTTAAAGACTAAGGCGGAAAAAAATGTTAACAGATATGGGAATTTTTATTTATTTCTGAGAAATAACTCTAAACTTTTTAATAAAATGTACTAACTACTCAGTATTTCACTTAGATAAATTGCTTTGACTGGAACTTCCCTCATGATTAGTAGTTTATTTGTTATCATTGCTACAACATATTTAGTAATATGTAAGTACATATACAAATTGTGTTATCTTTCACATTCCTTGATAAGAGAAAGGATTCATTACGTACGAACTTTTGGGTAATTGAGCAAATCCAATGCGGATATAAATTTAAGAAGTTAAAAAAATTTTAGTATATCACCAAACTCTGACACCTTCAATATACGTTAATACAATAACCAGAACAGAAAAAAAACACGAGAAAAAAAAAAACAAATGTTATTTTACTTTGCTTTTTAGTTTTTACCATTACTTTATAAGATAATCTCAATTTTGTTATTGAAAATAAAATAAATTCAGTTATTTTTCATATTCTTTAATAAATAAACAGTTGTTTTACCTCCACATGAACTTTTTTAACTTTTGTAACGTGTTGTACTTTTACATTTGTCTATACGTTCCCCTTAAATATTTTTTCTAGATTGCCCACTTCCAAGGGTAAATTAAATACGTCTTCTGGAAAACTCCGAAATAATAATAATAATAATAATAATAATAGGAACTTCATTTATTTTCTTAAGTGAGTTTTACAAAATATAAACAGTGACAAAATTGGTAAGTCTCTAAAAATATAATAATAATAATAGTAATAATAAATCATCTTACAAACAAACAGTAACTAATTATTACCTTACAGCTATCCTTAAATAATTGCTCGACATTTGAATTTAACAAAAGACAATTAATTAATTTTTTTAAATAGGCATTAAATCTGTTTATGTTGTTTATGGATTTTATATCATTAGGGAGCAGATTGTAAAATTTAGGTGCTAAGTAATTTAGAAAACGTAAATTTATTGTTCGATTATTTACAGGTATAACCAGAGTATTGTTAGTGATTTGCCGGGTTACATAAGTATGTTTTATGCAACTCTGTATTTTTTTGTTTTTGTATATAGGAGCAAGCCAATTGTATGTATAGAAAATTTAAGTTACCAATTTCCTGCCTGTACAATAAATATAGTCTATTTTTATTATAAATTATTCTCAAAATATAGTTTCGTGTTATTTTCAATGGATATCACTAATTCTAGGATAACTAATAAAATTCTTAAAAGTAGTCAAAGATGTTTAAGCATATTAAGCAAGAAAAATATTAAATAATATTGACTGGGCCACAATTTGAAGAAAGATGATAAGCTTCACCACTAACCTTAGCCCCGATTCCCGTTAATGATGTTAGTTTTCTCTTTGCCTCCTCATATTTCATTTGTTTTAAATCATGAATCCACTGCTGGCCCCCACCATCCATTATTAATTTAGCGGAACTATTTATATACTTAGCCCTATATCCAAATCCATTACTTCTAAGTTTTTGTTCTACCCCATCAGCTGCTAACTTCTCAACTTTAGGAAAACTATAATATGTTGAACCATCAATATCACATATCTTCTCACCATAAAATGCTGCTAATTTCTCCACCATACTAGTAATTCTTAAAATAATTTCCAATTTAAATACCATTCAAAGGTAAAATATCCAAAAGTAAATTTCAAATCAAATTTAACTGTGAAATGGCATTTTCTTTTCACAAGTATGTACATATTCAGTACTACTAATTCTAACAATTTACTAAAGTTATGAAACTTGTTTATATACTTTAAACGTTACCTTGAAATTTGGTTATTCTGAGAACAAATAAATGAAAAAATATTCTCCGTAACATCCTGCCTCAAAATTCTGATTCCATAAAATTGTTTAGCTGCCTCTTTAAAATTCGGATCACATTCACTCCATTTTGGATAGTAAGTTGATAAATCAATGTCCAAATGTAAATAATGGCTCAATAAATCATTATATTTTTTCTCAGAAGCTGTTTCAGAATCAGATTCATAAACTTTATATAATATCCCATTATCTGCTTCACGTAGAAGCCAAACCTTTCCTGCAAAAATACCGATCCAGTGTTCCTGGTTATTTCTTTCTATTTTTTTCCACCTACAAAATTATTAAGTGAGAAAAATAGAAATATAATTGTTCCGCAGCCTACGGTACAAGTTTACAAGTGCTCTGGGAACTCTGGTACTAGTAGACCTGGAGTGTAGAAAAATGTATGACTATATTTTATACCCCCTGAAATTGTAAGATTAATCTCGATTAGGTTGGGTTATGCAGCTTTGTTTTTAAATTAAGTCCTGTCAAGGAAAATAAATGTGCTTGTTTTCCCCCAAAAGAACTAAATTTTATGATAATACAAATATCTTAAAAATATATATTCATCTTAATAGTGATGAAAAAATATAAAACTGCACAAACAATTAAAATTCCTTAGTAGTCAAAAACTACAACAAAATTAAAATAATACAATATTAACATAAAATTTAAATTTTAATCAACATACCTTACTCAAGATTAATATACTCGTTAACAGGACTCTGGGATAGTGAAAAAAATTCTGACTCAACATTTCTTATTTTCTAAGCTCTGTGCTTTTAACATAATATCATTCTGTTGATGTGTAGACATAAAATTGTTTAGAATATGGAAAATTAGGGTGGGTTGGTTAATTATATCTTCAAAAAAGCTGTGAATTGCTATTTAGAAATAATAGAGGTTTTAGGTCAGATCCTTGGGGAACAACAGAAGTACTATTATATATGTTAGATTTGGCGCCTTTTATCTCAATGTATTATTTTCTGTTACTTAAATATGACTGGATTAAATCCACTAGATTTTGCATTACATTCATTTTTTTCAAGGACTTAATACATGGTGTGGCACCTCCAATGCCTTTCCCATATCGGTATAAATTATATCAACTTATTTTTTTATTATTTAAAGAATTATGGATAAGTTGTGAAAAGGTAAGCAATTAAGAATTCATATGTAGAGCAAAAGCTGTACCAAGGACTCCCCACAACCCTTAACTCTATAGCCCGGTAACCCATCTGATCAAACAGTTCTGTTGCCCTTCAATGTTTTAAGAGCTACCAGTACCTTAATATCAGTAAAAAGAAACTCTCAAAAATAATCTTTGGGCACTACAGTCTGATCCATCTCTGGTTTCTCCAATGTAAAAACAGAGCTGAAATATAAAGCAAAAACATTGGCAATATTCTTTGTGCCTGAGTGGCAAACATCGTTATAATGGATCTCTGCTGGAATGTCGACCTCATCCTTTTAGTTCTTCATCACTCAAACTCAGCTGTACTTGTGACATATACTTATTATGAGCCTTTCTTGTTTTATGTTTATTTTGTTGTCTTAATATCTTATATTTACCATACCAATTAGAGGAGTTTGTATTTTTTGTAATATAATTTTTTAGTTTTAATTAGTTTAGTAATCTCCTCATTGTACCATACAGGAAAGGCTCTCCCAACTTAAGTTGACATGAGGATACACTGAACAAATATATTATGTATCCTATTTAAAATTCAGCTATCACAGAATTAATATCACAGCATTCATAAATGGTATTCAACTCTTGGTTTTGAATTAACCAATTCTTAAGGTTGAAGGTTGCACCATCTCATTCTTTCACTATAATTTTTTTTTGCTCGCAAACAAATCTCACCTAGGTGAGTTCTGGTGAATTGGTAACTCTCAGAAAAATTGAATTGAATATTAGCTATACTGTCACTTAAGTTACCAATTTTTCAATGGTTGTTTGGATGATCATTACATTACATGATCAGTTGCCCCAGACTTAAGATTTACATGTAAATTGAATATTGGTTGATGGTTGTCCAAAAAAGATAACATACGCGTTTTAGGAAACTCTGTTTATTTGATCTAAATCAATAACCGATCCATCACTTTCCCGACACACAGTATGATGCTTATCAATGATATGTGTAGGCTTTATAAATATGAGACATTGAAAGATCCCTGTTGGAATTAATTTCCTCTGTGATTAAGTCAGAAATTTTATTATTACTTAATTTATAAGTCTACGAATTAGTTACATTTAAAAATTAAATATTAGTCTCAGAACATCTATCCACCCTTTTCAAAAAGTCCTGGAATCTTAAATTAGAACTATTTACAAGATAATATTGCTCTCTCTATTACAGGACAAGACAAGAAAATAAAATTAGTATTAAGACACATTTTAATCTTAGGTACTCCATATACTTTTTATTTCTGAAATTTCGTTGTTTGTAAAATCCTCAGCACCAACAAAAATAATCACATAATCCGGTTTTGTAATATGCTTTGTCAAAGGAGACACACTTTCAAGGATGTTGGTAAATGAGCCACCCTGTTTCAAGTATATAATCCACTCTGTTAGTTTTCCTATTAAAAGATGTAATTTAAGATTTGTCACTATTTAGATTTAAGTGATGTTTTACACCACCCAGAAAAACTACCAAGATTATCTTGCAGTAGTTGACAACAAACAACAATAAAGAACACCTCAGATACAATGCAAAAATATTAAACAGAAATGAGCCCAAATGACTCCCCTGAGCCACCCCAGTGAGCACTATAAATTCATCAGAGACAGCACTCTTCAATCGTACAGATTGGGTTCTCCCAGACACTTCAACAAGCATCCTCCAAAACCAAAAGACTCAAGCTTGGTTCATAAAATTTTTCTATTAACTTGAGAAATCAGTGTAGACTACATCCACTTGAGAATGGTTCTCCAAAGCATTCAACAAGAAATGGGTAAAGCAAATCATATCTATAGTACCATGCTGCGGCTAAATTAATGAAGCTGTTATGCGATCCTTCAATTGATTTGCAATATTTTCAAAAATCTTGGGTATCATGCTAAGGTTATTGGTCTATATTTAGATGTCGGCTTTATTTCCAGTCTTGTGTATAGGCGTGATATAGCTTTTTTTCCCACAATCAGGAAATATACCCAAACTTAATGACACACTAAAGAGTCTCTTTGTAAACATTTCTAATGTAAAGTAGGTTAATAAAACTCCTTTTAAAGGTCAGTACGCATTAATTTAGTATATACCTGTTCTATATACCTAAAACTCTGTCCTCCATTGAGAGTACCCATTAACTGCAATTCATTTTTTTTATACAGTAATTTAAACCAACCTGCAGACATTTTTTTAAAGATGATTTTTTTATTAAAATTGAAGTCAGAAAGAAAAACTTATTAGTTCTATTTTCTTATTACAGTGTAGAATACATAGAAAAATATTTTATGTCATAGAAAAAAAACAAAGCAGGTTATTTGTCTATGGGTAAAGGGTAAAGTGCAAAGTAAATAAAAATAATGAGTCCGTTAAATCCTTCCTCTTCTATTTAACGGCCTTCAGCTGCCTGGGCTCTACGGCCGAAGTCTTCTTCTTCATCATTCCTGTTTATCCTGTTACATAACAGCACTTATTGGCTTTGCTACAAGGCAGTCGCCAGATTGCTCTTCGTCCGGGGCTCAGAGTCGTTAAATCGGCGACCCTCGAAGTCGACCCTGCACCTTATTCCAGTTTGGAGACGTTATCGGTAGGATATCCGGATGACAAGATCTAAGCTCCCGAATACCCAGAATCTTTCAAATACTTTTTAATATTTTCTCTTTAAATTTTTGAAATGCACCTAGGCTTCCACTAAATGCCCCTTGAGAGTACTACTGATATACGAAATGACCCTTTTTTTCAAGCTATTCCTTTACCCTTCCCACTCCCGCCACGTAGCGGCCATTATGCTAATATTCTCTGTAGAACTGCGGCAGACGAACGGGATAGAATGCAGGAGCAACTAGGCCTCACACGTTCACAGCGTCTGCTCCCTTTTTAGCGGGGTCACACTGAGCGGTTGAGTCTCCCGTTTCCCCCCGAAATAAAGCAGCAAAACCGAACACGTGGAACCACTTATGTTAATAACACGAAGGTCTGCCTTCGATGAGACGAACCGGAAGACTCCCGGAACCAAGATTAGAAACAGAATACCGTCTATATGCAAAGCTAGCAACGAAAGAGCTGTGCCGAGAGGCAAAAGTTGCACTCCGGTCTACAGACACGTATATGGATATGGGTTTCGATAAACAAATTAATGTTAACCATTATTTTTTAAAGGGGGGTTTACATTTGATGCTATGCAATCAAAAATATGTCATGCAAAGTATTGCACTGGCAAACAAGTTCATTATACCTCATTTACATATCGTGCAAACAATTCAACGCAACGTTTTGAAGAGTAGGTGTGCCAACTAAAATGATTTTGACATTAAACAGCTGATTAATTTAATTTTGCCTGACAGCCCAATCAGTTTCTTGATGCTTTGTGTTAAAAAAAAGTTGTGAAAAATGAATTTTGTTTCTGAAAGTGAAATTGTAGTGGATATGCAAATTGTCCTCTCAATAAAAATAATGACCATTTTTATATGTTGGTACTTCCCATCCTAAAATTGCCTGCTATTTGCAATGAAATTAGCGCTTTACTAGTTCGGCGCCATGCGAATAAAATTGTACCAGCTGATCGCAAAATCACTTACGCGCATGCCTGCCAATTTTTTTATTGCATAGCTTGTGCAATCTGCTAATGTAAACTCCCCTTAGGCTGTGAGGTTGAGGTGGAGTGTGTCCACCGTGTTGTGTTGGTTGGGAGGTTAGACGTCGGCTTGTGAAATCGTTGTACAGGTTTCGTAAGGCAGTTTGTATCCACAGTAATACTGCCATTAACAAATTAGTTAAAATCAAAACATGGTTCTCGATCTTGACCTGTTTCGAGCAGACAAAGGTGGAAATCCTGATAAAATCAGAGAAATTCAAAAGAAACGTTACAAAAATGTTGGGCTGGTGGATACTGTAATCGAAAAAGACACCTTATGGAGACAGCTGAGGCATAATGCCGATAACTGGAACAAGTTAAAAAATGTTTGTAGCAAAGCAATAGGTGAAAAGATGAAAAAGAAAGAGCCCCAAGGTGATGTTAATGCGGGAGTTCCAGAAAATGTTATTTCTCAATTGGATACTTTAAATATGGTAATATTGCAGTCTCTTTCTGTGAACCAGATTAAAAAAGTAAGTAATATTTTTTTGCTTTGTATTCCTAATAAAACAAGATTATTTGTCTCCGCATATGGTTACATATTTATTATAAACATGCCAAGAGCCCTAAAAGAGACTGATGACTTATCTACACAAGCCATGTTTCTAAAACAAAATGCAGATTTTGAGACTTCGAGTCCATCCCATTTTTATCATCTATTTTCATATTGAGGCCACTAATTCTGCCTTTAGTTCTCTACATTGAATAGAGTGAAAACATTAAATAGAAATAGTTTTTATTTTTAATAAGACCCAAGAGTACAAAAAAAATTGGTTTACATCTAAAGGTAGGTAGTAAAAAGTTACAAACTGAAAACTTATTTTTAACTCAACACAAAAGTTACCTCTTAAACTATATTTATTTGATACATTTTTTGGTTACAATGAAAAACTACAGTTGCGTAACTAACAGGGAGAGAGTAAAGCGACAGGGCCCATCTGCCAGGGAGGCCCTTGGGGAGTAACGGAATTAGTGCAGGAGGTCTTACTGACAGCAGGATTATCAGTTATATACATAGTATGTAATAGAAAACAAGTTGTGAAATCTAAAATTTTTATATAAAAAAAAAGGAAATAAATTTAGGTTGTGTTTGAGTGTCCTTTATCCTTTATTTTGTATATGAATTTTTTTGCTTATAATACAATAATTTATTTATCTAAGAGATCGTTTACAGTTGCAGATATAAATAATGGGTTAGAATTTGTTAAAGAATGGATGGGACTTAATAAATTGAATATACAATTAATAACTGTAAAACTGATAGAGTTGATTAATAAAAAAGTGAATTAATACAGGCAAATAACAAAATATTGAGATGTTTACCAAATTTTTCTCATTAGTGTATGCTAATGACAGTTGGTGACATCTGCTTATCATTACCATCTTGAAGATAATATTAATCTTATGTAAAATAAATGTTAGTCCCGAATCTGTTTTTAATGGCATACTTAAATCAAAAACAAAACTCTCATGTAGGCCTGATGCGTGAGGATGTTTTCAATTCTTATATCAACACACTGAGCAAACCGTTACATTTTGAACAATTTCTCTAGAATTTCCAGAGTTTTGGAAAAACTGATTTATCACACCTATTTTTAAATCTGATGACCCCAGTGATGTGCATGTGCATCTATTGCGTGGGAGTGTAGTTCAAATTTCAACTACTTTTAGTTATACATATACAGGGTTGTGATTATATAATGGATATATTTAATAAAAATAAAAGGGCAGGTAGTTTTTTTTGGAAATTTTTTTTTCTACTAGAATAGACAGGGTGTTACATAAAGAAGATGCCATGTCAGTGTCACTTTTTTTAAATGGAACATCGTGTATATTACATACCTTTCTTATAAGGTTATAAATAAGCCGTTCCCGAAATATAAATGTTCTAATATTAAAATAACACTTTATTGCAACATAGGTTCATCCCTAAATTACATTTGAAAATCCCAAAAAATTATTTTAGGAAATGCTGGAAGTGGCTACCATTAACGGCTGTGCAATACCCTAGACAATCAGTGAACTCTAGCTGTACATTTTCACTGGTATCTGGAGAAATATTCCTAATTTTATTATGAATGTGCTCTTTAAGAATATCAAGTGTGCATGGATTATTTTTATACACTTGGTCTTTAACATAACCCCAAAGAAAATAGTCCAGTGGATTAAGTTCAGATTACCTTTGTGGCCACTCTGTTGATCTGCCTATCCACCAGTTTGGAGAAACATTATTTAGGAATCTTCTAACAATCACAGCAAAATGCAGGAGCTATCCTGTTAAAACAATAAAGCTGGGTTTGGCACATGTCTGCATTATTTTCATCAGGATATAGTGTCGCTATTGCTGTAATCAAGTCATTTTCTAAAAAGTAATGATATTGTTCTCCCATCCAAGATCATTCGAAAATATGGTTCTGTTATCAGTAATCCTAGCTCATATATTCACTTTTTCATAATGTTGAGAATAACCTCGAGAATAACTTTCCCTAAACCAATTGTCCATTCATGCAAAATGTTGCTTCATCTGAGATGCATATCTGTTTTACTATTCACGACTTATCAGTTAGTTCGGTCATGACTTTGCAAAACTCATTTCCGCAGTCTGGACTGGATCATCTTCAAATAACTGTTGCACTAATTAACATTTTTGTTATAGTTGTTTTATGAATTGTCTTATGTAAAGCCAGTTGGGTACTTGAGATGTTCACATTTTCATGTAATGAAATCAGAATACCCAGTTTTTTTTTTTCATTAGATATTACAGGTCGTCCCCATTTGCCAATATCCTTAACATTGCCAGTCTCTCTCCACTCAGCCTCAGTTTACTGATTAATTAACTTTCAGGTTCTCTGTTGGGGTATTTATTGTTTAACATTATTTGAACAACCATCCTATATAACTCTCTTATAAGCCAATGTAGGTTTAGACTATAGTCTGGAAAGTTAGGGAAAGGAAAAGGGAATTTGACAATTAAATTTTAACAGATATCTTCTAAAACACTTCTAAGTTAAATTGAGTATCTTGAAATTTTCATTTTAGCCTTTGTTATCTTGTACCTTGAGGTTTTCTATGCTCAGAAGTAATCTGTTGCATGGTCTGTACATTTGTTTTTTTTTATTAGATCATAAGGCTTTTATTTAAATCACTGCAAAACTAAAGTTCTATTAAGCATTTAGTAAATTTGAGCAAATGGAAAAACATATTTTTCTAAAAACAATATTTATATTTTAAGTGAGAAAATTAACATTTCCTTGAACTATGTTTTCCTTGAAATTTTAAGAAATATGATTATATTTTTAGGTAATATTTTAAGTAATTAAGGTGGGTTCATGTAACAAATTTTAGTTTTATCTTTAGTTAATAAGAACTGACACTGTTATTGGTTGTTTTTAGTCATGGGACTTCAAGAAACAAATCAAAATGTCTATTCTTAGTGACAAACAAATATTGCTAATATTAAATTTTGCTAAAGATTTCTTACTTCATAATTAATATATTTTAAAAAATTGAAACCAATATAGATTTATTTGAACCTCTGAGCAAAGAGAAGAAAAAAATTGGTTAATATTTAGTATTTCCGTAAAGGGTAATATTTGTATTTAAAACAAATGCTTAAGTAATTATTTGTAGAGTGTTTATATTCATAAATTTATCAGAAAAATGTTACTTTATATGAATGTTATCAATTACTTATATTTTTAATGTGAAAAAAAATAATTTTATTTCTGGAAAGACAGATATTTATTTAGATATTAGTTTATATTTAAAAGCAGTTTCTCTAGTTTTGTATTTTTAAATGGATATTACCTTTTAATAAAATTGTCTGCACTTCTTTAAATGCCTTATATATATATATAGAAAACCCCTTAGAAATAAAATATTAGTTAAGTTGGCTAAGGGCTTGGAAAGCAATTATTTTAATTATTATTGCTTCTTTTTGCAAATTGATTTTGGCATATACAAATTATTGTAAGAGTTAGAAAAAAATGAACTTCAAATACAACATTTTAAAAATACATCCCCAAGATTTTAAACATACTTAATCTAGTATATCCTACACCTAACTTCAATTTTTTTGAAGATACTGATGTTTGCAAATTAACAATTTTAGAATTGCAGACATCAATAAAATCAAAATGGTTTTTCTAGGGATAAAATGGACTGCACATTCCTATTTTAGATTTTTATTATCTTTATGATCATATCAACTTCTAGGCTAAGCAGATGAAAACATTTTTCTGCATTTATAAAAATAACAAACTGGAAAAAATGACAGATTGAGTTGAAAAGAAAAAGGGAGACAGGAATTTGGAAGGAAGTTTAAGTTGTACAGCCTTTGAAAGTCCCAAATTGTCAATTTTGATAGTCATTATATCAGAAAGAATTATGTTGGATGAAATGTTTAACAATTTGAGAAGGATCTTAAAATAAATATGATACATCATTAAAAACAAATTGGCAAGTTTTTGATGGAATGTTTCATTCTCCTGGTAGATTTAAAATAGTAGGGGAAAAATTATCAAAAATTTGAATATAGTAGGTAACTTTAAAAAAACAAAGCGCTTGAGTAGTCAATATTTTACAATGGTTAATGTCTGGATTTAAATGTCTAGATTATTTTAATAGACACCTATTAAATAAAAATCAGAAATTATTTAAAACAACAATATTTTTAACATAGTAGTCTGAAGAATACTATATCTTGAGCTATATCTGATCAATATTAGGGAGGGTGCTTTACTACCAATTGCATGTCAGTTTTTTCTTATTTCGTAAATTTGATAAGTAACCTGATCTGGCATTATCCTATTTTTAATTTTATATATCAATACAACTTGATATTTAAGAAACATTTATATAGAGAGATTTAGTCTTCTTAACATATTTTCCTAAGATTACTTGATTTTATCTGTTTTGTTTTGAAGTGTACTTATTTCATTTTTATTCTCCAAGTACAGGGTGATGCATTTTCGATACTTTTAGCAAGGAACTCTAACCTTACTTATCATAGCTAACTTGATTCGTAATTGAGCTAAAGGGTGTTTTTAAAAGTTAGTCAATTTGGATAGAGTGCTATATCACACTTATTATTGGTGATAGAAGAAAAAAGTAAATTGGTAATTTATGGAGTTTTTCACGTATAATTTAGTGGAGGTCTTACTTTTTTATTTAAATAGAATTTCGCAATAGTTAAGCTATAGGTCGGTGTTCTATAATGGTCTGGTAAACGCAAAGATCTGAAAAGATCTCAGAGGGTGATTTTTTTAACGGTTACAATATTTCCCTTTATAAGGGAAGTAAAAAGTAAATGAATCTACTTCTGGTGCCATTTCCTTTAAACGGTATCAAACAAAAGCTATTATCCAAGAATCCCCCAAAGAGGCCTGAAAAAAATGTATTTTATGCTCGAGCGCGTTCGATTTCGCCCACTTTTATTTTCGATTAAAGAATTTAAAAAAACTGTTTCTAGAGTGACTCGTGTTCCGAGAAAATCGAATCAGCGGTTGCGTTCTGCATAACAAAATTTCGTCCAAATCTCGATTCGAAGCGTAAGGTATTTTTAACTTTATTCCCAAGGTGGGGGAGTTGCCACTGAATCAAAAAGGAAATAAAATGAAACTTTCTGAATTTCAGACGGAAATAAAAGTTGGAAGGAAAGAAAATATAAGAGATAAGCATTTTCTGTGATTTTCCAGTGTGGCAACACTGAACTGGTTTAGTAACACATCATGGTTGAAGCCCCTTTCTGGGTAATGACCCTTGACCCTAAAGAACAAGAACTTAAGAAATCTCCTCTGCACATATTCTAGCCCGTCGATATGAATTTTATAAATTGGCGACCAAATTAGTGATGCATAATTGAGTTTGGATTTTACAAGAGAATTAAATTAAAAAGAAAAATAAAAAAATTTTAAAAAGTATACAGAGGTGTCAAATTTTGAAACCTCCTGTCAAAGTAGAAATTGATAGTAGCAGATAGATAACTAAAAACTAAGGTAGGAAAGTGCAATCCGTTTGTTGCAAGTTGTTTAGGAGTTACACAGCTTCAGAAAGTCAAAGTCAAGTGCCATTTTCTGGAAAACAATTGAATTTAGTTATAGAAAACATAACGCAAAAAGTGTTTAGAATGTTCAGCTCAATAAAAAATTGCAATAGGCCATATCATTTAGAAAACGGATATTGCCACCAGTTTTAGGTAGAAGCGGCAACACCGGCTATTTAAAATATTTTAATTATTTATTTTACTCATAAAAATTATGGTAGGTTTTCTCAATTATGTGCTGAAGGTGACTGGAGTGGGGTTCTGCACTTAAATGACCCCCTCGCAGGCTTTCACAGCCTACTAACTTACAATTTCAATTTGGCTTTTCCCCTTAAAACCATAAAAACGAGAAAGAGGAAATTGTGGTTTACCAAAGGACTTAAAACCTCATCCAGAAATATGCATTCCTTGCACATGCTGCGAAAGTATTTTTTTGAAAATCCAACATTTATTTCATATTTTAATAAATATCGAACTGTATATAGAAGTACAATTAAAGCAGCTAAACAGCTTCACTATGCCAATCGACTGAAGTAATCCACAAATGAACAGAGGGAGAGTTGGAGGATTGTTAAGAAACTGTGTGGAGAAAATGGTCAGACAACCTGTTCCAATCTGACTTGTCATCAGTTAAATTCCTTTTACTGCACCGTGGCCGCCAACTTGTCCTCTTATATAAATCCCACAAAGGATCCTTTGACCTTCCTTGATGGTATACAGTTGAGAGATACATTATTTTTTGTTCCAACTGATATAAAAGAAATTAAAGATACCTTTACAGAATTAGAAAATAAGAATACATCTGGCTGGGATAATATTTCTTTGAGGATACTTTTACATTTGCCCGCTATCGCACTAAAGACGCTTGCAGAGGCAATAAATTTGTCTTTTCAGAGTGGTATTTTTCCCCCTTCCCTAAAGCGAGCAAAAGTTATTCCACTTTTTAAAGGAGGTGACCGTGAAGTGCCCTCTAACTTTAGACCTATTTCATTGCTTCCAACATTGGCTAAGATTATTGAAAAGCTGGTGAAGAGGCGAGTCGTTGACTTCGTTGTGGCGCACAATCTTGCTAGCAGTATTCAGTTTGGTTTTCAAAGGTCCAGAAACACAAATGATGCAATTTTTTCATTCCTTAACAGCTTGTATACAACTCTGAACTATGGAGAAGTTGCCGCAGCAGTATCACAGGGAATTAAGTGAAAGAGAAATGGTTTCTGGTGTTCCTCAGGGATCTGTTTTGGGCCCGCTTTTGTTCTTGTTATATGTCAACGATCTGTCTAGACTGAGCATTTCGGGAGTGTTTACGATGTTTGCTGACGATACGACAATTCTCTGGCATAATAAGGACGCTAATCAGTTGGAGCTTGCCATCAAAATGGATTTATTGAAGATAAAGGAATGGTGCGATTCCAATTTCTTAACTCTGAGTGTATCAAAAACAAATATTCTTTCTTTTAAGTGTCAGATTGGTGAAATGTCTCTTGACTCTCAGGTTTTGGGAAATTTGAAAGTTAATCCCATTTACGTTATGGAATATGTTTTTGGGATCTTGCTCTAATCAGTTATTTAACATGGTCTTTGTACTGCAAAAACGTGCAATTAGATATATCTGTAAACTACCCTTCAGGGAGTCATGCAGACCTTACTTTGTAAGTCAAAAAATTTTAACTTTACCCTGTATATTTATATTAGAAACAGTCTGCCTTGTGCATGTTAAGTTCGGGCATGAGATTGAGTCAACCCGAACTTATGCAACTCGAAGCTCTCGACTCACTTCCCTGCCTATTCCCTATTCGACTCTGACCCAGAAATCTATCATTTTTAACAGCAAAAAAATATTTAATTATCTACCCTCAAATATAAGAGGCATTTCTAATCCAAGACATTTTAAGCGAGAAGTAGAAGCCTATTGATTGGGAAAGCCTTCTATTCAGTTGCTGAATTTTTTGACGAATCATTTAACTGAATATGTAAATACTTTTTTAGGATTGTAATGGTTATTTTTGTATTTTATGCTTTACATTTAAATCTGTTTTGTGTTCACTCTGTGTTATGTTTTTTATACATCTAAGTATTATATGTTGAAGTTTTAATTTTATACTTTTTAAATTGAATATAATATGCATTATAGCAATTTATATATTTTTATAAGATCATATTTTATTTTAATATACAACTTTATATTTGTTCGTTTACACAGTTAAATTGACTTACTGCTAGAGTATATATTGCCAAAAATGACGGGACTTTTTTTGTTGTTGCTTAGTTTAAGTTTGCTTGCTTTGTATAAGAGATTTTTCCTAAATTACAATAAAGCCTTTTTTGACTTTGACTAAAAAAAGAGTTTATGTTCTTCTATGGTCAGAGCCATACTTTCAAAATAATCTATTTATTAGTTTTCCAGGTACTTATAATAGACCGCTCATCACGACTAACCCTGTATAACTGTAAACTAGGTGTAACATGACTTAATTTTAAATTATAGTTTGTTGTGCACTGTATCGAAGAGATTAAAACTCTTGATAAAAAGTTTATATTTTTATTTTATTATTGGAAAATATGTTGTTTCAGTTAAAAAATTAATATACAGGCCTTGATATTATTATTAATATTGTTATTAAATCATGGGTATTGTTATATAACTGTAAATGTTTAATTTAATACAGTTACTTTTTTTTAATAAATATTTTTAATTTAAAGTAATTTTAATTTTTATTTTGTAATGTAAAAATCATACTTTAAGAATAATATTGAATATATGTTATAATTAGTTTTTATACAATTTAGAGTTTTATCCCCTTATATTGTATTGTAAATAAATAAATACATTTTTGCAGTAAAGATAAAAGTATATTAGCAGTGGGCATATTCTGTAGTTTAGAAGTAGAAAGGAGGAAGTGTAATTTTAAGCTTCATTCTCTCTGTTTCTGAATTTCAGTATTGCCCTTATTCTTCAAGTCGAATTGCATGTGTCAAGAATTAACATTAAAGAAAGTTAAGGAGATATTGGTGTGAATTTAAATCCTCAAATCAGCTGTAGCACATAAACCATAAGATGTCTGGAGTGTGTCAGGGCTGTGTGGGCTCCATCAGAAACTGCATTATTAGTTAACAAGTTAATGGTAATAAAGTTATTATATTTTTAATAGATTGAAAGTCCAAATATAATTGTGCTAACGTATTTAATATCTTAAATGTATTGTTATCCAGTACTTTTATTGTATTAACCAACTGCTAGATTAAGTAACAACAATTTTGCAAGGCGATTGGTAATATCCTTTAAAAATAAAGTTTTAAGTTATTGAAAATAAATTGTGATGAAAATCTAAAAACAGTGCACTACAAAAATCAGATTTTATGGCTATATTGTAAAAATACTGCCAGGTTCAGTACCCTTGATGTTGTCTAGCAGATACCTTTCAAAACTTGTGACTGTCTACTGCAATATTGCAGAGGAGCAGTTGATGTTTATTGGGGACAAGGCCTTTATGCGGTTATGATCATGTCCATCCTCCAAGTTAAACACAAATTAAAATAATTTTCCAATCTTAAGTAGACTTGACTAAAAAGAACTTTTGTCAGCATAAAATATAACATCTAATCCTTATAGCCCGTTCATTCTGTAATCATTTTTTCAGAGTAAGTAAATTAGCTTATTTATTACACCCACCCACAATTAATATTTTGCTACAAAATCCAAATTTTAATCCAAATATAATTGCAAATAATATCTATATATAAATGTATTGGGCATTAAGGTCCTTAAAAATAAGAAGCATTCCTCCTTGTAGGGGGGCTCTAGGAAGTCTGAACTTCCAGGAGAGGAATAGCCAATAGAATGCTTAGAGATATTTTTGAAAAACCGACCCTATTATATTCGGCTTTTGGCAGTCTTAAGTTTTTTCTGTATAATATGTATAAAAAGGGAAATTGGTGCCCCTGGTTACTACGTGTACAGCCTGGTACACCCCATACAATTTAAGAATACAACAAAGTTCTTCTGCTCTTCAATCATTTGCTCCGAATCCCAAGTCTCCAACAATAATTTTACTTGAGATAAGATGGAGCTTTTCATTGCTCAGAAGTTTATGAGAAATAAACAAGACAGTACTACTACACTGGCTAAACTGTGTGTTATTCACTTGCTTTTATTTTAGTTAATCAAGGTAATTTTTTTCGAAATTAATATTTAAATTTGTTATATTTTGTTGAATATACAGGTCCAAATAACTCATACCCAGAACTTTAATAATCATTTATTTATCTCATAAAATTATGAGAAAAAAAATATACTTGTACAGCCTATATTAGAATATGCTTCCATCATATGTGTTTAACTACTTTTTTATTTTTGTAGGTACGAATTCTAATTGATGAAGCTGTTGTCACAAATGACAATGACCTTCTGGCTGTCGAAAAGGACCGTAATAATGCTTTAAAAGAAGTAGGCAATTTTCTTCATGACTCTGTTCCTGTTGATGATAATGAAGATAATAATAAAGTTGAACGCATCGTTGGCGATTGTGATTTAAAAAAACAATACTCTCATGTTGATTTAATTTGCATGATTGATGGTGTCGATTCTGAACGAGGAACGGTAGTGTCAGGTAAAACGCTACAGATGCATCCAAACTTTTGAGGAATTGTACAAACTCATTTTGCATTGAATAAAAACGTATTTTTTTATTGTAGGTGGTCGCGGATATTACCTAACTGGCGCTGCAGTATTTTTGGAACAAGCGCTTATTCAGTATGCTTTAAGATGTCTTCTGAAGAGGTCCTACAAGCCTTTGTATACTCCTTTCTTTATGAGAAAGGAAATAATGCAAGAAGTGGCACAGTTATCACAGTTTGATGAAGAACTGTATAAGGTAAAAAATATACAATCATAGTATTTACTATTAAGTATTAAATAAATATAAACAAAAAAATCATAGTGTTAGTGAACATGATACGTACATACAAATGTATTTGTTGAATGTTGCCACTAGACTTAAAGCAGATTATTAAAAAACTATTGCATTTAGCAATAGAAAAATCTTAATGTAGTTAGCATTTAAAATAACGAAATTATTAATTAACTGAATTTGGAAAAAGTATACCACTGATTTTTGTACATCCCGGTAAGTATTTAATGTCAGGACTTAGAGTTTATTTTTCAGTTGATTATGTTGATTATTTTTGGTGGCATTTAACCTTTGAACCAAAAATAATATGTTGTTAACTCTTTTTCCCAAGCTATTCTTAGCTTGTGACAAACACCTTTGGTATTGTTCAAATGTTCATTGAATGATTTTCCAATAATAAATACACAGGCACGTTTTCTTATATTATTCCGTGATGTTACTTCCATTACCCTTTTGAAAATAGCTGGATCATTGCATAAACCAAAAGGAATTACCATAAATTTGTACAATCAAGTAGAAAGCACTTTTTTTTCTCCTTTGGGTGGAGCTTTACTTGCCAATGACCACTTTTCATATCTAGGGTTGAGAGTCATTTTGATCTTGCTAAAGATGTCACTTAACTTAGCAAAACTATTTTTATTTGTAATTAAGTATTCGGAAATTAACTCAGAATCTGGTAGAAGCGTCTTTCTCATTAACTTAATTAATGGCTTATTTTTGCTGTTGTCAAGCATGTCACATAGCCAAAAGTAGTCATCTTAATATTATATCGTAATAACTTGGAGCAACTATTCTGTTAGCAGATAATTTTAAATTTATTCAAGCAAGTACAATTACAGGCCCATACCCCAAGTAGTACAATAATATTATATAAAAGAAAGTTACAGGGGTTTAAAAAATATATAACTAAAAATAAAGTATCAGAAATACAAAAAAATATACAAGTATTAAATATAAAAATATAAACATAAAAATATTGTTGTCTTAAGACATAAAGCACTTAATTAAATATTACAAAATATAACATGGGATTTGACACACATCAATAGACGTCACACAAATAAAATCAAGAAAATGTCAATAGAGACGGTTGGGAACATGAAGACCACTCAAGGTTGATCTTACCGATGTGTTGAACTTTATTATGCTGCAGTTGTAATTGAAATCAAATGGTAGATATTTATTAAAATACCCCATGACTCTATTCATAATCTCATTTTTCCCAATATCAGTACGGCTGTAATTCAATGAAAAAGTCTCAGGTTGCCTTGTCCTACGGGGAGGTATTTTAAAATTATGCAACGCCAGTAGCTCCGGACAATCAATCTCACCAATGAGGAGTTTGTGGCCAAATGATAGGGTTAGTATTATCCGACGATGCTCCACAGTTTCTAGACCAAACATTGCCAAGCGTTCGCCATGTGTCAGCATCGATCTGTTTAAATGAAGTTTAAAAAGCAAAAAAACTTTATCTGAACTCTTTCAATTCGTGAGATGTGAATCCGATAAAATGGCGACCAGACGTTACAGCAGTAGTCGAGATGACTTTGAATTAATGAAATAAAAAGCATTTTCAACACTTCTGAGCTCCTAAAGTCGGAGCACTAAAACCCTAACACTAAAACCCGACATCATGAATGCATTTGCGATGACCCAATTAATGTGTTGCACAAATCTCAACTCGCTGTCGAACAAAACTCCCAGATCATTCACCAAATTACCCATTCGAGCCCACAGCCACCGATGTTATATGATTCCAAGACTGGAGATTTCTTTCTGCTAAATGAAGTAATTTTACACCACGTTTAGCTGTAAATGATTTTCCATGCACCATGAATCCAAACTCTTGATATCATCCTGCAAAAGACTACAGTCATTGGTATCTTTGATAACACAGTCAATTTTAAGGTTGTCCGCAAAGAATAAAAAATGACAATGTTTGAAGATAAGCCCCAAGTCATTAATAAACAGAAGGAATAAGATTGACTCCAAGTGGGATCCTTGTGGAACCCCAGATTTAACCACAAGTGGGTCTGATGAAAAACCGTCAATAACTATAGTCTGAACTCGATCCTCAAGATAACTTGTAAGCCAAGACAATAAAGGATCTTGTATTCCGTAAACTCTCAGCTTTTCAAGCAGAATGTGATGGTTTACACGATCAAAAGCTTTTTTAAAGTCGAAGTAGAATGCGTCGACTTGCAAACCACCATCGCGAGCAGTCGCTAAAAAATTCGAGAATAAGCTCAAATTGGTTTGACAGGAGCGACCTGGAAAAAAACCATGTTGAGAAGTGGAAATAGCATTTCGCTATGTTGTAACCAGAACATCTGTTACTATTTTTTCGAGGATCTTTGCTATACAGTTCAGATCAGAGATGGGTCGATAATTGGATATATCATTCCTGTTGCCAGTCTTAAAAAGTGGCCTGATAACTGCAGATTTCCAAATAGTAGGAAATACACCATTTCTGAGAGATAAGTTGTATATATAGTTGAGGGGCAATGCCAGAGTTGGGCAGCAATTATAAAGAAATACTGCAGGTAGTGAGTCAAGATCAGCGCCCTTTTTTATGTCAAGATCAATCAGTTTACGTAAGACTGAATTAGAGTCAACATAGACATTGCAAAGATTGACATCAATCAAAGAAGACATATGGATATTATTATACTGAGTTTTGCTGTGTTGAATATATACAGATTTGAAAAAACTAGCAAAAAGATTGGCCGCTTCCTTAGAATTAGAAAAGATATGGTAACCTTATCTTAAATCATTTCTTTGGGGTACCCTGCAACATCGCGCTTAGACCTAATATAGGACCACAAGGATTTCACGTTATTCAGGATAACGAATTGGGTTGTAGTCACAAAGTTATTATAATCAGAATTGATAAATTTTTTAGAGTCCCTTCTTAAGTTCTTATAAGAATCCTCATCCGATGGCAGTCTGGTTTTCCTGAATATGTTGAAAGCTTTGTTCTTCCTTGTTATTAATGAAATAGTTTGCCTTGAGAAATAAGAAGGATATTTCAAGGAGCCAACACGTTTTTTAGGAACATATATATCTACTGCGCTGTAGACTATTGAGTAAAATAATTAAACAGCCTCATCCACACAATGTGAACACGAAGACAAAATATTCCAGTCAACATTTCCAAAAAAATCGTTAAGAAAATCATAATCGGCCCTGAAAAAATTAAAATTTTCTATTCCAGTACCAATAGAGTCATCATATTTTGGTCAAATCTTATGTCTATCTCAAGAGGAGGGTGATGTGCATCAATCGCAGTCAATGGCACATCACACTTTCTGACAGATACATTCAAACAATTACAAAAGACTAAATCTAGTATAGTATTGTTACCATTAAAAATTTTATTAAGTTGCACAAGATCATATAAGCACATAGCCTCATACAAAAATCTCTCAGAATCATTATTAGAATCAAGATTGCAGTTTGAATTATTGTTTAATAAACTAAAAAAATTTGAGTTTTCGTCGTCAAAATTATAATCCTCCTTAGAGTCAATAGGAATAATGGATTGAACAAAATTTGGAAGATTATAGTCGCAATCTTAGATTTCGGAAAACTATCATTTATTAGAGCTATGTTAGTTATATGATCCTCGTAAATAGCGAGAGAAGATACTGGCGGAATATATACTGCTTCCAATATACAATAAGAGCCGTTAAAGGTTAAAGCAACCCATAATTCCTCGACCAAAGTAACTGGCGCGGCGTCTCGAAAACAACAGACCGCAATTCAGACTTCACTGTAATCATCACACCTCCTCCCCGCTGCTTACCACTAGCTGCTGGATCTCTGTCCCTTCTGTACACTACATAGTTGCCAGGAAACAGTTCAGCACTGTAGATATCTTGATTTAGTCACGTTTCACTTAGGGAAATAACTTCGTAGTTTGAAGTTAGAACTTCTCTGTAGAAACCTGTAGTTTTTGTGCGAAGGCCTCTAACATTTTGGTAGTATACGCTACATGTATTGTCAACAGCCAAACGTAGGTGATTGGAGGTAGAAGCAATACCCAGTGCTAGGCTTGAGTCTGCTGTCTTGAAGATATGTGAAAAGACAATTGAGAAGGGACGCCATCGGTGGTAGCTTTTGCGCCGACAACATAGTTCGCGCACACATGCTCCACTAGGTCCTCCTTTCCATTGTAGATCATGAGATGTTCATGAGTAGACAAAGATAAGGGTATAAAACTCGTATTCTCCTTCTGACCGAATTGTTTTTGCTAAAAAATGTTCTGCTTGTGAATAAAGGCATTTAGTAGAGGTCTGCTTCTCCAACGAGGGATGCCCACTGCCACTAAGTTTGTGTCACATGTCAATGGTGCTCCCCTGAGAGCATTTTCTGATCCGCAGAAGAATATAATGCAGTCATCTTTGTTTAACTTTTGACTACAAGCAACGCACTCCGATACCAATTCGTCAAACAAAAGTCCACTACGCAACTGGCAATTTATATCAAAAATACCCTTAGTGTATTTCTTGAAAAGAGTTAAGGCGCCTCTAGCCATCCGATTCCCAACAGTCAACAACTGACGCTTTCTCGGTAAAGAAACATCATTCGCCTCTGTTACCTGCCTGAATTCTGTTTGAGTTTCAGAATCGCTGCAAATAGACCCCTGGACATTCTGAAGATCGTACATGGTCTTTTAGCTCTCTTACATTATAATCATTTTCATGTTCCAAAGCTCTAATTGAGGTTAAAAGGTTTTGTTTTAACTCCGTCAGTTCTGCAATTTTTGCTTCAAGATTTTGTTTTGTTTCATTTAATTTGTTTGTTTTCAAAGTTAGTTTTGTCTTGTTTTTTGTTTCTTGTAATTCCCTTGTCAGAGCTTCATTGCGCTCACTCAGTTTTAATAATTGTACAGAAAACTGCTGTTCGAATTCGGAAGCATCGTCCTCAAAGGCCCGACTGCTTCGATGCAATCTATCGATGTATCGATTTTCCTCGTTTATTTCTATCTGCAAAGCATCAATCTCTTTTAAATAAGTGCTTTCTTTGACATCTCTTTCGTTAAAAATATCTTGGAATTTTGAAGAACAGAGAATAGTGTATCCACCGTTTTTAATTACTTCAGTATGTCGTTCTAAGCAGCTTGGATGGAATACTGCAAAGCAGACAGTACAAACAAAATTTGCGAAGTCTTTGTTTTTACAACACTTGAACTGTCGATGCATTTCGCAAAAAGTGTCAAAGAATAAAATAAAAAAAATAATAATAAAAAAGGGGTAAAATTACTGAAGAATACAATTTTTTTTAAAAGCTATTTAGAAGAGACCACTCCCCCACTCAATTCAGAGAGTTAGTGTCCTCAGAAAATATACACAAAAAATTCAAAATAGGTAGAAAAGTTTAATGTGAACAATATTCAAGGAATATTCTAAAGCCAGATCTATTTACTAAAATTACAAGAGGATTTCCCCAAACATATAAATAAACATAAAAAAAGGGAATTCCCTTAGTAGGTGATTAATACTAACAAAATAAATAAAATATCCAGCAATCACCTTATCAGCTAATTTGCATATTTAGAGATAAGAGTGGAATAAAATTTAAAATTTAAAGGACTGCTTTTTTGTATAAATGTTATTTATAGATTGAAATAAATATGCAGTCAAATTTTTTAAAATAATTAGAATGCAGACAACGTTTTTTTCTTGATTTTTGGACGAGAAATACAGTATTTCCTTAGCAATAAAATGACACCAAATATACGTATTATTTCAGAAACGAAACAACTTAAAATTATGTCCATTTACAGAAACACAAATATTACAAACACCACAGAACTTATTTAAAAGCTGACTTGACTGAATGAATTATCGATGCAAAATACTTCAAGAATGTTTCCAGAATATACCACATTCATGTTATATTTGTCACTAATACTCCATAGATCAGAATTACAACAATCCGCCTCGCACAATTTTGCTATTAACAAAGCTCAATACTTAAGGAATTCAACTGATCACCTGTCATCAATGTTCCGATATATATACAATTTTGCGCATCGAGGCCAGAGTGTCGAAGGTGAAAAGACAATTCTAGTATTTGCTTTTATAAAAGTTGTGCATTCTGCCATGTCTGAAGTGCAGTCACCCTTGTAATGATCACCTGCACCACATTGTAAACCTACAACACCTACCTTGCATTCTTGGGCCTTGTAACCAAAAGCAGCACACTTAAAGCATTTGAATAGTTTTGCATATCAAAAACTCTACATGAGTCTGCCAACCAACTTAAGCTTTCTTCCTGCATAACAGATTTCCAGGTTTTAAAATTACACTCAACGATTGCCATATTTTCATCTTTTCAAACGCCATAACATTTATCATTGTACTTTCATTACATACATTAAAATTTTGAGCTTTATTCGAGTTTATAAGATCCTTCTCGTTCAGTTGTTTGTTAATATCCCATAGTTTGAGGCCTGGATTCTTAGCTTGTGGTACAGTAAATTGGTAGTTTCTTCGGAGACATGACGCGAACTGATGCATAATAATCATCATCAATTTTATGTGCTTGGGAATTTTTTTAGCAAGCTTGAGTTCCGTGGCGCATTCATCTACCCTTCATCCAACAAAGCCATTACGACCAATTTTAGTCGACATATCAGACAAAGAGCGTTTTACATTTTTTGCTTGCAAGCTGAATAATTTGGAGGTTATATGACTGCATGCACTTTTCATATCAACAACAGAATTTTCTAAAGCACAGACGCGTCATACTTATTGGATTACTCTCGGTTTGGTAAAATCTATCAGACATCACGATGCTTTACAGAGATTACTTGTTCGTCCATATATGGATGAATTAAACAAGGAATACAAGGATTATAGAAATAAATTAACAAAACATCT
Organism: Kuschelorhynchus macadamiae; assembly: GCA_030620095.1. NCBI lineage: Eukaryota > Metazoa > Arthropoda > Insecta > Coleoptera > Curculionidae > Kuschelorhynchus > Kuschelorhynchus macadamiae. Next base: position 1,936,929 of record JAUTXW010001365.1, read on the forward strand.
GAAAAACTAAAAATGAATATTATATTAAAAAAATACAAGAGCACAAAAATGACTACAAAAAAATATGACAATAAATAATACTCACCAACCAAACCATTAAAAACATACAATTAATGATATTAAGATGGCTTAGAAAGTAATAAATATATCAAAAACATGACTTTTATTTCATATAAAATTGAGATTTGGGTTGTGGCTTTAGTAAGTCTAGGGTTTTTAGCTCCAATATGCAAATCAAATCGATATCATAGAGGGTGATCTAAAATTATTATTTGTTAAAAAGGACAAAAAAGACAATTTGCTTTCAAATGATATAGCATGTTCCTATACCTAGTGTCAAGTTTTCCTAAAAAAGACGATTTTTTGAATGAATTTATGAGATTTTATAATAGTTTGTTGCTAGAAGTCTTAAAATAGTGTAAAATGAATCCGAAGTTCTTATGAAGGTTTTTAGTTTACATAAGCATTATGATCAAATAATAGCGAGAACCTTGCAGAAACATAACTTGAAATACCACAAATTAATGAAAGGAAGTTTGTGCGAATACATAAATTATACAATTTGAAAAAGTAACATTAAAATTAACATGTAAGATAGAGTCAAGAAAATATTATTTGTGTTTGAGTAAATGTTGACATTGTTGGCCATTGCACTCCAAAAATTTCAAAATGTGCTTTTCCACATGGTTCTTCTAATGTCACTGGGAACAAGTTCTTCAATACACTGAACTACTCGTCGTAATTCTTCCTTATTTTGTATTGCTGTCATATAAATTTTTTTTTTTAAGTTTTTTTCTTTCAAAGTACCCTATAAATAAAAGTTCTAGCTAGCCAATTCCAAGGTCCTAGTCGTCTAAACCAGCGATCTTCGAACATTTGAAATAGTTTTTGAGATATTTCTTGAGTGGAATATGCCATCAAGTTGGTACCAACAATTGCGACATTCATAGAGAGTATTTTGAGTTTATTTTGAAACCCCATTTCTTTGGTTGCATAAGAGTTTTGATCGGTCCAGAAGTGTTTCTTACTTCTATTAAAAACCCATTCCCTTGAAAATTTAGGCTTGTTAGTCCAAATAACATTTTTTAAAAAATTGTGATTCTCTTGAATGTGAATCAAAAGAATTTCACAAAACTGAGTTCTTTGTACATTCATTCCGGTTTAGGAGCTTGAACTTGAATGGATGTATATTGTACTTAGACAAAATTCTATGGATATATGAGTACGATGTGCCCAAATCTGACACATTTACAACATTGTCTTTAATCTGGAGCTATAATTTCTGAAATTGTTCTGTATTCTCTCAAACTTCCTTTCGTTCAGTTGTGGTAAAACAGGATACTTAGATTATTTGAGCACATTGTTCATGTAGAATAAACAACTCCATAAGATTCATTTTACACTGTTCGGACCAGATTTCCATTGACCTTGAAGCACCCTGTATATATATATATATATATATATATATATATATATATATATATATATATATATATATATATATATATATATATATATATATATATATATATATATATATATATATATATATATATATATATATATATATATATATATATATATATATATATATATATATATATATATATATATATATATATATATATATATATATATATATATATATATATATATATATATATATATATATATATATATATATATATATATATATATATATATATATATATATATATATATATATATATATATATATATATATATATATATATATATATATATATATATATATATATATATATATATATATATATATATATATATATATATATATATATATATATATGAGAACGTATAATCACATATTGCGACGACGTTAAAAATCTGTGCAAGGCGATAAGGTTCTACAAGTAGATATTTTCTTATCGGGTTGATTAGTTCCGATTTTATGTTTTTTTTCTATTTTCAGTTAAATTTTTTGCTACTAAAATTCCTTTTGATGTAATGAATATTCTTGACTTGGTTCATAGTGTGTAATTCCGAAATGTAATTTAGTCTTCATAGTTTCCCCTAGCTTCTAGATTTTTGCTTAGCAGTTTCATACTGAAGGGTATATACCAGATATTCAGATATCTTTAATTTAGCCATTCCTAATGCATGGTTGGTATCATGACCACAAATATATTCAGTAAAACTCCTTACATGCCAATTTGTACTTAATTTATTCAGGATAGGAAGAATAATGTCCATCGGCCGCTCTCTTATATTTCTGCCTTCAACTCTGAACTTGTGTTTTGCATTGTTTCTATAGATATGCCTTGCCATACCACATTTCTAAATACCACTAATGTTCCAAAGTCATTTTGGTTATATTCCTAATGTTTTTTTAATAGCATGCTTACTTTTACACTTAATATTGAAAGCCATTATTGTGTCATTTCCTCCCATGTAGATAATTAATTTTAAGTAGGTACTAAAAAGCACTGAATCCTTTCCAAAATAAAAATATAAAATGTTTTTTTTAGGTTATTGGTAAGAGCAGTGAAAATACTGAAGACAAAGAAGTTGAAGAAAAATATTTAATTGCAACTTCAGAACAACCGATGGCAGCATTTCATAGAGACGAATGGATTCCAGAAAATAATTTACCTATTAGATATTCTGGGTTATCTACTTGTTTTAGGCAAGAAGTAGGATCACATGGACGAGATACCAGAGGCATCTTTAGAGTACATCAGTTTGAAAAGGTGGGTAGTTTATTACTAAATTTTGTTAAATTCTTATAGCCTTGAAACTTCTAAATTTGCGTTGCAAACTTAAGACCAGTTTATAATATTTTTATGCAACTCATACTATATAAACTACCGATATACGAATCAATTTTCTTTTTTCAAAATGGAATGGGCTGCCACTTTTTTGCTTTCAGCGCCATTCTCCAGTCCAACAAGGACTCAATCTCAGACTGAAGAACTGATTGCTTACTGTACGTCGATTGTTTCTGAAATTAATTACGGATGCAATACATATAAATTCTTACTTAATGAATAAGAAACTATGTGTGGGATGTTAATCAACAGCACAACAAAGGAAATATAAACTTTTTTCACTTCCAGTCAACGGAGGAGCATTAGCCAAAAGAAATTTTGCCTTGGAATGATGGGAATAGGGTAGTAAAAGATGGAAAATCCATTTAAATCTTGATTCTATTATAATTAATGAATTTAATAACTAATGTTGTAGTATTCATGCTAATGCTAGTCAGAACTGTTTGGATATTTATTTGAGTATTTAATTCACTTTTCCTTAATTCTTCATACAAATGTACACATGGGATAGCATTAATTGCACATTAAAAAAAAATGTGGTTCAAGTTTTCTTTTTTGGATAATCCTTGAATATTTTTAAGGGGTATAAAAACATAAAAATCATATTTTGAAAATGCACAAATCGATATTAGTCAAATCCAACATGAAAATAGCTGGAGTAAGTATTTTGCTATAGAAAAATTGTGGAAGTAATTGACTTACATTTTATTCGATTATATACAGTAGGCTCTAGGATAGAGGTGACAAGAAAATAAAACGGCTAAACATATCCTTTTTCGAAAAAACGTCACTCTTTATAAAAGCTTCTGCTTGCTAAGAAAACATGATTATTTACGTGTTTTGTTGAAATTTTTGAGTGCTTTTGTTGAGATTATTTTTGCTAATTAACCTAAGTCGGTATCAGCACATCCTATTAAGGTATCATTTGTAAAACGATTAATTAAATTGCAATCAATACATAAACTAATATCATTAATGCAGTAGCGGATGATACACATTCTTGTGGCAACTATTAAATTACTATTAATTAGTTGTGATATTGCTTTATTAAATTTAACTTTTTGTTTGTGATGTCCAATTTTTATTTTTAGCAATAGACATAATATCAGGGGAGACCCAGCATCTCATGCTGTTTCATTCATAAATTTGTGTGCTTTGTTTCAATGATTAAAGTAAATAAATGTATACTGCAAATAAGTGTGACAAAGAAAAAATATATATCATCCTTGTTGGGCCCAAGTTTAAGCAATGCTGTAAAGTTATAATCAGCGACTTATTTCTTCTCACTGTTGACATAATATGTGAATGGCATGAGCGTAATATTTGTAATATTTCTTTACTCATTTGTATAACAATCGTTTAACTGCCAATCAAAATTAAAATCTCTTAAATAGCAGTTACAAGTCCTACTAACCCTTAAAATAAGTACCATACTTACATATTAATAAAATATTAATAAGCAATAGTACTGCTGCATGAGAATAAAAACGGCAAAAATATTTTTTTACCTAAATCGTCGTAAATGTCTTAAGTTTGTCATAATGTGCAAAAACCAATTTTTATCAAAGAATATCGCGGTCTATTAGCTCACGAGTTAACCGGACTGATTTTGGGCATAATCAATTTAGACCAAGGATTTAAAAAGGGCATGAAATGACGAAAAAAATATTTTTAGGGTAAAGTCACATAGTATTTTCTTATTACGGACTTAATTATAAAATTAGTGCTTTTTTATGGAAACAATTTGGCGTGTTACGTTTGTATATGCTTCCGAGGAACATACAATCATTTCAGATATTTTAGAGATACAAATCCGTTAATTCTTACTTAGATAAGCATAAAAAATTTTCAGCATATAAAGTTATCAGCCAGTCCAGAGATGTATTATTTACTGTCATAAGATTTTAAAGAGAGATTTTTTCCTCCCCACTCTCCTACTCGCCGCACCGACAGGCACTTCCCATCTCCGGTATACGTCGTCATTCGTCTCTTTGTGCTACATGCGAGTGTTTTCCTGCACCTCCGGCTGCGGTGGATACAATTCTCGAGTAAAATCAAAAATAAGATATTTTAATCTTTTTTGGGTAAACATAAGAAACGAAGACATCGTTCTTCTCGTAGTGATTCAGATAATTCAACTAATAAACTGGTTTTAAAAAGACTTGCTAAAATAGAATCGTTTTACAAAAAGTATCGGTCAAGGTCACATTCAAGTTAGCGTTCCCTTTTCCAGATCTTTTGTGGTGGCCAAAGAATAATAAAATTTCCTGTAGTGATATTAAACAAGACTCGTTTAGTTTAGAAATATTTACAGACTCCTCTCTCTCAGGTTGGGGAGCTTACTGTAATAATGAAAAAACTCATGGATTGTGGACCATTGAAGATAAAAAGAATCATATACATTTCTTAGAACTCTAAGCTGTTTTTTTTTGGTCTCAAATGTTTTGCAAAATCTTATAGGGATTGTAATGTTTTAATTCGTTGTGATAACACAACTGCATTGGCCTGTATAAACCGCATGGGCAGGGTGAAATACACTAAATTACATAATGTATCCAAAACAATTTGGACTTAGCGTGAGCAAAGCAATTTATGGATTTTCGCATCCTATATCAATACTAAGTACAATTGGAAGGTCGATTTAGAGTCGCGAATTCTACAATTGGAAACTGAACTGTAAAGCAGCCTTGTCTACATCGACCCAAGTTTGAAGAACTTCCAAGTTTGTGTGTTGTATCTTGTTTATAACAGTATATTCGACTAACAGAAAATCTAAGAGACCCATATAACGATTCTCTTTCTATAACCATTCAAAAACCACATAAAATTGTTTCAAAACAAATCCTTAGACTGTGGGTAAAATTTATCTTAAATCTTTCGGGAATTGATACGAAAATATTTGCTTCCCATTCGGGTCGACATCTGCCGCTAGTAGAGCAGGTGTCTCAATTGATGTTATTAAAGACTCTACCAGATGGATGGAGCAAAAATTTAAGCACCTTTGCAAGGTTTTATGAGCCACCTTTAATAGACAGGGACCAATTTGCCCGGAATGTTTTAAATCATAAATCTTACAATTTTTTATTTATGTTCAAAAATGTTTAGAATGTATTTATTATTTCCTTTAAGACGTTACATTTTATTCTTGTTCATGTAACTTATTTATAATTAAGTAAGTATGTTATATTCTTTTACTACCTTAAAAAATTTGGTCAATATACATATTTTTGAAACAGGTTTGTTTTAATTAAAATGTTTCATAACATATATCTTTAAACATCCTACATGGTAAAATAATTAACATCTTTAGACTGAATGATAATTTAACGATCAAATGAACTTACCTAAAGTTCAATCTAAATTATATTAGTCAGCCAGTCCAAAGATGTTAATCTCCCACCCATCCTCACCCCATGGTTATGAATTTAAAAAAATTAAATAAAGTAGGTATTTAAATAAAATGATGACGTATACCGGAGATGGGAAGTGCTTGTCGGCACGGAGAGTAATACTGGCGAGGAAAAAATCTCTTTAAAATTTTGTGGTAGTAGTACGAAAAGGTAGACTACATGGTAAAATAATTAACGTCTTTGCACTGGCTGACTAATATAATTTCGATCTAACTTTAGGTAAGTTCATTTGATCATTGAATTAAATTAAATTACGAAGTTTGGGCACCCAAAAAACAGATTTAGAATTTGACATTTAAACAAAAAATAGGAGGTACAATTTATTTAATATCTGAATTCTGAAATTGGTAGGAGTTTAAAAAGAGGGAGAATATCTTTAAAAAAAAAAATAGAATTGAGGCTAACAGTTGGAGGTGATAAAAATTCAAAATTTCCTCAATAACTATTTATTATTTTTGGATATACAGATTTTAAAATACTACCTACTTTCATTTCATTTTTATAACCTGGTCAAGAATAATCATCTTCATTGTTTTACATTTACGTTACGTTTACGTGACATCAAAACAGGAATTTGTTCAAAATATTAAACAGAAATATTTTATTTGAAATGTTACGATTAGAAGATCTAAACTAACTATAATTCATGAAAGAAAATATAAACAATTTTTCGACGTGTTGAGACACCCAATAGCAGCACACAGAAACATACTCATTTTCGCCAACCCGACTCAGTTCTGGGACGCAACGCTTGAACCTCACAGTTCGAACGACGGATCTCAACTGAAGCGCTTTGCATGTTGCCAACAATCTGCCGAATTTTGTCGGCAGGCGAACAAAATTTGGGAGAGTGGCGCTGCTAGTTTATTTCTACTATGATAATAGTATATTGCAGAGATTATTTTTTTAGTATTAAAACCACCTTAAAAATTAATTCTAATATTATGTGTAAGATAGCTGACAACACCCTTTTCAATCAACCAAATCAAAATGATACAATAGAGCAAACAAGTAGTAATTTAACAATGTATGATTGCGTTAATATCAAAATAGTCCATCTCCCTGTCATTACCTCTATGGTATTAATCATGCCCATATATGTCAGATGTTTGCTTACAATTATTACTTTTTAGGTTGAGCAGTTTTGTCTTACCTCGCCATTTGACAATAAATCATGGGAAATGATGGATGAAATGATTTCAAACGCCGAAGAGTTTTATAAAGACCTAGAAATTCCTTACAGAATAGTTAATATAGTATCGGGAGCACTAAACAATGCTGCCGCTAAGAAATTAGATCTGGAGGGTTGGTTTCCTGGATCAGGTGCTTTCCGAGAGCTGGTCTCTTGTAGTAACTGTCTAGATTATCAAGCTAGAAGGTTATTGGTCAGGTCAGTTTCATATATGTAGTCTTGGCTTCTTTTTAAGTTTTCAGTTATTGAGCGATTATTAGTATATTAATATATTCTAATATATTTATATATATACTCACAGGCAAAATAATCGATCCACGCAAATTTTTGACAAATTTCAATTGCAAATAACTTTTTTGTTTAATGCAGGATTTTAATGAATTTTGGAGAATATTTTAGATGAACTAATTGAGAATCGCCCACATGTTAAACATTTTTAAAAAATAGACCAACATATATAATATACAAGACTAAACAAAATGCGTTTTTTACAATAAGTTTAAGAGGCTCTATGGAGTGGAGTAATAGTAAATTGGTCTAATTCAATCAATCAAATTATTTTTTTTAAATAAGTGTGTTTTTTCGTGAGGCTACTTCTTAATTTTTAAAATGGATATGTCTCCGACTGATGCTGCCAAAGCAATTGCTTTAATCCAAGATGGACAATCACAGTATTACTTGGCAAGAGTTTTAAATGTCACAAGAAGTAAAGTACAAAGGGCTGTAAATCGGTTTAATTAGCATGGAGAGTACAGCAGAAGAACTCACCGTGGTAGGAAGAGATGTACGAATGAATGAGATGATCGTTTTATTACCCTAAGTGTTTTACGTGACCGAAGAGTAATTTCTGTGGAGGTTAAAAACAGATTGGAGTATGTACGGCAGGTCCAAGTAAGTGAAAGAACGATAAGAAGGAGGTTGTCTGATAATGGATTACATGCAAGGAGACCTGCAACTGCTCCCGGGTTACTGAGAAATCATAGGGTTGAACGTCTTAGATTTCCTAGGGAACATCAAAATTGGGGCCCTGATGAATGGAAAAAGGTCCTATTCACTGACGAATCCAGATTTTGCTTAAAAGCACCGGATGGTCGTGAAAGAATCTACAGAAGAACAGGAGAACGTTTTGAGCAAAACCATTTTTCGCCTAGGGTAAGCTACGGCGGAGGCTCCATTATGGTGTGGGGTGGTTTGACGCAAGAACGGAATTCGTAATCGTCGATGGCGGAGCAATGACAGCAGACAGATATATACAAGATATTTAAGAACCACATGTAGTCCCCTTTGCTCCATTTGTAGGAGTCGATTTCATGCTAATGCATGATAAAGCTCGACCGAATGTTGCGAGAGTCGTAAGCGAATATTTAGAACTGGTGGAAATTACAAAAATCAATTGGCCCCCCCGTAGTTCCGACCTGAACCCGATCGAACACGTCTGGGATAGACTGGACAGAACAGTACGGGCTCGGGTACCTGCTCCAGCCAATTTGCAAGAACTTAGTGATGTTCTCATTGAAAAATGGCAGCAAATTGATCAAGTTTTTATACGGAACCTAATTGAAGGTAGGCCAAGGCATATAGAGGCTGTCATTCGAGCAAGTGGAGGAAACACGCGCTACTGATTTATTTGTTATTGTTTCTGTTATGGAAGCTAGTTTCCCTTTAAAAACTAAAATGACAGATGGCCCCTCCCCTGGCATATCGATCAACTGGTTCAGTGATAGACTGAGGGATATGAGAGAAAGGCTTCATGGGTTAAATATTATTAATAGAAACAATCCTGTCCTGGTTACTAAAAAAACTGTTTCTGACTATAGGAATCTTTATAGATGAGAGATAGTTGCAGCTGAAGACTGAGGGATATGAGAGAAAGGCTTCATGGGCTAAATATTATTAATAGAAACAATCCTGTCCTGGTTACTAAAAAAACTGTTTCTGACTATAGGAATCTTTATAGATCAGAGATAGTTGCAGCTGAGAGGGCCGCCAATGATTGCTTTGTAGACAGGTCCACAAATAAACAGGCTGCTATGTGGAATATAATCAAATCACAATCTAATTCAGTATCAAGCCATCCAGCTAACAATCTTAATGAGAGAGACTTTTAATAACTTTTTTGTTAATATAGCTCATGAGCTAGTCTCTCAGCTTCCTCAGCCTGCTACTACCTTTGAGGAGTATTTAGTGGATAATCTTAATAATCAAAGCTTTAAATTTCAACCTGTCACCTACAATATGGTTAGACAAAAAATATCCTCACTAAAAAATAGTAAAAGTAAAGACTGCTACGAGATTGGTGCCAGGATTGTGAAGACTCTAAAGAATTTCATTGTTTATCCATTAACCAATCTTATTAACTTGTGTATCTCAGAGAATATCTTTCCTTCGGTTCTAAAGGTTGCAAGGGTCGTGCCTATCTTCAAGAACAAAGGTTCCACTGATGATTATAATAATTACCGCCCTATTTCCCTCCTCCCCATTATCTCAAAGATCTTTGAATCCCTCATTAAAGACCAAATTATCAGTTACTTTGAAAATAATTCCCTTTTTTCACAACACCAATTTGGATTTAGGAATAATAAGTCAACAAACCTGGCAATTAGTAGTTTGATTGAGTGTGTCTTTCAGGGCATGGAGTAGGGCCTGGATACATATGCATCGTTTTTTGACTTGACAAAGGCATTTGACTGTGTCTCCTTTGATATCTTCATAAAAAAGCTCTCTTTTTACAATTTCCATCCTGACAGTGTTGCCTTTGTCAAGTCGTATCTCACTGAACGGAGCCAGTATGTTTCATATGATGCTGCCACCTCAAACAGACAGACCATTCTGCATGGGGTACCTCAGGGCTCGGTTCTGGGGCCCCTTTTATTCCTTATTTATATCAATGATCTTCCTGTTTGCCACCCAAACACTAATCTGATTTTGTTCTCTGACGATACCACCAGCTTACAACAATATCATCCTTCAGATCCTATTCAGAATATGGTGGGTACCGCGCGGCTGGACATATGTAACTGGTTCTTGGCAAATAGACTTAGCCTTAATAATTCCAAAACTCAAAATCTTAATTTCACATTAAGAAATGTAGGACCTAATTTGCCCAACAGTGACTCAATAAAATTTCTGGGTGTATATCTTGACCCTGGGTTGACTTGGGAAAAACATGTGAATATGCTTGCCTCTAAACTATCAAAAATTATTTATCTAATTAGAAGACTATCCGGTAATGTTTCTAAAAGAATTTTAAGGTCTGCATATCATGGATATTTCGCTTCCAATATGACTTATGCACTATTAAACTGGGGCCACTCAGCACACGCAGCCAAAATATTTGGCTTGCAAAGGAGGGGTGTGCGTGTTATCATGGGATTAGGCTATCGTGATTGCTGCCGATCATATTTTTCAGAACTGCGTATACTTACCTTGCCCTGTATTTTTGTGCTGCACTGTCTAACTTATCTCAAACAAAATATAGGAGACTTCACATCGCATGCTGATTTACATATCTACTCCACTCGTAACAGTGCCAATATTATGCACGGCTTTCACAGGGTTGGGAGGACTCGAAGTGGCTCTAACTATTTTTGTGTGACCTTTTACAATGTCCTACCGCACAATATCAGACGGCTGGAGGGGGAGATATTTGTTCGCAAAATTAAAGACTATCTTTTGAGAAAATCTTTCTATTCCCTTGAGGAGTACCTCGATAATGATGTTAATGATCTTAATTAGATTTGTTTACCAATATTTATATATGTATATTTTTTTAATTTTAAGTAATTTTAATGTGTAAAGTTTGTATTGTTTAAAAATTTTAAATTTAATTATGTTTGTATTTAACTGTACTTTTTGTATCTGTATACTTACTTTGTAACTGTCTAAATAGTGTTAGTTCTATTATTGACATTTTATTTTTATCTATTTATTGACATGTAAAAGCACTTTGTGTAATGTTACCAATAAATATCTATCTATCTATTGTTATTGTTAATTGTTATTGTTTTTTTAATTAATTTGCTTGTATAATATTTGTGCTTCGTGTTTAATAATTTAAGTTTTATAATGTTTTTTATAGAAGATTAATTAAATTGTGTTAAAAATATTTATGTTTCTTTTTAAAAATCTTATTTGTGACTAAAACTGTAAAACTGAACTTAGTTGCTCTTGCCGAAAAATGGATAAAAATTGCAATGCTTTGTTAAAAAAATCCATATATTCCAGAAAAATAAAGATATCGCGGTGAACCAAAAACAAATATGGTTAGAATAGATGCAACTTTAAAACCAAAGCTTATTTGGACCAATTTACTATTACTCCACTTCACAGAGCGCCTCTTAAACTTATGGTAAAAAACGACTTGTATAATATATACGTTGGTCTATTTTTTTAAAATGTATTACATGTGGGCGATTCTCGATTAGTTGATCTAAAATATTCTTCAGAATTCATTAAAATCCTGCATTAAATAAAAAAGTTATTTGCAATTGAAATTCGTCAAAAATTTGCGTGGATCTATTATTTTGCCTGTGAGTGTATATATTTATATTGTTGACAGTTTGAGAGTTAGATAATCAATGAGTAAAAAGTAAAAGCATACAAAAATATAATACAAATAAACAGTTATAGTTTAATATTAATTTTTTTTTGAGAAAAAGAGCATTTGCTCGGCACTGGATGTTATAAAAACCACAAAATTTATCATTCACTCATCTTTTTGGATATGGCTATGGCATGTAGAATTACTGCTTCTAGGATAACAAACACATATTGCTTATCAAAACAGAACCATTTCAAAATGTTTTAAAAGAGGGTTATTATTTCGCTATTATTACTGAAGTCATTTTCATTTAAATCCTCTGTTATTGAAATATTGAATTTTGTATGCTAATTAACATAAAATTAATACATTTCAGACTAGTAGACTTTAAAAATGGTGATATTGCTACATTTTTTGGTAAATCAATCACACCTTTAAATTTGATTAATACACGCAAGGAATGCTTGTTAATATCAATAGGTTTACTAAGGGATAACAATTCCAGTGAAAGTACTATCTATATAAGGAGTCAGTTGCCTAGTTACCATTGACATTTGGTGGATAACTTGAGTCGCATGGTATAGTCTTCGGCCTTACGTCACGAATTTTGACATTGATTTCGACGAAATAAATTGTTGACGTTTTTTTGCTACTTTGACGTATTGGAATTAGAGACTTTTTTGTCAGTTTTTTTCCACAAATTAAATATTTTAAAATGTGCTACTTTCACGTCATATAAAGCCCAATTAATATTACTTAACAATATGTTTTGCAATTTGTAAAGTTTGTTTTAATTAAATCTCTATTTAACTCTGTAATTATATATTTTCGCATTTGAGTCAAAAAAACAGTTAAAACAAAGATCTTAAAATTTTAAATTTGTGCTTATACTTATTATTATTTAAAAACGAAAGTTCATTCGTAAACGCTTTGTTCGAGAAGTATAATTATAATAATAATTACAATAATTAATATAAAAGCATAATTCCGTGTTAAATTGTATAATATGAATGTCCAGAATTCTTTCATACCAACTAGTAAGAGTAACATCAAAGAGCAGTCAATCAGCTATTATTGGAAACCTCAAGAAGCATTTAGTCAGACATAAAAATTCAAACGAAATTGCGTGCTATGAATATTGAGAGTGTTCTTCCAAATAAGCTAATAAAGGAAAACTCAGAAAACATGAAAAGCTAAAAGAAATTGTGTGGTATGAATATCCAGGGTCTCCTTTCAAATCAACTTGCAAGAGTAACCCCAAAAAGTATAGAATCAAACATAAAAAGCCAGATGAAAAGTTTATAAATGTCCAAGATTTCCTTATCATTCAGCTAATAATGTGGAAATTGTGTAGTATGGATATCCAGAGATCTTTTCGATTCTTCTTGCAAGAGTAACCTCAAACAGCATTTGATGCGAGATAAAAAGCCAGATGAGATTGTATAATATGAATAATGATAATGACCAGAGTCTCCTTATTAGCTAATAAATGAAATTTCAAAAAGGATTCGATCAGCTGATGTAAATAACCTGAAACAGAATTCGATGAGACATAAGAAGCCAGATGAATGTTCAGAATTTCTTTATCGATCAGCTTATAAAGGAAACCTTAAAAAGGGTTCGATTAGACCTAAAAAGCCAAATGAGTTGGCAAGTGTTACCTCAGACAACATTAGGTTAGATATTAAAAGCCAGGTGAAATTGTATGATTATTTAGAATTTCTTTATCAATCTACTTATAAAGGAAACTTTAGAAAGATTTTGATTAGACATAAAAAGCCAAATGGTATGACTATCCAGAGGTCTGTTCAAACAGCATTCGATCAAACAAAAAGCCAGATGATATTATGTAAATGTCCAGAATTTTTTTTATCAACCAGCTTGTAAAGGAAAGTTTAGAAACGGTTCGATCAGACATAAAAAGCCTAATGGAGTTTTGTGGTATGAATATCAAATAAGTTGGCAAGAGTCACTTCAAACAGCATTAGATCAGACATGAAAACTCAGATGAAATTGTATGAATATCCAGAGTTTCCTTATCAATCAGCTGATAAAGGAAAACCTAAAAAGCATTTGATCAGACATAAAAAGCCAAGCGAAATTGTATGAATGTCTCATACGTATTTTAAGTTATGAAGAATAGTGTCACAAAAAATAACAGATCTAATCAAACACAATATTGCATTTACGTTACAAGGCTGGAAAGTAATACTTTACAGGCTGAAGAGGAACGAGTTGCAGACGAGGCTTGGAAGTATGTAAGACCTGTAAACACAGTTCGAGTGTGTAATGAGCAATATTTTTTTAAATCCACACATTTCCGCTGCTCACGTAAAAATGTTTTCATCATCATCATCTTTTTCATCCACTGTTGGATATCGGCATACCTCTGACAGACAAAATAATTTTTTTTTCTTAATTTTAGTAAATTGAAATTAAAAAAAATAGACGATAGTATTTAAACCGGTCTCTCTTTGAGGTAAAATATTGTACTGCAAACAAATGTTCTCTCACAAATTACCATAATAATTATACAGGGAATTAGAGAAAACAGGTTATAAAAATATTTGTTTCTGAAAAAACTTTCCAATGTGTACGTACAATGTGCAATATTTTAAAAAAAATAAGGAAATACTTACTTTAATTACAGAAAGAATTAGAGATGCATCTATCAGTTTCGTTTCCAGTAATAAGTTTAATGGAGTACCTGCAGCATACATTACATAAACTCGCGACTTTATAATGTGTTCCTGGACCTTGTAGGTATCAAGTTCACGAGAAAAAGCTATCGCCTAACTTATCGGGGCTTCGTTATTTTCATCCTTGTCGACTCCTTTGAAACTCAATTTTTTTCTAACTGTGGAGAGTAACATTCCCGATACTTCATAAAAACAGGTGATTATTTTCGATTTAGATATAACATCTTGCGGTTTAAACCCGATAGTTATCCACTTATATACAGCAGAAAAGAGGATTTCCAGAATATCTTTCAAGTTTAAAAAAGTTTACAAATTTTATAATGTATCGCTGCTCGCTTTCACTATAAGGCCGCGGCATTTTACACAAAACAGTAAGTAAATTTCAAATGGCGAATAACGAATGTTAATAATAAAAGCTGCCACATGAAATTGTTAGTCTAAACCAATAAACATGTGGAAGAGATGGCAAATTATAGCTTAAGTTTGAGACAACCTATAGCGTAAGTTTGAATCCTTAGTTTACAGACTATATATTTCAATTTCAATTTTCAATTTATTCAATTTGTTTAACATTCAAATACATGCATTTAAATAATACATAACAGTATAACTACTTAACTCTAGGACTAATGTTGCACCTAGGTGCAGAACACCTGTATGTGCAAATATACTATTCTAAAGTACTTTTTCATTTGTATGTCGGTTTAAATATTATATGGGTACACTTAAATATTACAGTTATCAGAATATTAGTTTAATAGAAAGAAAAAATTGTGATGCGTGCAGTGCTACTTAGACAAGGCAAAGAAATTGATGAATATTTTCATGAATATATTTCTTGATATCAATTTTAAATTTATTTGTTGTCCTTATATTGCGAGTTCTTAGTGGAAGAAGGTTATAAAATTTTGGTCCCAGGTAATTTACAAATTTCTGATTAATATTTCTCCTACTAATAGGAATATTTAATAAGCGATCAGTTTGACTCCTAGTTCCAGATGGATTCTGTACAAAATTATTTTTAATTTTATCTTTTTTGTGAACAAATTGACAAGAAAATATTATGTACAAACTCCTGATACTACAAATATCCACTGAATACAATAGGGAGGTTGAGTATAGTCTAGGTTTCTTCAACATCACACGAACAATATTGTTTTGAATTACTTTAAGAGGTTCCAATGCCTTTTTGTACAGACCACCCCATACCAGCAAACCATATCTAAGAAGTTGTTCTACTAGTGATTTATAAACCATTATTAAAAGTTTCCGATGTAAGATTTCCCTAAGGAGATAAAATTTATAAATAAGATATCGCATCTTGTTGCACAAGTATGACACATGATGTGTCCATTTCAAGTGACAGTCTATAATTATACCTAGATATTTTGTACTTTGTACCTCTTTTATTGGATCTGCGAAATTGTTAATTCTGATAGTATTGAAGGCAGGTCTATTTGCTTCAGTAATAGAAAAGGCAATATAGTTTGTTTTTTGAATATTAAGAGATAGTTTCAATGAATTAAAAAAATGTATAACTTTTTCAAGTGATGTTGTTAATTTTAGTTTGACTTCATTCCATGTTTTCCCCCTAAAAAGAACCACCGTATCATCAGTATATGCTATTATGCTACCCTCAACGTCAAGGTGAAATAGAGAATTAATATATGAATTAAATAATATTGGTCCTAAGACTGTGCCTTGTGGTACTCCTATTTTAACAGTTTCTGGTTCACTTAGAACATTTTCTACCTTTACATATTGGGTTCGGTTGGAGAGATAATTTCGAAAGATGTCTAACACAATGCCTCTCACTCCATACCTCTCCAGAACGTCCAGAAGGATTTCGTGAGAGACCGTATCAAACGCCCTTGCAAGATCTAAAAAAACCGCAATACAGGCGTCACCCCCATCTAAATTCTCAATAATTCTGCTGACAAATTCATACATAGCATCTGTAGTGCTTGTCTCGGATTTAAAGCCAAACTGGCTGTCACTTATGATATTATAATTTTCAAAGAAATTTATTAGCCTCTTTTTAAGGGTTTTTTCAAATACTTTAGCCAAATTAGAGATAATACTGATAGGGCTAGTTACTAACTAAACTTGTATTGCCTGTTTTATGAATTGGTGTAATTAACGAGGTTTTAAATTTAGTGGGAACAATACCTGTCTTAAAAATAGAATTAATGATGTGTGCCAGAGGATCAGCTAAAAAATGGTTTAAATTCTTTATGGTTTTAGTTGAAATTTTGTCGATTCCTGAAGAACATTTATTTTTTAGGCTATTAATTTGTTCAATTACTTCGTTCCGTGTCACTGGATTTAAGAAAATCGACTGATTTGATTGTGAAAGAAATTGGTCGATATTGGATGGATTTTTTATTTGTTGTCACATATTTATCCCAATATTAGTAAAATACTTGTTAAAAAAGTTTGCTATGTCTTTTGGGTTTGTTAGAGTATCATTATCTGATTTTATTTGCAGAAGTGAAGAATTTTTGGTTTTAGATTCATTTGTTGCTTCAGCTATAATATTATATATTTTTCTGATATCATTAGAACTTTCATTAATTTTTGTCTTATAAAAATTGATTTTTGTTTGTTATTATTCTATTTAATTTATTCCTGTACTCCTTGTATTTGTTAATTTGGTCCGGATTAGTTAAGTTTTTTTTTTCATTTTGTCACGTTTTTTTATTGATATTATTATTCCATTGGTAATCCATGGCTTTAATTTTTTTAAACAGGATTTTTTATTGGTAGTTTTGATTTGTCATTTATTTTGTTTATATCAGAAATAAGTAGGTTTGTAGCAGTTTCGGGGTTATGATCGTTAAGAATACTATTCCAATTTGTTTGGGCAGCCAAATTTTGTGCTAAATTATAATCAATTTTATACTCTACTGATTGTTGTTTGGTTTGGTTTTCGTGAGTCACCGCATTTTTGTCTTTTTGTGTTATATTTACAAAAACTGGTAAGTGGTCCGTCAAGTCATGATTAATAATATATGGATCAATGTTGTGTTGATTTGTCGTAATTTTTTTCTTTAGGAAGACATGATCAAAACACGTGCCAGATTCTGGACGTGTGACTTCATAGTACATGGAAGTAAAACCGTGCATTGCTAAAGTTGATAGGTAGCTGTTAACATAACAATTAGATATTATTAATCCTTGGAGTTCTAGCCTATTTTTAGTATACTTAATTGATTATTGTTTTCAGGAAAAAGAATACCTATCTTTATTTTTACTTTTCTTTGAAATATTTCGCATATTATATTATTAATATTGTTTATAATTGCAGGTAAGCAATCACATTGTTTCTGAACTCATCATATGGGATATTTTTTTGTTAGGCACTTTTGTTAAAATTTAGAATAGTTAATAACTTTTGCTTCATTAAGTATGGAAAATGGCTTATATGGAAATAGTTGAATGACTTGTGTCACCTATTTAAATTGACATTTATTAATAGAAATCACAGAAAAAGTACTTATTTGCTGAAATATAAAAAAAAGTGTTATTAAGAAAAGTTGTTTATTTTATAGTTTTAGTGTGTTACAGTGTGGTCCTCCAATTTAAAAATTAAACTAATATTTTCACGCAGAAATGTCTCATGTTTATTAACGTTTCGGCTGTTACTTCAGTCTTTATCAAAATAGTAGTGAATTTGGGGAATCCGTCACTCAAAACATAGTTTTAAAATTTACTTAATTAGAAGAGAAGCTATATCGTTGAACAGATAAATTTAAACTAATACTGTTGGAACTGGATATTTACTTATAACAGTTTATACTACATTGTTTCGTATTGTCAGTTATTAAAGTAAATGTTCAGTACCATCAGTGTTAAATTTAGTTGTTCAATATTATAGGTTCTAATCAAGTTCTTTTTAAAACTACGTGTGAGTAATTCCCCAAATTTTCTACTATTTTGATAAAGGCTGAAGTTACAGCCGATACGTTAATAAACATCAGACATTACTGCCTGAAAATAGTTGTTTAGTTTTTGAATGGGAGGACCATACCCAAATAAATACATAGAACGAGTACAGTAGAAAGGAAACAAAAACGGGGAATTCATTTGAGACCATTTGCAAGTTTAATTAAATTAATTTAAATTTGTTTAAAAATTCTGGATTACACAGAATTAGTTTTATTCTATACTTGGTATATCAGATTTATTTTTAATGTAAAAATGATTTTTATTGATATTTCAAAATGTCTGTTGTGACGTCATAATATTTTTTTCGGGACCATACCTACTTTTCTGTACATTTGAAAAGATTTTATTTTTTTAACTACATGACTACACACAACTAAGAAATAATTAACGATTTTTGGCCCAATAATAATAGTTGAGGAATGAGTAGAAAAATCAATAACTAACCTAATTCATATTATTTACAAAATGCCCCCTCTGCCTTCCAAACACGTCTTTTGTGAAACTGTGACGCGAATTCCGGATTTTTTGTTTCAAGTGGTGACTTCGAGGGCCACTGCGTTGTAACATTAATTATTATCCATTTTTTCCCATGGGTATTATCTAGGTATTTCTCTTGTAGTTGCAATGGAACATCTTCGAGCAGACATGGCAGATCTTCCTGCAAGAACAAGAAGATATTTTCTTCCATCTAGGACGTTTTCATAAAAGAAAGGCCCAATCAAATGTTGGCCGATTATACCACACCAAATATTTATACCAAAATGCCCCTGATTTTCTATACTCCATTTTTATCATTTGGTTTTCCTTTGTTTACAAATCTGCTTTCGTCAGTCCAAATGACATGACTAAGAAGCTGATGGTCGGTAATTTGCAGATGTATTATTATTTGTATAACAAAATTGCTTCATAGCTCCATATGTTTCTACTTCAGATATTCTAATGTATGCACCTTGTAATCGTGAGAACTGTTTGACTTTAAAATTCGTTGCACAGGGGTCCTTTTTAATTTTAGAGCAAAACAGGCTTCCCGAATAGAATTTCTAGGATGTTCTTCAAAATACTATAAAACTGCAGCTGCTGCGTGATCGTCACAAACCCTTATTCTGAATTATTTTCCTTTTCTGGCAGAAAACGCTCCTTGGTTTTGTCGCAAGGTTTCTTCCAATCTTACAAATATTTTATTATAATATATCACAAACGTGACGCTCTAGGTTCTTTCATGCCTTTCATGATATAACAAAACAGCCCTTGAAGGATTTTTTTGAAGCTCGCCATAGATTAACACAAATCTACTTTTTCTGCGTGAGTAATAATTATTAAAAATTATAAATTTGTGAGTATCCAAACGAAGAACAATAAAAGTTTCTGATATAAGTTCAGTTTTATTAACTGTCACAATGGCATTTCATTTCCATGGTTTCCTTGGATTACTGAATTTTAGTATATTTCGTATATTTTCAAACTATTTTGTCTTATAACTGTTGAATAAGGAGAGTTAGAGAAATTTGTTTCAAATAAAAATTACTCAAAAAATAAGAGCTTTTCAAATGTGCAGAAAAATAGGTAGGTTCCGGAAAAAAAATGAACGACGTCACACCATTTTGAAAGCTCTATTTTTTTACATTAAAAATATATCTTAGTGATATATACCCAACCATATGTCCCATTATCAGCAACATTAGCTGCTTCAGGGCGAATTGACTGCAGGATTGTTAGTGTGAGAATTAAAATAAAAACCAATATGTAATTATTATTAAGGAAACAAAATGTAATTATTTGATTCTCGTAATATATTATTGTCTTATAAAAAAAATCATATTTTAATTTATACTTCTCGTTTTCCCAGAGTGAGCCAGGGAGTTTGGAATACCCTGTACAGAAGTGAAATGGGTGTAAACAAAATTTACTCTACGTTAACTTCAGAACGTATTCGATTTAAATTCGTTTTAAATTTGCACCAAGTATGGGATGTCTCGCGATGAATTGAATTTTAGTTGTGGTGGGCGTTTCAATAAAAAAAGCTTTACGTTCGTTTTTTCTATATTTCTGCCTTACATTGTATATCACAATATAAATCTTGGTACTTTTGTTATATTTTATAGCAAATATTCTATTTTTCAGATATGGCCAAACAAAGAAGATGAATGCAGCTACAGATTATGTGCATATGTTAAATGCCACAATGTGTGCTACAACTAGAGTAATATGTGCGATACTTGAAGTACATCAGACTGGAGAGGGAATTAAAGTTCCTGACGTCCTTAAAGATTTTTTGCCAGAAGAATATAGAGACTTGATACCTTTTGTTAAACCTGCTCCTATTGATCTTGAAAAAGAAACTAAAGCTAAAAAAGGAAAGAAAAAAGGACAGGGTGAAGAATAATTATATTTTGTTTTCTTGAGTCAGATACCTTTAATAATTTATTCAGCTTATTGACAGGGTAAAAAATAACTGTATTTTGCTTTCTCAAATCAGTCAAATTTAATAATTATTGTGTTAATCGGCATCTTAATTTTTTTTGACGTTTCAATTGCGTGCAATTAGCACTAAAAAATAAAAGGTTTCATATATCGGTACACAAAACTTAAGATCTTGGAAGTATATATCATAGATTTATAAAGGACTATATTACTATTTGGAACCAAATCTAAAGCCATTGAGGAACAACGCTGGTCAAAATTACAGACATAACATTGATTAGAACGCTTGAATTTCAACCATGTGCAGAGAGATATCTTTCTCGCATACTATATAAATTGTTCCTTTTTAATTTTTGTTTTATGTAAATCATTGAGACCTAGTCGTTGGTGGTTAGTTAAATATTAAACATATTATTCTTGCAAAATTCTTTATCTGTTTAATTGTTTTTGCATTTGATATTAGAAACTAATTTTGGCATTTTATATTGGTTCCTATTAATTGTATTGCAAATTTCCGTTTGTTAGTTTTCCATTTTTTCAAAGTTCAATGTATTAATTTATTTTAAATTCTATTTAATTTATGTTCATTTCTGTGATACATAGTTTAGGAAAACTATCTTAAATATCACTTAATCAGTAAATGCAGTTTCAGTAAGATGTTATTTTATATGTGTCCTGTTTTTTTTTGGCAACAGATCAGTCATTTTTATGTTCTTTGTTATCTATTAACATATTTTTTAAGTGTTACCTCTACAGTACTTTCGGATATGTTCCTTCTTTTTTCCTGCCCTTTTTTATTTAAAATATTACTGTCTATATTGACTTTTAAAAAATAATATAAAGTGAATTTGGATTAATTTAAGCCTTGTGGTTTTCTATTTTTGGTACTTAATAAAAATTCTAGATAGACATTCGATTTTCTTTATTTACTGCCAGTCTTTATATGCGGCTATGCTCTACAGTTCTAGAGTTGTAGTTATTTTCTATTTTATGCACCTTCTTGGATTTCCAAAAGCATAGAATTGACTACTTATCGGTATGCACAGTATCATGGAGGTTATTATTATCACGAAATGTAATTTTGTTAATTTTTTAATATGTTTTAAATATAATGTTGCTTTATTTGAAAAAAAATATATGGCTCTGTTTTGATTCTGGCATTTTATATTTGTCATTTTTTTTATTGAACATTATTAAAGTTAATCAAGTGCCGCGAATAAGTGGGCCACCCTTATAAGTATTGTTTTCTTTACCTGAATATTTGAATGAAATTGGTGTTTATTTAAATAGGACTTAATTTTACATTTTTTTATCGTATCAGCTTTGCAATTTTTTCTTTTATTTTCGACTTTTTTCTACTAGTCATGTACTTGATTAGATGATTACGCACTTGTAGATTTAGAGAAGAGACTACTGCATAACTTTTAAATATCCACTTTTTCAAAGGAAGTTAAATGTAAGAGTTTTCTTTTAAACAAAACAAATCGTTATCAAAAAAAATGTGAATATATTCCTGATCTTTTTTGACATGGAACTTATGTCAGCTTGCAAATTCATGCTGTACACCTTAAAAACCGACCGCTCGAAGTGTTATTGCTGTTCTGTTATTATTGCATCTACTACTTAAAACTGCCCAACACACCACTGCACTAATTTTTAATTTAGTTTACAACACAAATTCAGAATCGATTTATTTATTAAGAAACAAAACACCATATGATATTGTCATCCACAACACATGACAGAATCATCCTACACGTAGGCGGCTGTGAATTGTGTGTGTGTGCGTGTGCGTGTGCGTGTGCGTGTGCGTGTGCGTGTGCGTGTGCGTGTGCGTGTGCGTGTGCGTGTGCGTGTGCGTGTGCGTGTGCGTGTGCGTGTGCGTGTGCGTGTGCGTGTGCGTGTGTGTGTGTGTGTGTGTGTGTGTGTGTGTGTGTGTGTGTGTGTGTGTGTGTGTGTGTGTGTGTGTGTGTGTGTGTGTGTGTGTGTGTGTGTGTGGTTTTTATCTTTTAAGTCTTACAAGCTCACATGGTTTATCCAATCACTTAATGAGTCAATTAGGCAGATTCGGAGTTGTATATACAATTAATGAACGGCTTTGTGTTAAGTTTGTGGTCATTCTGACTAAAAAGTGCAGGTACACTTTTAATTAGAGCTGCAAATTTTAAGTAGCCGATCAAGGTTGTACCATTGACTGTTCAATGACCATCAACCTATACACGTGGACCGCTAATATTTAGCATGTACAGCAAGTAAAAATGGCTAACTATGGGCGAAAAAATGCATCGGTGCGCAATCTTAACAGTCACATTTTCGCAAACCGGAACAGATGTGAACCCGCGTGAAGCAACCATTTATTTGCCAGCTATTGAGAAAATAATCCAGTATGTAATTTTGCCATGTTTACAATTTGTGTGGTTTATTTTTCAGGTGTTTTTTTTTTATTATTTCAACATGAAAATGAATAAAGCAGGGACCCATTGTACAATGACAAATATATATAAAATATTGTTTCTCGTTTTTTAGAATTTTATAGTTGTGTCTCAATAATAAATTTAGATTTAAAAAAATATACATTATTACTACAGTACCTACAAGTCCTGAATAACATGAACTCGAAATATTCTAGTATTTTGTACAAATTGTAATTCATCAGTACGAATTTTAAATATTTATCATCGATTGTAATCGTAAAAATCTTCACGTTTCAGGGTCTCTAGATGCCAAAAACGTGCTTTCTTAGTTCCGTTTGTCTGTCAGACTTCAGATTTTGGTAACATTCGAAATAGCGGAACAAAATAGCAGCCTAGTAAAATCTTAAAAAATATATATTCAAATTTAGTTCATTCCCTTGCCTTTTGATGAGTTGATTGAGGTAAACTGAATAAGCAGTTTATTCAGTTTACCTCAAATGAAATAAAATATGGGAATGAACTGGTAAAATTTTAATGCGAATCCAAAATGGTGTATCGTGATGGCGGACAAATCAGCGTAAAAAAAACATCTTATAATAGAGATAAACTTTCCACAAATTCAACATGACCAAACAAAATGGCGGTCTAATCAAATCGGTAAATTTTCTTTATTCGGAACTTCCCTCATTATGATTATTACCATTTATTAGGACATCCTTCTAAATCTAGGACGTTTGGTAACCCTAGTCGGAACTGTTGTTTGATCACAAAATATTGGAACTAAATATAATCGTAACCCCAATTTCAAAAAGTAACTAACAAAAAATCGAAAAACGCTAAAATATAAAGTTTGATGAAAACAATTGATCTAATTTGCATTGTTCCACGCTTCACGCTTGGAACGTAATGGCACACCAGTAAACGTTTAACGTGAAAACTATAACCAGCAAAAACAAAACGTAAGAAAGGAACTACACATTTGTGGTAGAAAAAAAAATGTTATGTTAATGTAAGCTCCAAATTTTGTTGGCCCGGTTTCAATATAGCAAACAACCTATTCCGCATTTTAGTTAATTATAAATTTTGTAAGTAATCGCTCAAACTAGGATTGGAACTAGAGACGATCTTCGCATAGCTAACCTGAAATATAACCACTGGGCTAAACAATGTCTCATGAAAACTTCTGTATTCTTTCCTTTCCAATATATGTTTTTGGCACTGCACTTCGCAACTTGCCAGATTGCTCCCCGTCCGGAGCTTACTCGCTTTATCCGGCGACCCTCGGAGCGAGATACACTTTATTCCGGTTTGGGGACGTTATCGGTGGGATGTCCGGATGGCGAGCTCTGGGCTCCCGATCACCCCGTGTATTTCAAATCTTTAAATTTGACTTTCTTTAAAAACTTTTCTAATGCATCTTGGCTTCCACTAGATGCCCCTTGAGAGTACTACTGGTCTCACGAGATAACCTTTTCTTTCAAGCTATCCCCTTACCCCTCCCACTCCCGCCACATAGCGGCCATTACGCTAATATTCTATGTAGAACTGCGGCAGACGAACGGGATAGAATACAGGAACAACTAGGCCTCACACGTTCACAGCGTCTGCTCCCTTTCTAGCGGGGTCGTTAGTTTCCACTCTGAGCGGTTGAGTCTCCCGTTTCCCCCCGAAATAAAGCAGCAAAACCGAACACGTTATTTACATTTAGCGATATTAGAGCGGGGGCGCCCCAGTCACGGAATAACTAATCATTTAAACGCTGTTTCGTGGCCGGGCCAAAATGTCCTACTATTGTTGCGTCACTTGAGCCGATTTTTTTGAAACTGTTGACTTAACCGTAGTGTAAACGCAAGGCCTTTATTAGAGTTATCAGGTCTTGGTGTAAACGGGAACCGTTAAAGTTTTTTGTGTGAAGTCTCGCAGCACAATGGTCGGGTTCTCGTTTAGGTATACGAATCCTCGTTCAGTTGGTGACGTTTGTATTTCCCAGAAGAATAAATAGGATTTGTGGAATGTTCAGTATGGGCCCGATATGTACATTTTTTTATTCTTAAACATCAGCACGAGTCCCGCCGCTTGCCGAATTTTTGTTAGTGTTTTCTATTGTAGACACAAAAAAAATTGTCTTAAAAAGCGTATTGCGTTTAGGTTAGTCGTAATTAGGTTCTTTTTTTAATGATGTAAAAAGGCGTATTTATATAAAAAGATGTATTTAAGTTAAAACAAGACTTGGCAAGCAGCTTGATTTCGAGTCTATTAAAACAAGAATTTTATTAACAAAGCATATACTATTAGGTGGATATATTTAGGTTCGCCAATAATACCATTATTAAAACCGTAAAATCACAGCACAAATCAGATTTGATATACGCGCCCGCTCTAAAAAAATGTGATCGTCATGTTCCTTGCGAAATTCAGGTCTTGTATGGATTGTGTCCCTTTAGCATTAAGTTAGCCCAATTGCGTGGAGAAACCATCATTAAAGCTATAAACTATTACTAAAGCCATAAAAATCACATTTCAAAACATCGAAAAGGTTTAAAATAAGCGGGCAGTGCATTCTAAACTGGAGTCACTGTCGGAACGCAGTTCAAGACTAAATTTCGTTCGCATCCCATCCCATCAGTCACACCACTTTAGAATGCGCCCGTTTTTGATATCTAATTTTAGATTATTTGAGGTATGAATTTATGGCTTTAACGATGGTTTATAGCTGAACTAACCTAATGCTAGCAGGACAGAACCACTAGCAGAACAGTATAGGTTTTGTTAAAAATAAAATTTTGGTTTTAATATAGACACGGAATTTGGTTGGCACGTTACCCCAAACCCTCAATCAAATCCATATCCTATCGCCACTTCGGGCCGAGCTAAAAAGCCCATGGTGTATGTTCAATAAAACTTGTTTATACTCCGCAGAAACGAACCAATAGGAAGCACATTGACCAATATGTTTTGTGATTAGTGGGTTGTAAGGGAACTTTAGGGTTTTTTCTATGCAATATATCAATTTTGATCAAAATACAAGAGTTCTAACTACACTACACCACAACTTGTTACGTTCTGGACGCGCGTTTCGCTAACCAAGTTAGTATCATCAGCAGATGATATAAAACAGTTTTATATCATCTGCTGATGATGCTAACTTGGTTAGTGAAACGCGCGTCCAGAACGTAACAAGTTGTGGTTAGAACTTTTGTATTTTGATCTATCTTCCACCACAGGTTCCAGTGTTAGGACATATCAATTTTGGTTGGGCTTTAGACGTTTGTGAACACACTTTTAATTATTTTTTAAGAAGGTATCTATTGATAAATCTATAATTTGTCTAGTATCATTGTCTGATTTCAAAACCTACTAAACACGTGGAAGTCAAGATTTCTATTGGTCAGGAATCATTGTATTTTCCGATAAGTTTTTTGGGTCAAAATAAAAAGAGGCCTTATCTGGGTTTGTCAAAAACGCAATACGATAATTAAAACATATTTTTACCAAATAAAGGGTTTTAATTTAAAAAAAAAGGACTCACACCAACGGGGATTGACGGCCACCTTACATATAACTGGCAGCCATCTAACCGCTACACCAAGGTGACTTGTACGGTCCGAAATTAAAAAACAAACTATATGATAGTTGTGTTGTGGATGTCTCATTACGACAAAATTGTTATTACTTTGATTTAGTTTTTATAGTTTGTAATAATATAAAGGCTTTTGATAACTGACACATGCAGCTAACACCAAGCAAACCGTTGTTTGAAGAACTAAACAGTAAACAACGTTACTGACACAGTATAATGTTGTAAGTTCAAATCATTGTTTGTTCTGATGTTCTGAAATTTCTTGTTTTAGTAATAAATGGTTTTTTAATTCCATATACTATTAAGACAGCGTTTCTAGATTAATTGTGGTTATGACAATCACAAGTCCAGTAGGTTTAGAAATCTAGAGTACCGTGCTATACATTAGGCACTTCCTCACAAGTTTGTTTATTTATTTTTTAACATACTTAAACTTAACCTCCAAAAAACGAATAAAATTTTAAATTAGAAAAATGGAAGAATATTATCCTTTAGAAATATATTCCAGAGTTAAGGACGAGCAGTTTGGTGATATTCCTAACGAACACTTCAAAAAGTGGAAGAGGAAATTGTTGTATGATTATCGCTTCGTTAACAACAATTTTCAAGGCGAACAGAGCCACTACAATTTCGAAGCTATACTGGCTAAAATATACTGTAACTTATCTGAACATATGAACGTTTCTTCTCATGGTTCTTCACCAGACATAATAAAACTCTTATGCAAAATAATACCTATGGAATATTTTGGGTCACACCTGAATAGAAAAAAATTTTTCTTTGTTGTTAATAGGATTCTCAGCCATTCACTGGGGGAATCTATTCATATGTGTGTATTATCTGAACATTTTGACCATGATAAACTTTTTTGGTTAAGCACAAACTGTACAATTGAAGACATGAAGGATCAGGTTTCTCGAGCCAATATTTTATTAATGCAGACAGTAGTAAAACCATTAATAGGATGTTACTACAATCCCTTAAGAACTTGTAGGACTAGAGAATTTGACTTGTGTCCTAAAGGTGGGTTTATATTTTATTTTTACTATTGCAAAACTATTCTTCAGCTCTTTTTTCTGCAACTATATAACCAGTGCATCAGATCTTCATCATCTCCAAGGGTTCTTGTAAAGAATTAGGCCCACAGAAATTGACAAATTTGAAATAGATATTCAAAGGATTATATTTTTTAATAAATCCAACAAACAGAAAATTATGGATGAACCACTTTTTTCAAATTAGAAGCAGAAATACTAAGTAAGTAAATATTGTTGGCATCATATTATTATTAAAAACATTTTTCACAAAATATAATTTATGAAATAAATAAAAGATTGATTATATGATGCTTTATTAACACAAGAACTAATTATTTCTAACTAAAAGTCAATGTTACATATTTTAAATTGCAGCATGACACATAATTCAGGCTGGTGATAAATAAACAGCGAACATTGAGAATTCAGCATATTGGGGATACTATTTTGCCAAGTTTATTTTTGATATAATGTACCTATATAAATATGTAAGGAAAATGAAAATCTTTCTTGTGTTGTTTTAGGTTTTTTTTTTAATTGCATACCATTAAGTTCGTTTGTAATTTGTCATAACACAATAGAGGTAGCCAATTTTTCAAATTTAATGAGAATTTAGTTGGAGTGACATCAAGCTTATAAGAATAGATATTATTCATTGTTCTGTATCAAAGGTCAAGAAGAAGTTCTCTCTTATGTTAGGTATTTTTTAGAAAACAAAATGTTTTTCCTAGTTTTAGGTTGGGTTAGGCTAGGCTGCATTGTCTTTTAGTAGCAAATATATTAGTCAGAAGACAAACATGGAAAATTTAAACTCCAATTCCAGTGAAAATTTTAAAAATTTCTTTTTGGTATTTTTAATAAAAAAAGTGGCTCATCCATTTATATTTGTCTCTTGGAATTGTTGAAAGAAGGTAAACTCTCCTTTTGATATTTAAAAATTATGAAATTCTGTGGTGGGTCTAATTTTTTGCGAGACCCCACCTAAGAATTATTTTTTTATAAAATTATTAAAATAATGAACAATGTAAACTACAATACAAACGTTAAACTATAATTGCCTATGAGCAATACTTTAAAAAGAGCAATTTTGAAATGTAAATATCATGTCCAGTTTTACAAACCAGAGTTATTACCAAAAAAGCTTTCAAATAAATAGGGTTGTCAGCTTTTAGAAACTCTGGTCCCGGGTACCCAAGAAAGAGCAAACACCAATTTCTATCAACTAACGACTAATAAAAAGGAACCACTAAATGCCTTTGGTATTAGGGTAATATTTTTTTTATGATTTTTTACTTATGATATGCTATAACCTGAGTTTTTAGGATAATCCCCTTATTGTGTGAATTGTTTTTTGACCTGGACAACTAGATCTCACTCTGGGATGGGTGGCAACCTGTTAATGAATAAAACACTTTTGCCAACAGATAGCATGTTTGTTTTGTTATTAATTTCTCTCAAAGATGGCCTCATGACGCATCATCAGAAAGTACGGTTTACAAAAATAAGTATAAATATTGCAACAGTCACAAAGCAAATTATGTAAAATATGTCGTTGTTTTGATGTGTTAACAACAAGTTATTGTTTGGCTCAGTTAAGAAAAACAAAGTCCTGTGTGTAAACATGAAATCGAAAAAACTTCTGAAGAAAGTGATAACCTTTAAAACACAAGTAAATCTTATTTAGATGTTTTATTAGTGCATAATATTTTCAAGCAAGTAATAAAGGTAGAACAGAAAACTGTTAACAATCTTAATGAAAAACGAAAGGAAGTAACACATTTACGTGATAAACTTGCCAACTTGTCAAATACTTTTTATGGACAAAATAATTATCTTTTATGTAGATGAGATCACAAAGGGTAATATGATCTATTCTATTCAATTTTATTCTATCTTATTCATTCAAACTTTAGAAGGGGAAAACCATGGATGTAATACTGATATTCACAAACTGAGGGAGGCATTAGCCACTTATCGAGAGGCAGGATCTCAGGCAACTACCACAAAATAGTTGGCACAGGCGACACCAGCTAAGCTCTACTCAAAAGTTATGAAGAACCTTGAAGGACCATTTTTACGAGAAGAAATACATAATGGACTACAGTCACCAGATACAACAACCCTTCAAGGTAGCGTCCAATAATTTGCGTGGTTCAGAGCTGATCCTCCTTTACTTTGTTTATTATTTATTAAGAATGTGGCAAAGTGATATCAGAATCATGTAACATATTTCCTATTCAGCAATTTTGCTGATTTAACCTAATTTACTATCTTGAATTATGGGATTTTCTTTCTCATATCTGATTTAGAATCTGTCGTGTATGCTGTTTCGACTAGTATAGGGATTTTAAATGTAATGTACTAATATCTTAGCTGTAAACATTATAAGTATATTTTTATCATAACATTTACCTGTAAAATTTTGTACTGTTATGTACTAAACATTTTTTTTTCTTACATGTAAAAGTACTTTTTTGTGTGTTCTTATGAATAAATAAACTAAATTAAACTATTCCATATTCACAAAAGCAGAAACCATTACCTCACACCATTACCAAAATTATAGACAATATGTTTTCAGCTTTTCTCATTAATTTATTTATTTATTTATCAATACACTACAGAGTGATAAACTCCAAATGGTATAAGTAAAGTTCATTTTTGTAAATGTAACCCCATATTAATTTTCATTGCTTTCGATTAACCCTGTTAATTTTATTAACAATCCGAAATTATCAATTTTTCATTTCCCTTATTTTTTCAAGATATAACAGCATTTTTGATACAAAGTATTGCAACGGTCCAATGTTTCACTACCTACTATACTTAGACACACCAGATTTTGTTCGTGTGGTTAATTGATTATGTCTAAGGTGACTATGTTTTTAGAAATGTTGTCAAGTTTACTGATTTTGCAGAAAATAAATAAACTTCAAAGTCAAAGTCAAAATATGCTTTAATGTCTAAAGATCAATTTATCTTAAAGTGTATCACTATAATACTCAACAAGATCATCAAGTTTCCAGCTTGTCAAAAGCAATAGAATTAGTCAATGTAGATTTAAATAATATCTCCGTTTGGGTCTCGAGAAATTCTCTGCTCATTAATCCCTCCAAAACTCAAGCAATTCTTTACTCTCGCTAAGATATGGATCTAAAGCCTTTCAAAATTATGTTAAATAATGAAACCATTAAGTGGTCTGATGAAGTTAAGAATTTTGGTTTAATTATGGATAAAAGATTAACTTTTAACACTCATGTAAATAGTATCTGCCAAAGAGCATATTATAAACTAAAATCCATTTATGAATTTAAAAATCTCCTTCCAAAATATTAAAAGAATTCTTGGTGAAAGTTTGATTCTCTCAATACCAGGATACCTTGATGTTGTGTATGGTCCATTTTTTGACAAATTTGAACAAATATCGAGTGCAAAAAATCCAAAACTCGTGTGTAAGGTATGTTGTTAACCTGACGTGTAGAGACTACGTTAGTCAACATGTCATTGATCATTTTGGTCATAACGTGATCATTTGATAAGTAGCACACCCCTTAACTTCTTCCTCTACGTTGTAGAAAAAAATGTGAAGTACAGTACTCCTTAGTCTTTGTGTAAGTATTAACTAGGTTACTAGATATTAGAATTTGGCTTAAATATTTTTTTATACTAGTGGAGTGCAAAAAATCATTTTTAATTCAGTAGATACGTAAATTACCATAATACACAAATTACAATAGCAAATTTTTCGGAAAAAGTTGATATTTTTGTTTTGCTTTATGATTGATGCAGATTGTTTAAAAGAGGAAATCCAAAAATAAATTGACATATTTTCTATATCATCAAGTTAATTTTGAAAAAACCTTTGTATCATATCCTTTATAAATAGATGATCTTAAATTTGAAAAATACGTATTAAGTGTTGCTAATTGTTTTGACTTTTCAGAATAATTAACTTTAATTTTTCCTGAAGAAATAGACTGTTCCTATAGCAGTTTATTTCCTTTTTCTAGAAACTCCATAATGCGATGACATTGACAATGCGATGGAAGTGACCAGAAACCAAACTACCTACTCAGTAATAATAATTGAATTAAAGGAATTCAATTACTTGCACAAATAATTAAAGTAATTCAATTGTATATAAAGTAATTGAATACTTTTTAGGAATTCTATTACTCATTAAGTAACTGAACCCCAAAACACTAAAATCCAATTATCAATTACAAGTACTTTGAAAAAGTAATTCAATTATCAATTACTTTTTAGGATCTTCAAAAAGTAATTGAACTATCCAATTACTTGAGAGCTCTGTTAGTAAGTGGGTTTTAGCTGGCCTCTGTCTGTCATAACATAGTAAAATTTTGAAGAAGTAACATAATATTATTTTTTACTGTTTTTTAAATCGGTTTTATTTTTTTTTTTTGTAAAAAAATGTTGATTCTTTTACAGTTTTTTACGTAGAATCCAGTTGTGTAGTCAGATTTTTGCTGTAAGCTGTTAATTTTTAGCTATAAATGAAACTTATGTTTTTTTTAATGGGTATATTTTTCTTTTGTTTGGTTGGAAATTTTTTAATCTTTGCAAAAATATATAACACAAGATATGTATTTTATATAATTTAACTAAAATTCATAATTTCACAAAATATGTCCCTATACTACACTCTGGGTGAGTATAGTTGTTAGTCTGCTTTATACAGAGCAATGAAAACTCGCTTGCACCTTCCCAGCTGTATTTTAACAGGTTTGTTTGAATATTTACTTACTATAATTTCTAGATATCCAGAAAGAAGACAACGTTGCTCTTTAATGTTTTCCAGAATAAAGAAATATTTGTTAGAACATGGAACGTTTATCCAGCCCCGCTCAAAAACGTATAATAAAGAAAATCACGTTAATTCAACCTTTTGGCACGTATAGAGGCAATGCCTTCACAATCTTGTGGAGTTCTAGAGTAGGAAGTTTCCCAAGACTCGCGTCCAAAAAACATTGACCAAATATAAATTTAGGCCATAGAAGTTTAAAATTTCACACCATTTGCATCCTGGAGATTTACTGTTTTTCAACTGGTATTTAGAACAAATTCATATTGACAACTTTGCTAGATCTATAATATGGTTCGACGAGGCCTACTTTTCGAGTGCAGGTATTTTTAATAAGCATTATACAAGGCATTGGCCCCAAGAAAATTACCATGTAATATTCGAAAGAAAGTAACAGGGTCGATTTTGGGACGACATATACAATATATAATTTTTGAAAGCGGTCTTTCGGGTGACTTGAAGTTTTGGAAGTTTTTATACCTGTGTTACTAGACAATGTTTCTTTAGCTTATCTTAACAAGATACATTTCCAACAGGATGGTGCGCCCGAATTGTTCGACCTTTTTTAGAACATTATTTTCCGGAAAAATGGATCGTTACTAATGGACCAATTAGATCCACGATCGCCCGATCTATCTGTTCTAGATTTTTTTAATAGGGCAATTTGCAGAATAATGTTTATAGTAATCCTCATCATACTATAGATGAACTATATAATGCCACTAATGCGGCTTTCAAAACTTGCAAAGTCGTTCCATAATTATTTTAAATGCTTTGAAAAGAAAAACCACCATATGTCTACATTGTATCTGAGAAAGTGACAAGCATTTTCGTCAGTTTTTTTAGTGTAAAAATCTGTTAAGGAGGCAAAATCGAGGTCAATATTATGTTAATATTAAGATGAAATGAAAAAAGTTTTGTTTAGTTTTATTTTTCTTTAGTGTATAAAATTGTTCATAGCTTTAGCTTTTCTAAAGTTTCTGTGTTTTTAATATTCTGGTATAACTAAGTCAAGGCCTACTAATACTATAAAATGCACACTATGTTATTACGTGGGTATGGACATTTTGTGAAATTATGAATTTTAGGTTTATTATTTAAAATACATATCATGTGTTATATATGTTTGTAAAGCATATAAAATTTCCAATCAAACGAAAGAAAAATATTCAGGGTGTTCCATTAAAAATTAATTCAATTCACATACTACTATAGCTGAATCCAATTTAAGGTCAATTGACTCTGGTGTTTCGCAGGGCTCAGTCCTGGGTCCTTTACTTTTTTCTCTTTGCATTGCTGACATACAGTCTGTTCCTAAATCCTGCTAAATCCATCTTTATGCTGATGATATTCAGCTCTCATTTGATTTTTCACCTAATGGAAAGGATGGAGCAAGAAATATAATTAATGAAGATCTTCACAATCTTAAACAATGGAGAAGGGATAACGGGCTTGTGTTGAATGCATCAAAGAGTTAGCACATGTTGATAGGTTCAAGCTATCCCCCCGAAAAGGTCGGTGATCTTGAGCTTCTGGTGGATGGACAGGTGATCGAGTTCAGTCAGTCTATTAAGAATCTAGGGCTGATGATTGATTCAAGATTGAAATTTGAGAGTCATGTTTCGGATGTCTTTCGCAATGTCTATCTAAGCTTGAAGAGGCTTTATCCTTTTAAGAACTTGCTTTATAGAGACACTAATAAAATGCTTGTTAGCTCCCTCATTTTTTCTCATTTTCATTATGCTGATGCGGTT
Source organism: Kuschelorhynchus macadamiae (assembly GCA_030620095.1). Taxonomy (NCBI): domain Eukaryota; kingdom Metazoa; phylum Arthropoda; class Insecta; order Coleoptera; family Curculionidae; genus Kuschelorhynchus; species Kuschelorhynchus macadamiae. The sequence continues at coordinate 1,971,553 of JAUTXW010001365.1, forward strand.
TATGGCCCGTGTTTAACAAATGAAAGTCGCTCGAGACTGCAAAAGATGCAGAGTCAGTATGTACGTTTTATTGTTCATGTTCCACGCTTTGCACATATTTCTCCATATATTCGCGGTCTGAACTTTTATAAATTGAATGAGATCAGATTTGTTCACGTGGCCTATTTTGTATGTCAAATACTAAATACTCAAACACCCAAGTATCTTTTTGCTAAACTTACACTTCGGTCTGATATCCATCAAAGAGAACTGAGAACTCTAAATACTCCGTCGTCTCAAAACTATGGCTTTTAAATCCAGTTTTTCATTTCTGGCTGCTCCGTTTATCACTAATGCATTGAAAAATATACCTAATGTACCACAGGCTGCTTTAAAAGCAAGATTGAAGCAGGAAATTCTGTTGCCTGTGATAGTAAGTCGTGATTTTGATTTTAATTTGTTTTAATGACTGTGTTTTGCATATATATCTATTTTATAATTGGTGACTTTAAAAGCAGGGCTAGGTTACATAGAGATCACTGGAGACAGTGTACCTTGTCCTTTTGTGTATATTTGTGCTTTCTTATTGTATGTTTCTTATGCTGAATTTTACACAATAAATATTTTTTGAATTTGAATTTGAAATTTAAAGCTAAAAATTGACAGTTCACAGCAAAAATCTGACTAGGCCACTGAACCTACGTAAAAGAGCCAGTTTTTAGCTTTGCGATATGTTTAAGGATAAAATTTTGTTTACATCATCTCTCATTTCACAAAAAAATAGCATGGTATTGCGAAAACCGCAACTCGCTATCTTCACGCGTAATTGATACCCCTTAATATCATCGAAAATAAGACACCATGTACATAGTTCATTTCTTCAGTAAAAACCTGACTTATAAAAAATGACACCCCTTTTTGTTACTTTTCATCACTTGCTGACATTTATATATTTATTTTCAGGTATTCTGGATTCCTTTGTAGATCGTAATGTCGCGAAATGTATTAAACAAGAAAGCATGAAACACGTTAAAGTCTCAGATCAACCGCATGCCAAAGATTCAGATCGACCGCATACCAAGGACTCAGATGGACCGCGGGCCACTGGCAAATTGATGTTTATGCCGAAAACAGGGATATTGCACTTAAGCCACAGACCAGTAGTTCGTTCATTTATTGATTCATCAACAGATGAATATTTCATACGCAGACTTAAGAACGATTTAAAGTGTTTTACCAAAACCTTTCATATTGGCAGCGAATCCAATTTATATGAGAAATGGAAAACATTTATTCAGCGTAATAAAGGACGGAGAAGGCTTTATGGTATGTTACATATCTTTATATTTACTTGAAATTTTGCACTTCGCAGTCATGATTTACTTTCAGTTAAAAATGGTTTTTATGATTTAATTTCAGTTAAAAATGATTTAAGTTTCCCTTTATATAGTACAAAATGTTCTAAAAAATAAAAATATTAAATTAATTGAACATCCAACTACTTCTTTATTGGATTGTACCAGAATGTTACCATCTGCCATCTTGGATTTGTACCAAAATGTTACCAGTTGATGCCAACATAATACTTGATGTTTGTGCAAAATCCGAGATAAAGTGGGGAAAAAACCTGGAACGTAGTTCAGGCATGACGTGTGGTAAATGTGTCCACGTAAATAAGTGTTTTATTGTATAAATTGGTGTTTTAAATTTTTAAAAAAGTGCACGTATGTTAACTCTGTCTCTAACGTGATGTCACGTAGTGTTAAAAAATTTAAGTCAAAATGACTGTAGTAAGGCGAAAATAGACAATTCAGTTGCCAAATCAGTTTCGCGCCAAAGTGTGTTTACATGCAATTCTCTGTGACTACGTTCGAAATTGCACAATTTAAACTTGTGTACTTGTATTCTTATTCCTATTTTTGTTACTATTTTAAAAAGTAAAGATGAGTGATGCTGAGCGATTTTTTAAAAGGGCCCTAAGATCAAATGCTCAAAAAACAAAAAGTACAGTCGAGGAGATAAAAACCATGCCACCCAATATAAGTTATACACAAATTACTTGTATGGGTGATGAAACTAATGACAATCAAGAATCGACTGCTGATATCATTCTAGAGTTGAGGAATAAGCTGGCAGATTACCAATCACGATATGAGTCACTGGATAATCAAAATGAAAAGTTAAAAAAAAAGCTCGAATTTCTATGCAGAGATCTTAAAAACAAAAAGGAGGAAAACTGTAATTTAAGGAAGATAATTGAAGAAAATTTAAAATTAAAATCTGATGGGTTTCCATCCAAAATTATAACCCAAAATTCCATAGCGACTCAGACAGATCACATGCCAAAACTATCTGTTGGAAGCCAATGTGAAGCAGCCAACGGAGTTGTAAAAAATTACAATTCGGTGGAAATTCAAACTGATAATGTACCAAGTATATCTGTCGAAAATCAATGTGCTGATACTGAGATTTCACCTGTTGGTGATAAACTGACCGAAAGACAGGTCACCGCCAGAAGGATAATTCCCATGTTGCAAAAGGAAAAACGCAAAGGAAATGTTAGTGTAAGTGACAAAATAAACAACGCCACTCGGATAAATGCGGTAAGTCAGCGCGATGCAAATATTACAAGTGTATACGATTCCAAACCTAAAGTATTGATCTATGGTGATAACTCTGGACTGAATTGTTCTCAAATCCTAAGAAAATATCTAGACAGTACAAAATTCGCAATTAAGGGATGGATAAAACGCGGTGCTGACCTTGCAGAACTTTCTAAGTCAATTTTTAATATTAGCAAAGATTTTTCGGTTTATGACACTGTTGTATGTTTTCTTAATTTTGACAAGGCTTTTATATGTAAAACTAATCTGTTGGAAAATTTATTTTCAGTAGGTCGATATACTAATATTGTATTTTGCCTTAAGTATGATCTGTTAAACCAAGGACAAAATTATGATTTTTTTATGTATAATTTAAAAAATTTCTTGTCTAAACAATGCAATAGAAACGTTTCTATTCGCTTAGTCCATAATTCAAAAATTAACTATGCTTATCGTTTAAACAAGGACAGAGTATGCAGGCAGTTGGCTGAGCATGTTCAATTCTCAATTAATAATAGCAAAGTAGTATTAAAATCAATTAAGACTTCTTTTCATTTAAGTCAGAGTGGAGTACAAAAGCCTAGCCATGTTTCGGATGGGATTGACTTAGATGTTGCAAGTGTGTTGTCTGATGTGGTGGAACATGTTGTGAGAGCTGACTGTGAGGGTATGAAAGATACAAGTACTACCATTAGTTCTAATCCAGTCTCTGGTAACTCGACACAGGATTTTTTATATCCACGTCTTTCCCAGTGGGATCTAACGGAGATATAACACTTAAATATAATAATAATGAGGGCAAAATAGGGGGGAAACTTGTAGTATGTCATTTAAATATCGAGAGTATTAGTAATAAAATAGATATACTAGAAAACTATTAGGATTGGAGAACATTGATATTATGTGTATTACCGAACATTGGCTTACTTTAGACTGTACAAACTTAAATATTAAGGGTTATAGCTTAGTGTCCTCTTTTTGTAGGGTTAGTTCAAAACACGGTGGTTCACTTATACTTATGAAAAATAACCTTAGAGATAATTTTAGGTCATGTAATCTAGAAAACACAGCTGTTGAACTACACAGTGAATTGTGTGGTGTATTCTCTAAGGAATGTTGTATTATTTGTTGTTATCGTCCACCCACTGGTGGTATTGACATATTTCTTGACTCTGTGAGTGCGGCGCGGTGTTTTGTGGTGATTTCAATATAAATTTCTCTATTGATAATATTCCAAAAAAACAATTATTGGACCTATTCACCTCTTTTAATTTAAATATTACAACATCTGAACCTACCAGAATATGCACAATTTTAAATGGCCATACAAGTTCGTCCATTATCGACTATGTGGCTACAAATATTTCTAGTGATTTATGTCATTGCACTGTTTTTAACCCACATATTAGTGATCATCTGGCTCATAGGTTTGTAGCTGACTTATCGGGCGAAATGTGTATCGCTGATGTGGCCCCAGAGACCAAATGGTTTTCTAGGGACCTTTCAGATGGCAATATTAAGTTTTTCTCAAACGTGGTGATGTCCTTAAATTGGTGCCATACGCTGACTCCTTTTACGAGTTGTGATGATCTATGGATGCAGTTTATGGAAGATATCATATACTGTCTAAATGTTTGCTGTCCACATAAATATCGTAAAATTAAAAGGAATCAACGTATTGAGGGTTGTTATAATGAAGATTTATCAAACATAAAAAATAATTTAGATAGACTATTCTGGATATATCGCGATAGTAAAGACAATAACGTCTACATAGAATATCTAAACCTTAAGAAACTGTACAAAAAACAAATCAAGTCTTGCAAACAGCAATTTTTTAAAACCAAAATAAACAATTCTGCTAATAGAACTAAAACTATATGGACTATTGTCAATGATAAATTAAATAAACATAACAATAAACAAAGTGAAATTAAACTCTTTATCAACAATGAGACTGGTTTCGGATGCTAAGGACGGACGTGGCGAATGAGTTTGTAGCATACTTCAGTACTGTGTCTGCCAAAAAACTTCAAGAGCGGTATGGATGTTTCTCCTATCACTGTACAATTCCACCATTTGTTTTTAATAGTATAGTGGTTAGTCCTGTAAGCAGTGATGAAATTATCCAAATTTTCAAACAGTTAAAAAACGAACTCTGCAGGTTTTGACGACCTTAACGTAAAAATAATTAAAAATTTTATAAATCATATTTTGCAACCCCTCACTCTCCTGATTAACCATAGCCTTTCTGAAGGTGTTTTTCCTAAAGTACTTAAAAATGTGAATGTAGTACCTATTCATAAGAAAAGTGCTCGTGATAACATTGAGAATTTCCGTCCAATATCCTTACTTAGTGTATTTTCAAAAATATTTGAACGTCTAGTTTATAACAAAATCATAAATTTTATTGACAGATATAATTTGCTAAATTCCGCACAACATGGCTTCCTATCGGGCAAATCTATAGAATCGGCCTCCTATCAGTGTCTAAACCAGATTTACGAGAGTATAGATGCAGGTAAAGTGGTGGTCACGATATTTTTTGACCTGTCAATAGCGTTTGACACAATAAATAAATACTTCCTCATTAGTAAATTATATAATATGGGAATTCGCGGAACACTTCTACAGTGGATTGAATCATACTTGTCTGAAAGGGAGATTGTAGTTAAGTACGGCGGTGTAAAATCTAGGGCGTGTCCAGTAAATATTGGTGTACCGCGGGGCTCAGTTTTGGGTCCACTGCTTTTTATTCTATATGCAAATGATCTGCCGCTATATATTAATCAGGGAAATGTGACGATGTATGCTGATGATACTACTATTGTGGTTGAAGCCGAAAATGTGGACGACTTGAGTGGAAAGATCTTGAATGTCTGTAAAAGTATGGAAGCGTGGTGCCAAAGAAATAGACTAATATTAAATATAGAAAAAACTGTGTATATGAATATGATTAATAGAAAGTCGTACTCGGCTGATCTTGAGGAACAACTGAATATTAAGTTTGCTGGTAGCAATAGATTCTTAGGTACAATTATTGATTCGCGGCTCTCGCTCAATGACCATGTAGACTATGTTTGTGGTAAGCTTAACTCTGCGTATTTTGCTATTCTGAGTTTAAAGAATACCCTTGACATTGATGGCCTTCTGTCGGTGTATTACTCCCTGGCATTTAGTCATATGTCAAATAATATTATTTGTTGGGGCAATGCTTTTGTTAATCAAAAAAGAATTTTGCGTCTCATATTTGGTTTAGATATGCGCGAGAGCTGCAGAGACGTTTTTTTGCAACGGAGAATTCTCACGTTTCCTAGTATGTACATTTTCAGGTGTCTCGTGTTTGTAAATAATAACAGATCCATGTTTGGTGAGTTGGGATCGGGGAGCACCTACAACACGCGAGGAGGGAACTTTCTTATGATCCCCCCTCATAGAACATCGTTCTTTAAGAGATCTCCTTTGTACAATTGTATTAATTTGTGCAACGGCTTACCATTGGAGATACGCATGTTGCGTGGCAAAAAATTTACTACTGGGGTGAAATCCCTTTTACTGACTAGGTGTTGCTATTCTATCAAAGAGTTTATTGGACATTAGCATAAATACGATTATTGCGTTTTTTCTCCTGCTGCTTGGTTACTTTGTTTTTTAGATTGGCTTCTTCAATATTTATTTTATTTCTAGCCGCACTGTTTTTTGTGTTTACTTGTTTGTTATGTTAAATATTAGTACTTTGTTTATTTTACTGTTATTTTTTTTTATGTAATTTTATTTTATTTTATGTTGTTTTTATCTCGACATTGTATTAAAATTTTGACGAATACAGTAACGTTTGTTTATGCATACAGTATACGATTTTTATATTTTATATAATTCTTTTATATTTTATATAATTCTTGATTTTTTTTTAAATCTGTTTATTGTAAATTTATTGACGACCCAATGTACAAATTTGTATATTTTTGGTAATATATTATTCTATTCTATTCTACATCTTCGCACTTTAATGTGGAGAAGTTTGTTTAAAATGATCCCAATTATAGCTGCTTCTATCGTTATAAAATCCAAAAAGGATTCGTTCAGTATGAAATTCAGTACAATATATTCTTTTATGGTTCTGTTGCTTAAAATTTACATGTGACCCTGTGGTGCTATACCCAGTTGATAAATATAAAATTGTTCCAGTTTAGTAAGCACGATGTTTCTTGCTCTTGCATTTTGATACTTTATCCATTTTATATTATTACTCTCCTCGTAATAGTTATCTGTGAAACAACAGATGTATAATACTTAAATAATCGAAAATCCATCTCGTTATAATATATCTGATTCATAGCTTTATTTAATAACCAGAGTTTTGTTTAAACCAAAACAGACTCATTTCATAATGTTGCTAAATGTCCTATTCTAATAAGATATTCATTGTCAGTATATAATTGATACTACTGATATTATGTGTTGTGAGTCTTTCAAGGTCTAGTTTTAACTGAAGCTTTCTTTTGCTTTCAAATTCAAGATATCATGAAGATATTAGGTTTTATAGTAAGTAATTCTCGCAGTACATTGACCAGCTAAAAAATGGACACCTTAGTAAGACAAAAAAGGAACTTAGAAATGTTCAGTCTCACTGTAAAATGGCCGAACAACTAAAAACAATCTAAGTTTCTTCTTAAAAACTTGTTCACTCTGAATTTGCCTGATAATTCATGACAGGTGATTAAATATAGCTTTGGTATTATAGAAAACAGACTTTTTGGCTGGGTCGAAATTGGAATGGGCAAAATAAGAATGAGCATGACGAGTTAGACGGACTGAAGCAGAATCTATTTTATTTTTAAATTTTTTTATACATAAGACATGCATATTCCAAAATAGAAATGCTTGCTAGTGTCAATATTTTTTGAAACAAAAACAATGGTCTGCATGATTCCCAAACTTTAACCCCACACACAAGTTTGCTTATTCAACTTTCTTTTGACTCACTGTCTTTTAAATACTGTCGTGGTGAAAACTATTGTTCCTACGAACATCTATGAAACTGATAAAAAAGCATTCTTAATTTAGCTGTTATATACTAGTGGTAGGGCTATAGTTCATATATTGGACAATGAAAACTTAATTTTACTTAATGATGATACACCAACTAGAATTAATAACCCAAATCTAAATCAGAATCCCCTAGATTTAATTTTAATAAGTAATGAACTAATGCCCCAAACTCTTTGGGGGGTTTTAAAAGACCCAGGCGGTAGTAACCACTATCCCATCCCCCATAATTATATACATAAAAACAAAGATCCTATATTTTCAATAAATCACACTAAAAGAGATTTTAACAAGGTCGACTGGGAAACATATAGGGATAGGATGACCATTTATTCTATGGACATACAAATGAAATCAATTACCATGAGCTAATAGAAATTATGATATAAGCAGTTCAGGATTCTATACCTAGCAAACATAGATATAGATAACTCGAGACCAAAGAACCCTTAGGGCAAAACTGATGGAATGCAAATCAGCACAACCTTCTCTACATGACTTTCTTATAGCTAAACACACACAGGCCAAAACTAAACGTTTTCTAAAAAAAAAAAAATTTATTGAATTCTCTTCATTCTTAAACAGAAATATAGATATATCTAAAATATGGCAAATTTTTAATAAATCTTCTGTGAAAAAAAAATAAAGGAGTTAAACTACCCAACAGAACGAGTCAATTAATTTTAAACAATCTTACCCCAATAAATATAATTATTTTGAATATAACAGAATTAATTAATGTACTGGAGGGAAGGAGGGCTTCGGCAACTGGTCTCAATGATATCTCCTATTCCATGGTAAAAAATATGCCCAATAAACTAAAAATCTTACTAATTAATATTTACAATAAATGCCTTCTTGGAGAAAAAATTCCAGATTCATGGAAGGAATATAAAATAATCCCGTTACTCAAAAATGAAAAACATCCTAATGATCTAGAAAACTATCGACCGATAGTGCTTAATTCCTGTGTGGGCAAAATATTAGAAAACCTTATAAAAATCAGACTAGAATGGTTCATAGAAAACAACAAACTATTATCTAACTATCAAACTGGTTTTAGAAAGGGGATGAGTACGCAAAATAATATTTCCTATTTAACAATATATGTCCAACTTAGCTTTAGTCAAGGGCTTCATTCTGTGGCAATTTTTCTGGATCTAAAAAATGCATATGATTCGGTAAACATATATCAATTATACATATAACTACCTTTTGGAATACAAAATACCTTTAGAAATGTCGAATCTAATTTATAATATACTTTCAAATAGATCTCTATATATATTGGACAATTTCAATACACTAATAGGTCCAAGACATAATAACTCTGGATTCCCACAGAGGTCTCCTCTTAGCCCTTTACTCTTTAATATACTACTCATGTCTTTTTTCAATATCAATTTAAAAAAACTTAACTCTAATGAGTTATGCTGATGATCTAATTCTGATAGGCAAAGGTTCAGATATTGAGACCCTAATAAAAAAAGTTAATTTTGCACTTAATAAAATAAGTAAGTGGCTTATTAAAGCACAACTTTAAAATCTCTAGAAATAAAACCGAAGCTATATGGTTTTCAAAGGGAATCCGTAGAAATAAGCTCTCAAATATATTAATGAATAACTCCATAATTTAAAAAATAAGGTAATATATCTGGGGATTATCTTCACTAATAACTTTAAATGGGACCTCCATATAGAAAATGTCTGTAATAAAGCCAGAAGAGCAATCAACATCTTGAAAGCTTTCAGTAGAGTATGGTGGGGATCAGACCCAAAAACATTGCAGTTAGCATTTAATGGTCTTGTAAAATCAAAACTAGATCAAGGAGTAATAATAATTCACCCCACTTCCATTAATAATGTTAATAAACTTAATAAAATATTTTATCAAGGTTTGAGGTTAATTATGGGATGTATGAAATCTACACCTATTAATGCTTTATTATGGGAAACCGCAGAAAAGGACTTAAATCATAGAAAACTATGGCTAGCTATTAAATTCGCATCTAAATTATTCCAATTTAGTAACCACCTTCTTTTAAATATATTAAACTCTCTCTTAATGTCCACTAAAGGTAGATCTGCCTACTGGAAAAACAGAGACTTTGCTCTACTAATACAGACCTTACAATAACTAGATCCATATAAAAACTATTGAGAGGTCTAATAAATTACCCGGTTTTGAAATAGAAGTTCAGGCTCAAATACAAAACATAAAAATTATCCATTTGAATTTAAAAAAAAGTATTAATAATAACAGTAAAAACTTTCTTGCGGGAACAAATAGATATAAAAATAGGTATATTTTTGTTTATACGGACGCATCCAAAAAGGAAAATAAAGTGGAGTTTGAAGTACATATACCAAGTATAGGCTATGATTTCTCCTCCGGACTTCCAGATTATGTGGATATCTGTACAGGGAAAATTATCGCAATAAACAATTACGTTTGGCAATAAATAAAGCATTATCAACGTGCCTTGAGAAAAATATCTATAATGCAATAGTTTTCACTGATTCCTTGAGAGCCATACATAAAATAAATAAATGTGGTCTATTTCAAGAAAATAATAAGATTACTCTATGGACTAAAAGATTAATTTTAGGATCAGCAAACAACCATAACAACCCGTTTCTATCTTAGATACCTAGCCACACAAATATACCTGGCAACAAACATGTAGACAAATTGGCAAATATTGGCAGAATATTATCCGTCCCAATGAGTATTAAAGTCAGTGCTAATGCCATAATACCCATTTAAAAAAAATAAGAAGTAAATTTGCACGATTTTGGTTGAAAAATTGGGATAAAACTGGTTCATGGTATAGAAATATTCAAAAATAATTTCCCATAAAAACATGATATAACAATAAAACATATATAGACAGAAAGCATATCACAACAATAATTAGAATGAGGACAGGACATTGTTTAACTAAGGAACATCTATATAGGATAGGCATAAATGAAAATAATGAAAATTCTAGGTGCGAGTGCCGCCAAGTAGAAGATCTAAATCACATACTTTTTGATTGTCCAATCAATCTCATCCCCGGATTTAATCTGTATGAAGAACTAAGAATAAATGGGATACCCACCCCACTAAATATTCAAACTGTATTCACAAATATTGACTCCAAAAATATAAAACTAATCATTAAATTCATCAGTCACAATAAAATCAAATTATAAAAATCTAAAATTCCTCTTTTTTTACCTATCCCTACTTAACCGAGGTAGCTTTTCATATATCCAAAGCTCTCCTGCTACCCGAGAGCAAGAAGAGTCTATATTCCTTTGTTGTGCTATTTGTTTATTAACATTTTATCCACCAAAAAAAAAATAAAATAAAAATAGTAATTAAGTCTATAAGTATATATAAAAATGTAAAAAATTATTGCTGGAAATGTAAAAGTAATGGTACAGTTTAAGGAAAAACAATTGGAAGATCCACAATTTACTGGCTCGTCGATCCGAAGTTGTGATCTATTGGGCTGGAGAATGGTGCTGAAAGCAAAAAAGTGGCAGCCGACTCCATATTGAGAAAGAAAGCAAGAAAGAACTTTGCTGTTATATCAAACGCTTGTTAAAAAACGTAAAAACAGTATTTGAAAGATTTATTTATTTATTTATTTATTTAATTCACAGTATATACAGCAAATGCCACTTACAGTACTGCTCTTAACTATTAAAGACTACAAATTAAGGATTTTCTATAAACAAGATTTAAGTTTAACTAGATTTAAGTTTAACTAGGACAGAGCCTGGGCTTCAAAAAGCCTTTTTTTCTATTGTTTGCGAGAATTGCCTCAAACTGGTAGTATCCATATCTAGATCACTTGCATATTTATTATATAGGTCACACATTCGATATACAGGGGAGGTTTTGTATAAATTAGTTCTGGGAAAGTCTAGGTAAAATGTTTTCTTGTTTCTAGTATTTCCGATATTTATCGAGAAGGAAAGTTGTGACAATACCTCTGGATCACCCACTTGACCCTTGAGGATTTTAAACAAGTATATCAAACATATTTTGTTTCTTCTATTTTCAAGAATTGCAAATGATTATATCCTAGATTAGGATAATAACCAAATTTTTTCAAAAACATATATTTTAAGCACTTACGTTGAACGCGCTCAATGGTTTTAATCCATGTTTCATATTGTGGTGCCCAGATTACACTTGCATACTCCAGTTTGGGCAAGACAAGAGAGTCAAATAGCCTAAGACAAACATCAACACTAAATGTTTTTGTTGATCTGATAACGAACCCCATTGTTTTGTGAGCATCATTGATTTTGGATACAATATGATCCGTATAACTCAATGCACTGTCAAGCAATACTCCCAAGTCTTTATGACTTCCAACTTGCTTCAATAAATTTCCATCAATTTTATACTCAGGGTCAATGGCATTCTTTTCAAGTGGAACTGACATAGACACACATTTTTTGGTATTTAAAACAAAACCATTTTCAACACACCATTTACACACTTCATTCACATCTTCTTGCAGGCACACACAATCATCCATAGTTAAGATTTCCAAAAACAGTTTAAAATCATCTGCAAAAATCAGGCTCTTTGCGTTTCTGACAGCCCGGCATATACCATTAATAGCAATAATGAACAATAGCGGTCCCAAATTGAAACCTTGGGGTACCCCAGAGTTACTTACATACATATTTGATTTTGCACCCCTGATCTCTACATACTGTTGCCTGTCAGACAAATAAGATAGTATGATGTCCACCAAATTACCTAGTGCGTGCATATTCTTTAATGACGAAATAATTATGCTATGTTTTATGTTATCGAATGCCTTCTCCATGTCAGTGAAGATGACATCAACCCGGGATTTTCTATTAATTGCTTCATGCAAATATTGTACAAAAGTAACGAGATTTGTTAATGTTGGTTTTTTTGGAAGAAACCCATTTTGGTGTGAAGATATAAAATTTTTTGTTTCATTATAAATTCTATCAAATAATATGATTTCAAACAATTTAGATATTGCATTTACTATACTTATTGGACGATAATTGCTTATGTCCTGAGGAGCACCACTTTTGAACACTGGTACTACCTTACTCATCTTCCAGATGCTCGGAAACTTAATTATAATAATTTAATTTTTTAATTGCCGCTCGTACTTCGTTTTCAGAAATCGGCTGGTCACAGAAATATACTTTAAGGGGGTTCTCATTCTGCACCATATCTTCTTTAGGAGAAAAAACAGAACTAAAGAATAAAGAAAATCCATCAGCTACATTCTTAGTACCCTTGAATGATTCCTCCTTGTATGTTACTTCACATGGAATGTCATCATAACTTTTTTGTGATTTGACATAAGACCAAAAACCTTTTGGATTTTCATACAGACTCCCAGCCATTCTAGTCATGTAAACAGTATACGCATTATTAATTTTTTGTTTTATAATCTTTCTTGTTTTTTTATACGTTTAATCATAACTTTTTTGTGTTTTGACATAAGACCAAAAACCTTTTGGATTTTCATACAGACTCCCAGCCATTCTAGTCATGTAAACAGTATACGCATTATTAATTTTTTGTTTTATAATCTTTCTTGTTTTTTTATACTTATCAAACCAATAAGCCGACTTTGATTTTTTATATTTTTTATAATAATTTTCCTTTACTTTTATTAACTTTATTATCTCCCTATTATACGAGACAGGAAAGGACCTTCCTACCTGTGTAGCAAGAGGAACGCACTCCCTAAATATTGTGTCTAGAATACTATAAAATTCATTAACAGCTTCATCAACATCTTTGCAGTTTTGTATAGACTGCCAATTTTGATTATTTAATAAAACATACATATAGTGAAAATTTGCTTTTTTGAAGTTAAATTTAGTATTTTTGACTTGCTCACACTCCTGGCACTCGTTTCTTACATGCACACTTGCTACCAAAGCCGGGTGATGCTGATCGACTGACAACAATGGGTCACCGTCAACTTCAACTTTACAACCCTGTAGATGGGGGCTTACTATTATTAAATCTAAAAGGACATTGTTCACATTTTTTATAAAATTAATTTGCGTAAAATTAGTAAAAGATAAAAAGCTTTTAAAATCACATACACTTTCACTAGAGACGTCAGACACATAGTCACGCAGATTAAAATCACCTAAAATTATAGATGGTAAGTCAAAAGAAACTTAAAGAAGCAAAGTCTACTTTTATCCTATTTTATTAACGTTTAATCAAAGAGATTACTCAGTTTTTCAACAAACGTGTTAAGTAGTAAATAAAGATAAATTTCCTATTAAAAATTATTCGTGGTCATAGAAAAAATACAGTACATTACTCATGTGAAAGTGATCGTCTACCAATTATTATGAGATGCTAGTTCAACACAGGTGTTGAATTTTTTTTTTCAACACACCTGTGATATAAAGAACTTTCTAGCCAAGTTAACAGTGTTTTTTGTTAGTTTCATAAGTGGAAATAAGTAATATATGTTCAATTTTGAAATAACAGAAGATGATTTTGGAGTACTCAACTGTATGCCAGAAATATATTTTAATCATCATTTAAATGAAAATGGAAAATATTCACATCTTATTATGGTGGAAGCTCAAGAATTGCTTTAATATTTTAATTCGGCAATTATGTTGTTGAGTTTAATTCATTTAAAGCAATAATCTCGGTTAGTAACTTCTTAAATTTTTCAGCTAAACGGCATGATAAGCCAAAAAATTATCTCCAGATTCTATAGTTTATTTCTTGCTCTAAGGGTGATACGGACTGGCCTACATGTGTTGTCAGGTCAATTCAGACGTAAATATTCTTAGCTTCTACTAAGTAATAAATATTTTTATTGTAAGGGTACTCACACGCAAAAAGTTGATTATTAAACACTTTCGAAGGGTCTCAAAAAATAAAATAATTTTGCGGTAGTTATTTATTTGATAAAGCGCCGTTTAAAACCATCCGGACACTATGTCAATTCATGTTAACTAGCACACTATTTTTTAAAGTTTTCTATTGATATACAGAAAGCTTAGATGGTACTAGATATAAATGCCTTCCGTCTAAGGATTCCGAACAAATTAAAACAATATTGTAAAAAACAATTATTTTGAAAAATGCTTTCATTTAAAATCATTTAACACAGTTCCAATTCGTGTTCACTAACAAACTATGTTTTTTAAGTTTCCTAAGCATAGTACCAGATATGAATGTTTCACAGTCGAAGGGACCAAAAAAATTTAAAACAATATTGCAAAAATTAATTATAAAACATTTCTATGTAGACATAGAAAGCTTAAACTAGTGCCAAATATGCTTGACTTCTGCTTATGAGACCGCCTCATTTTTAAAGCACTGTTTGACAATAAAGTTGCGTTTTATACACTTCGTCCAGAAGTTATTCGTCATAACGCATATTTGGATTATTAATGTACCAAGTCCTTTTAGCTATCTTCACGTATATTCCTAAACATCTTCAATGCCTTAACACGAGGACAAAACCGTTGGATTCCAATATTTATAGCAGCCAACGGTTATTTCGGTTCGTTGCAGGTACATAATACATGGTACTACATAAACCTTTTTATGTTAGCATTGGGAAGACACCGTCACATTTCACGGAATTTTCATCGTTCAACTTAGTAACTGCCTAGGACTTTCTTTTGATTTTAGTCGTAAACATATTGAATTTACTTTTGTATTTATACATGTGTTGTTTTCTCCAATTAACTTCCTTAAGTTTTTTCTTCATATCTTCATAGTTCTCTTTGTGTCTTCCTTAAGTTTTCGCTTCAAGTCTTCTTGGTTCTTCACATTTCGTATTTAATATTTTTGGGTTCTCCTCATGTTTTCTTTAAATTTATTTTTCATGTCTTCTTGGTTTCTCTTCATGCCTTTAAGTTTATTCTTTATTTTATTCTTTAAATTCATCCTTCAGGTCTTCTTGATTCCTCCTCTAGGTGGAAAGATATGGTGATATTATAAGTGCCGGTGACCAAATTGAAAAAAATTCTGAGGAGAAACCAAGATGTTTTCTCTCTTTCTGACAGCGACTTGGGAAAAACCAACTTAGTTCAACATTTTGATTATTACTGGTGATGCAGCGCCGATAAAACAGACCCGATACGAATACCTTTGACAAACCGACATGAAGTTGATAAGATGCTTGGGGAGATAGAAATGTAAGACATAATATAATCATCTCAAAGCTCCTGGTCGTCATCAGTATTCATGGTTAAGAAGAAAGATGGCTTCACTAGGTTCTGTGTCGACTTGGGCAATTTAATTTATTTATTTATTTCTTGTCAAGTAATGTCAAAATTTTAGTAGACAAAGTCTGCCCAATTTTATACTTTATATACTTCTGAAAATTAATTCAAAATGGTCTTTATATACAAGTGTATTTGAAAATGTTTTACTAAAATTTTTATGTTTTAAAATGGAGTTGTGTATCCCATGGATAAACAATACCTGAGTTCTAGGTTAAATGTGTTGATCTTAAAACTCAGAAGATTTTATATGTTTAAATGTTCCTATATATGATGCTAAATAATAACATTGCTTGTATTGAACTTTTGAGTAAACTTCTATTTTATGTTTCTAGAACCTCTAGTAGAAGCATTGATTTCTTCTATCATCCCACGGCAAGCCCGAACATTAAATACACATCTCCAATTTAATTAAAATATGTTACTGATTTAACAAAATCCAGTCTATTAGTTACTTTACTATATTGAAGCCCTCTAATTTTAAGGCACTTATTACTTCTCATTGCATGGATCTGTTATAATTGTACCTATTTATTGTATTGAATTCAAAGTAAATTAGACTATAGGAATTTTGGCTGTATCTGGCTTAAGTACTAGTTAAAGTTTATTTTTAATATTGCTATCTTAATTTAATATTATACTCTGCAGTTGGTTTTTACTGTTGGGTGTTATACAGATAAATAAATAAATAAATATTGTGAACTTCATCACTGATTTAGTATGAAATATGTATTACTGTCATATTATTGTCACTGGACGAAACTATGAAAATTGCTTCAACGTAATATTCCAGATAAAGTACACCTCATATTATAAAATATTTGTCATTTTAGGCATGGGCATTATAATTTCTAAGGATAGAAACTGGATAACTGATTGACTTTTTCTTAACAAAATATACATATTGGTAGTTTCTTAATGTTCATATTATATCTATTCCAGCCGAAATAGATTTGTATGTCCTGTCCGTAATACCATTTTTTCTGGCAGTATTTAAATTTTTGACTCCCTTTTTTTGAGGATACCCAGACAATAAGGTTTGGAAAGTATGAACTTTAATACAATGAACTGTGCAGAAATATGAAACTTTGGTATTTCGCCTGGAATGGCCCAATATCTAAAGTGCAGGGTGTTCAGAAAATTGTCATTTATTTGCATGTTTCTGAGAAAAAGCGCATACTATTATATATTTTTGAAAAGGTAAAAAAAGACAAATTTTATAGTCTCTAAATATAAACACCCTGTGTGTTCCTTTTAAAAAAATTAAGTAGGGTCCGATAGTCCTATAACTTTTTGACCTAATCCTGTATACTAATTCCGAATTGAGTTCTACGGGAAAAGTTATGTAAGAAACAGTTTTCAAATTTTCGATAAGATATCTGATAGTTGAGATACGAGGGGTACCTGAAAATGCAACATTTTCAATATAGCGCTGTATCTTAAAAATTAAAAGGGCTATGAAAATTTTGTTAACGGCATCTTTAGTTTTACGTATGTACTAATGTCTACTGATAGCTTATGCGGAATGATACAGTATTAAAATTTAGTTGATGCTTAAAATTAATATATGGTTTTTATTTTATTGTAGCCATAAAGATAGATCTCCAAGATGCCTTTGGAATGATCAACCCGGATATAATTATTAATTTGATAAAAGATGACAAACGATTTTTTAATGCTAAACAAAAAAAGTTTTTACTTAAGGCTATATCTGAACAGTATGTTTACGTGAGAGGGAAAAAACGAATTTTTAACTGGAGTCATGGTAAGTGTAGAGTTACATTATACTTGTGTATTCCAAGTGCGTTAATAGACGAAAATACAAATAATAGCTGCTTGTTGCTTTGGATCTACACATCTTTTGAGATGAGTTAACTAATTTTCGATGACAGTTGACGTGATCTGTACCACGGAAAACTAATGAAGCTAAATGGCCATGCGCTTACCATCTAATATAAACGAGGAAATTTGTGCTTCCCTTGCAATTGCTAAAAAACACTCCAAGGATATTTCAGAGTTATGCATTTAAGGGTCCCTAGATCTGGTTTTCCCCTTTCCTTTGGTTCTCGGTCTCCCTATGCAGGGCATAGTTCAAAGACAATTTATCCGATTCACTTCAAGTTTTGCTAAAAATCAGTCATATGGAGATGAGAAACATTTTGGTAAACATCCAATATAATAAAATGGCGACCCAATAAAATGTTAAAAATTCATTCATTGTAGGCATGCCTCAGATTTTGCACAAAAATCAAGTGTGATATAAAGATAAGTAAGATAATATTTTAGTGCGAATTGTATATAGCAAAATAAAATGGCGGCCTAATAATGTTTAAAAGGTCGATAGAATTATAATATTAATATGCAAATAAAATTATGAAAAATAAACAAAAATAAATTAAGAACAAATAAAAACAAAATAAAGAAATGTATTATTTAAGCTCTGGTTTTATTTAAGTAGGTATAATAAGGGAATAAACCTGTGTATGTATGAAGGAATATATATTAAATCTCGTTTTAAAGGCTCTTGACAAATAAAAAGCAAGATAAAAAATATATATTGGTATTGTCATAAATTCTTTGGGGACGCGCAAAAAGTCTGTTCAAGTGACGGGTGAGTTTCGGCTTCTCAAACCCAACATAAAAACGATAGTAAAACCAACAAAAAAAATGATGAATTTCACAACACACAGATAACGTAGTTTGTATATGTATATAGTTACTGAGCAGTAACTTTATACATATATAAAAATTAATATACTTCACTTCACTGAAGCAAGTTCCGGATACTGTCCCTTTATTAAGTAAAGCTAATATATTACAACGCATGTAATATGTATACCAAACAAATATAAGTATATATAAACTGTATTATCTAAATGTGGTGGAAGTTCTGGATATAGGCCAATTTACCCATTTTTTTAAATGTCATCATTTACTTTATATGAAATTAGTTTTATAAATCAAGGTTCAGTGTTCAAAGTGTCTGTTTTCCTATCTTTTTATTGTTATAAAACCTTTTTTATTATTTGTGAAATGTATTTCTTATGACAAAAAATCTAACATCTACATTTTCTTGCTAAATGCTCAGGTTGCGACGATTTCAAATAGTCAATAAAGTTGTAAGCCCCAAAGAATAAAAGCTTTGTGCAATTTCAAGTTCAAATTTCGCATGAACATCCTTAGAAGTAGTATATAGAAATAAAACTGATTAGATTTTGGTCTGATTCGTAATGGTGACCCAATAAAATATGAAAAAATATTTGGAAAGTAATTAAGTTATTCTGTTTAATGATGTGAGATAAGTATACATGTGACTTTTCATTTGATATGCTAGAATAACAACAATATCGTAAAAAATCGGTAAATTTCCTTTAACCGGAACTTCCATCGTTATGAATCTTTCCTTTTATTAGAATAGTGAACATTTTTTTATTGGGCGTCATTTTATTCCACTATATTGGATGCGTATCAAACACTTCAGACCTATGCCACACTAACATTTTTAAACATATTTTAAAATAAATTCAATAAGTAGTTTTTACACTGATTTTTTAAGACCGCCATTTTATTCAGTCATGTTGAATTCCTACCAGTTTATTATCCCTATATCACATTTAAATTTTGTCCAAAATTTCAATTAAATAAGAAGTTATTATTTGGCTGCCAATGTTTTCCTTTCATTTTGAATTTGTACCACAATTTTACAAGTTTATCCCTATATAACACTTAATGTTTACACAAAATTTAAAATCAATCTAGTAAGTAGTTTTTTCAGGCTGATTTTTTAACATTCCACTAAGCCGCCATTTTGTTCAGCCTTATTGGATTTTTACCAAAATATTTCCAGGTCACCTGCATATGACCCTTAATTTTTGACCTAAATTTGAAGTAAATTTGATTAAGTAGTTTGACTATAGACAGACATAATGACAGACAGATCAACAAAATTGAGAAAACATGTTTTTTAGCATCTAGTAATGCTAAAACGTGAATTTAT
Source organism: Kuschelorhynchus macadamiae (assembly GCA_030620095.1). Lineage (NCBI taxonomy): Eukaryota > Metazoa > Arthropoda > Insecta > Coleoptera > Curculionidae > Kuschelorhynchus > Kuschelorhynchus macadamiae. Next base: position 1,991,455 of record JAUTXW010001365.1, read on the forward strand.
GTAAAACCTGGGAGGGTGATTTTTTCACAATTACAAACATTTTATTTGACCGTCATTTTGTTCTGCTATCGCGAATCGTACCACAATTTTACCAGTTCGTCTCTATATCACACTTCATTTTTGCACAAAAGTTAAAATTACATAGTAAGTAGTTTTTTCAGGCTGATTTTTTAAATATCTTATTAGTCGCCATTTTGTTTCATGAACTTGGATTCGTACCGAAATTTGATCAGTTAATACCTATGTAATATTTGATTTTTGTGCAAAAGTTAAAGTAAATTGGATAATTAGCTTTTTAGTAACAATTTTTTATACATTTCACTAGGCCGCCATTGGTTTTTACCAAAATGTTACCAGGTCAGCATGTTTTTTGCGTTGATTGTGAACACCACTGGTGTTACTGTAGAGTACCTACCGAATTTAAATTTACTCGCCCTGTTGATGGCACACATTGGTGCCGAAACGTTGATTTTGTAATAATAGTTTATTACATTTGTCCAAGAAAGCTGTTATTGTTTCATTTGATGAATACAAGATAAAATCAACCATAAAAGTAATCATTAGTAATCTTTTTGCGTTTTGAAATTACGTAAGTTTAAATTTTACCAAATATATTGTGTGTATTGTAAGAGTTACATTAAAATAAACTGGTATCCTTCTGGTACAAATGCAAATTGGCAAAACAAAATGGCGGCCCAGTGAAATATTTAGAAAAAGAGTCTGAAAATTTCTTAGATTGATTTTAAATTTTGTGCAAGTATTAAGTGTGATATGGAGATAACCTGTTAAAATTGTGCTACGAATGCAAAATGGCGGCCAAATATATATATTTTTTAAATCAGCGCAAAAGAATCTCCTTATTCAATTGACCTCAATTTTGGCACAAAAATTAAATGTTATATAGGGATAAACTGGACGAATTCAACATAAAGAAACAAAACGGCGCCCTTAAAAAAAATCAGAGTAAAAAGTACCTATTAATTTTGTTTTAAGTTATGCACAAAATGCAGTGCGGCATAGGTAGGAACTGTTGGTATGAATCCAGTCAGTTATAACAACTATACAGTATAAAACAAAAGTAAAGAAATATCAAATAAAACAATGTTTATTATACATGAGTATAACAGTGTTAGTGACTTCTTATAACCATTGTATCAAATATAACCTTATCATTAGATCTTTAAGCATATACATTGTTATTACAAAAACTTTTTAAGTACTCCCTCTTTATCTTACAACCACTCTGCACATTTTGAATAGCGGCTGTCAACTGTGAAATATCAAATGGAATGTGTTTTTTTTTCAAAAATTCGATTATCTGTCAAAAAATATGTAAATACTCCTAAAATATTGCATTTGCTTTATTGGTTGCCTAGTTACGAATTAAAAAAGAAACAAAAAAACAATAAACCTAGTATTTTGCATTAAAGGACGCGGACGCTTGTGCTTAAGAAGTTGTTTTAAATGATGTCTATCGACTTCTAAATATTTAACGATTCTTTTTTGACAGGAGTTGCGGACGCAATTTAGCATTTCGGGGGTTACTAATGTACCTGCCTGTCGAATTCGATTTTTCATGTTTTCTGGATTGGTTGGCGGTATTGCGGTAACTTTGTTTTTTAGAAATCCCCACCAAAAAAACTCTTTATATCAGGAGACCTAGCACGCCAGTTTAGAGGACCTCCACGACCAACATGCCATTGAGGGTGTCTCTAGCTGGTCCCCATTTAGGGGGCCGTCAAAAAAATGTGAGCCAATAACTCAGTCTTTAACTAAACCACACCATGTGTTAACTAACCAAGGATGCTTTCTGATTCGCTCATCCAGTGTGGATTTTAAGGTTCCCAGTAGTGAATATTTTGTCGATTTACCTTAAATTTTAAGAGCAAAGAATGCTCTTGAACGTAGTACAAAATAAAAACTTATCTGAACACAATTATTAAAGGTTGCCTCACTAGAAAAACTAATGGTTCTTAAAAAATTGTTGTTTTCTTGAGTTTTAAACCCTAGCCAGTTACAAAGTGTTTTCCGATTTTGAAAATCTTGACCATACAATTCCTGGTGACGAGTGACATTATACGGGTGAAAATTGTACAATTTTAAAATAGTCACCACCAATTTTTACATATTCCTGATTAAGTAGCAGGTTGTTTCAACTTGTAACATTGACAACTTGTCAAATTCGAGTTAATAGTAGGGGTTTATTACTCCTAAAACCATGGAACAAAACCACAACATGGCTATTAGGTTTCCTGGCATTCAAAAATCTTCAGCATTCAAGCGACTAGAAGATAGAGGACGTACTACCGGAAATCTTCGTGACGAAAAAAATAATTCAAACACATACAAAAACTAATCGAGAGATGTCAGTTGGTATTTTGGGGGCAGTTGATTTAAATCCCAATGACTTGCTACTGAATCAGAAATGTGTCAAAAATCGGTGCTGATTATTATTATTTAAAATTGTAAGATTTGCAACCCTATCATGTCACTCTTCACCAGGAAATATATGGTCAAGATTTTCAAAATCGGATAACATTTTGTAAATTTTTAAGATTTAGAATTGAAGAAAACAATTATTTTTTAAGAACCATTTCTTTTCTGATGGGACCACTTTTAATAATTGTGGTCAAGTAAGTTTTTATTTTGTATTATATTAGATAGCTCATTTTTTGCTCTTTAAATTTAAGGTAAATCGACATAATACGCACTACTGGGCACCTGAAGATCCACGCCGGATGAAAGTTGTAGCGAATCAGCATCCTTCATCAGTTAACACGTGGAATCGTTTAGTTTCACCAAGGTGGTGCCCCACCACACTGCGCGACCAGTTAGAGACACCCTCCATGGCATGTTTGGAGATAGGTAGATTGCTCGTGAAGGTTCAGTAAACTGGCCTGCTAAGTCCCCTGATATGAGCCTCTTACATTTTTTTCTTGTGGGGATTTCTAAAAAACCAAGTTACCGCAATACCGCCAGCCAACAACACCAAAAAATATGAAAAATCGCTTTTGACAGGCATGTAGATTAGGAACCCCAGAAATGTTAAATCGCGTCCGCAACCCCTGTCAAAAAAGAATTATAAAATATTAAAAATTATCATTTTGAACACCTTCATAAGTACTAACGTCATTTAATCTAATGCCTTCAATACTAGGTTTTGTTATTTTGTATTTCTTTTTTTAAATCGAAACCAGTAAAGCAAAATACTATTCCATTTGACATTTCAAAGTTGAGTGCCGCCATTTAAATTGTGGCTACTGTAAAAAATATCTTAAAATCTGACCCCTGTCTCCCTATTAACTTGTAACACTTTAAAATCCTCACCCTGTATATGAGCAACTAACTGACTATGTGGGGATTTGCACCGCACTTCACGATTCCTAATAAAAGGAAAAATTCATAACGACGGAAGGTCCGAAAAAAGGAAATTTACCGACTTTTTTTTAGCATGTGATTACGCAGTTCTAGTTTCTTCTTTTCAAACCACACTCTTTAGTTTATATGACTATAATATTAGATTAGTGTTACGTGAAACCCTGATTT